>SJYT01051013.1:0-23525 GCA_006410635.1 Cephalophus harveyi | reverse complement strand
AGTATGGTATTTTCTATAGTTCATATCTAAACATCTAAGGGCATATTTCCACTATTAAGCATATATTTTATGCAATATATCACAATAAGTAACTTTATGAAACATGAAAACCTCATCATCAGTATCCTTCATGAAATGTGGAATTCTGTATGTTTCACATATGAAACACTGGGCACTGATTTTCCACGAGGAATTTTTGAATTTTCTATTCTTACATAGAAAAATCAAAGCACTGATTACTCCTCATGAAGTATGGAATTCTTTCTTTCCCATATGGAAACCTGGATGTCTATTTTCCTACATGAAACATATTCTATATTTCAAATGTAAAATATGGTCACTGATTTTCCTACATGAGATATAGAATTCTCTGTATTGCCCATAGCAAAATCTAGATCCATATTTTCTTCCATAATCTGTGAAATTCTGTATAATTCAGTCAGTTTTGGTTAAATGAGTGTATCTTCCACATGAAATTGACTTCTCTATATTATGCATATGTGAAACTTATGAACAATTTCCTAAATATGATACTGAATTGCCCATTTTACACGGGGAAAATCTGGATGTCAGTTCTCTTCCATGAAATATGGAAATCTGGCAATTTAACATACAAAAATATGGATTCTGGAATATACACTTAGAGGAAATTTTATATTCTATTTTACATGAGAACATTTGGATGTAAATTCTTCAAAAATAAATGTACAATTGTCTAAATTCTGGTGCGGATTTTCCCTGCACAACATTAGCAATTCTGTATAGGTCACTTATAAAGTATAAGTTTATAGTTATATAAACTTAGCACTTTTCATTTCTGAAATGAAATATCAAGTTCCATGTTTTCCTACATCATAAATTGAATTAGATAAATTTCATGTATGAATATCTGGACACAAATGTGGAATTCTCTGCATTTAATATATTAAATTCTAGTGTGACTTCACTTTCAGTTTTCACTTTCATACATTGGAGAAGGAAATGGCAACCCACTCCAGTGTTCTTGTCTGGAGAATCCCAGGGACGGCAGAGCCTGGTGGGCTGCCATCTATGGGGTTGCACAGAGTCGGACATGACTGAAGTGACTTAGCAGCAGCAGCAGCAGCAGTGCTGTTTTACCTACATGAAATATTCTTACTCAGTTGCTACACTCATGTTAAAATCTTTGTGATCTTGGACTGTAGTTTCCAGGATTCTCTGTATATGAGATTCCCATAAAATATGCAATTTTCTATCTTTCAGTTATGAAATGGTGCAGATATACACAACAAGTAATGCTCTATATTTTCACATCTGTAAACTTGCCCACTTTTTTTTAATGAAATTTCGAATTTTTCTTACTACATAGATGACTGTATGGGAGCCAATTAACCTATCTATGAAAAGTTTAATTCTCTACATTTCATTTGTGAGTATCTTGACAGACTTCTCTCAGAAGAAATGTTGAACAGTATAATTCAAATGTCAATATTTGGGTGTCTGTTTTTAACTGTAACATAAAATACTCTATATTTTCCATATGGGAATTTGGAACAGAGATTCCACATACAATATAGAATCCTCTGTGTTTAACATGATAATCCCAAAGCTTATTATCCCACATGACATATACAATCTATATGTTTCTTATAAAATTCAGTGTGCAGAATCTTGTACATGCAATATTAAATTCTCTATATTTAACATATGAAAATCTAATAAAAGATTATCCTACATGTAACAGTGAATTCTTTATCTTACCTACAAAAATCTGGATGTCAATTCTCCTAAATGAAATGGAGAAATTTCTGTATTTCATATAGGAAAATCTGGGAAAGATGCTTTAAGTGAATATGGGTTCCTCTATACTACACATATAAAATCTGACCATGGATTTTTCCACACAATACACAGAATTAACTTGAAATACACACTCATATTTGAAAATATTCTTATATCCAATATGGAATCATATTTTTCACACATGAAATTCTTGACACAGATTATTCTACATGTAGTAAAGAATTCTCTAGGTTTCAGGTATAAAATTTAGGGTGAAGATATTCCTTAGTAAAGTACAGCTTTCTTTCTATTTCACTTATGAGCATCAGAGGGGTGATTTTATAGAACTCTTTATTTCACATATCGACATTTGGAGTAGACATTCGTACCAAAAAATGTAAATTTGGTATATTTCTCATATGAATATCTTATCACAGATTTTCCTACATGAAATATTAAATTCTCTATGATTCACATACTAAATTCTGGGTGGAAACTTTTCCCATATGGAATTCTCTATATATCATTTTTGAATATTAAGATCTAAAAACTTTTACATGAAGTACAGAATTCTCTATTGTAATTTGTCTTTCAAAATGTTGGTTCAGAAACATAAAATTCCCTTCACTTCACTTATGAAATTTTGGGCTCAGCTTTCTAATATAAGGTGTGGAATTATGATAAAGACACATATGATTATATGGGTCCATATTTATCTACATATAACATGTGAAAACATAGTCACACGTTTTCTCAAATGAAATTGGGAATCCAATGTATTTATCACTGAAAATGTAGTTTCAGAATTTCCATAATTTTGTATGGAATTTTCAGTATTTCACATATGAAGATCTAGCTGAAGATTTTCTAACAGAATATGTGGAATTTTCTACAGTCATATGTGAAAATCCAGGTGATAATTTTCCACATGAAATATGGATTTCTCAATATTACATATGTGAAAATCTGAGAATCTGAAATTCTCTGCATTTCATATTTGAAAAGCTGTGTGCAAATTTTCTTACAGAAACGGGATTCTCTATATTTCACAGAGGAATGTACAGGGATGTACTGATATTCCCATATCAGTCAGTCAGTACAGTTGCTCATTTGTTTCTGACTCTTTGTGACCCCATGAAATGCAGCACGCCATGAATCACTGTCCATCACCAACTCTGAGTCCACCCAAACCCATGTCCCTTGAGTTCGTGATGCTATCCAACCATCTTATTTTCTGTCATCCCCTTCTGCCCTCAATCTTTTCCAGCATCAGGGTCTTTCAAATGAATCAGCTCTTTGCATCAGGTGACCAAGGTATTGGAGTTTCAGCTTCAGCATCAGTCATTCCATTGAACACCCAGGAATGCCTTCCTTTAGGATAGACTGGTTGGACCTCCTTGAAGTTCAAGAGACTCTCAAGAGTCTTCTCCAACACCACAGTTCAAAAGCATCAATTCTTCGGTGTTCAGCTTTCCTTATAGTCCAACTCTCACGTCCATATATGACCACTGGAAAAACATAGCTTTGACTAGATGGACCTTGTTGGGAAAGTAGTGTCTCTGCTTTTCAATATGCTATTTGGGTTTATCATGGAACAACAGACTGGTTCCAATTAGGAAAAGGAGTATGGCAAGGCTGAATATTGTCACCCTGCTTATTTAACTTATGTGCAGAGCACATCATGGGAAACACTGGGCTGGAAGAAGAACAAACTGGAATCAAGATTGCCAGGAGAAATATCAATAACCTCATTTATGCAGATGACACCACCCTTACGGCAGAAAGTGAAGAGGAACTGAAAAGCCTCGATGAAAATGAACGAGGAGAGTGAAAAAGTTGGCTTAAATCTCAACATTCAGAAAACGAAGATCATGGCATCTGGTCCCATCACTTCATGGGAAATAGATGGGGAAACAGTGGAAACAGTGTCAGACTTTATTTTTGGGGGCTCCAAAATCACTGCAGATGGTGACTGCAGCCATGAAATTAAAAGACGCTTACTCCTTGGAAGGAAAGTTATGACCAACCAAGATAGCATATTGAAAAGCAGAGATATTACTTTGCCAACAAAGGTCCCTCTAGTCAAGGCTATGGTTTTTCCAGTGGTCATGAGTGGATACAAGCGTTGGACTCTGAAGAAAGCTGAGCAGTGAAGAACTGATGCTTTTGAAATGGTGTTGGAGAAGACTCTTGAGAGTCCCTTGGACTGCAAGGAGATCCAGCCAGTCCATTCTAAAGGAGATCAGCCCTGGGTGTTCTTTGGAAGGAATGATGCTAAAGCTGAAACTCCAGTACTTTGGCCACCTCATGTGAAGAGTTGACCTATTGGAAAAGATTCTGATGCTGGGAGGTATTGGGGGCAGGAGGAAAAGAGGATGACAGAGGATGAGATGGTTGGACAGTATCACTGACTCGATGGACATGAGTTTGAGTGAACTCTGGGAGATGGTGATGGACAGGAAGGCCTGGCATACTGTGATTCATGGGGTCACAAAGAGTTGGACACGACTGAGTGACTGAACTGAACTGTACTGAAGTTGATCATAATTTTCCTTCCAAGGAGTAAGTGTCTTTTAATTTCATGGCTGCAATAACCACCTGCAGTGATTTTGGAGCCCAGAAAAATAAAGTCAGCCACTGTTTCCACTGTTTTGCATCTATTTGCCATGAAGTGATGGGACTAAATGACGTGATCTTACTTTTCTGAATGTTGAGGTTTAAGCCAACTTTTCCTTCTCCTCTTTCATTTGCATCGAGAAGATCTTTAGTTCTTGCTCACTGTCTGCCATGAGTGGTGTCATCTGCATATCTGAGGCTATTGATATTTTTCCCAGGAAATATTGATTCCTGCTTGTGCTTCCTCTAGCCCAGCATTTCTCATGATGTATTCTGCATATAAGTTAAATTAGCAAGATGACAAAATATAGCCTTGATGGTGGAAATGTGATCATTGGTCCCTCTGTCTTTTCTAAAACCATAGTGAGCATCTTGGAAATTCACAGCTCATGTATTGCTGAAGCCTGGCTTGGAGAATTTTAAGCATCACTTACTAGTGTGTGGGAAGAGTGCAATTGCATGGTAGTTTGAGCATTCTTTGACATTGTCTCTCTTTGGGATTGGAATGAAAATAGACTCTTTCCAGTCCTGTGGCCAGTGCCGAGTTTTCAAAATTTCCTGACATATTTAGTGCAGCACTTTCACAGAATCATCTTTTAGGATTTGACATAGCCTAACTGGAATTCCATCACCTCTACTAGCTTTGTTCATAGTGATGCTTTCTAAGGCCCACTTGACTTCAGATTGAGGATTTCTGGCTCTGGGTGAGTTATCACACCATAGTGATTATCTAGGTGATGAAGATTTTTTTGTACAGCTCTTCTGTGTATATTTGCCACCTCTTCTTAATATCTTCTGCTTCTGTCAGGTCCCTACAATTGTTGTCCATTGTTGAGCTCATGTTTTCATGAAATGTTCCATTTTTATTTCTACTTTTCTTGAAGAAATAACTAGTCTTTCCCATTCTATTGTTTTCCTCTATTTTTTGCATTAATCTTTGAGGAAGGCTTTCTTATCTCTCCTTTCTAATCTTTGGCACTCTGCATGCAGATGCTTATATCTTTCCTTTTCTCCTTTGCTTTTACCTTCCCTTCTTTTCACAGCTGTTTGTAAGGCCTCCTCAGACAGCCATCTTGCTTTTTTTGCATTTTTTTTTTGGGGGGGATGGTCTTGATTCTTGTCTCCTGCACAATGTCACGAACCTCCATCCATAGATTAGCTCCAATCATTTTCTTGTGCCTTTTCTTTCACCATAAGCTATCATCTTGGGGGCTGATCCAGAATCTTCAGGACAAGGTAGGTTTGAACACTCCAGAGCTCTAGCCTCTCTGCCTGCACAATATAAATATGTTCTGCTTTACTAACTCTTTAGTGTGAGTGTATGAATGAACACACATCTTTTAGGAAATGAGACTTGAGCCCTGCTCTGCAGTTTCTCAGTGCCTTGTCATGACTGAAAACAGCCCCCTTAAGGGGAGCCTTTTCAGGGGTTTATACCTACCTGCAAATGCCAAGATACACACAACTTACTTGTGAAAGGAGTAGCCAGAAACAGGCTGAGCTTTCTTTCTAGGTCACCCTTTCCTGGTCTCTTTGAACATTTCACAATTGGATGGGGAATTAGAAATACTAACCTCAGATTATACACTTTCAAGGGACTTGAAATCTATGCTGCTCTTGTGTTCTTTTACTTAGGCCCCATGAATGGGAGCGTTTTGCCTTGTTAGGGACCCAGGTTACAGGAGAACGTTTGGAAATAAAGTGCAACACTAGCTTCAGTACCATCCCTTTTGGCTGCCTGCCTCAGGGGCCATTGACCTGGAAATGAGGCTTTGTCATAGCTGTGCTGCTGATTGTTAGATTTATGTGCATTGGAAGTTCATATAATGGGCTTCTTCCTTTAGTAATACTAGCTCTTCACAAACCAGATAAAGCTCTCCAGTGACTTCAGTTTCAACTCCTCAAATATTTGTTTTGGGGAATCTCTGGAAATGAACTGCAGGGCTTGTCCCTAATAGTTGAGAACAAAATTCATTGTTTCCTCAGTAGCCGACCCTCTTCCACCTCTTTTGCTATCACATATACTAACCTAGTGACACTCAGAAGGGACATCTTGGTTGTTGATCCTCCCTTTATGACCCACTGCTTCAAAGGCTGTCAGGACTGTACTCAGGAATGTGCACAGGTACACGTAGGATCAATGCCTCCCCTAGTTGTCGTAGCTTTGAAAATATTCTGGGAAAGTTACTCAGTTACACCCTGGGTGGTATCAGAGAATAACATAAATAAAACAAAGGTCTTGGCAGTAAGTAACTAGAAATCAGTCTGGCATGCCACCAGGTCTACCCTAGGTGCATCTCCACTGTGCCTTAATGGTAGAACCAGGAGGGACAAGTAACATGGGTGTGTCAGCAAGGGACAGACTAAGTCCAACCAGGGAAGTAAAGCTTTGGTGGAAAGTCTGTCTACACCCACTTCTAGATCAGGGAGGGACACCTCCAGTGGAAAGAAGCCAAGGCCGTGGGTGCCATTTTTTTCTCTTTTACAGATGGGAGATAGAAGTTCCAGAGCCACACATTTAAAATGTGCTTAAAAATAAGCAAATAAAGGCTAGGCCAAGTTTGATCTCCAGAGTTTAAAAAGACATAACTGATCTTCTGTAATACTGAATTGACATGATATCATTTGGAAGATGGGGAATCCTGTCCTGTTGAAAGGTCTCTTAATTATTATACACATACCATCAAAGTAATGCTCAAAATTCTCTAAGCTAGGCTGCAAGAGTAAGTGCACTGATAACTTCTAGATGTTCAAGCTGGGTTTAGAAAGGCAGAAGAACCAGAAAACACATTAGCATCACTCATTAGACCATAGAAAAGGCAAGAGAATTCCAGAAAAACAAGTCTACTTCTACTTCACTGACAATGCTAGGGCCTTTTATTGTGTGCATCACAACAAACTGTGGAAAATTCATAAAGAAACAGAAATACCAGACTACTTTAACTGCCTACAGGAAATCTGTATACATGTCAAAGAACAACAGTTAGAACCAGACAAGGAGCAATATACTGGTTGCAAATTGCAAGAAAATAGTAGACTGAAGTTGTATATTGTCACCATAATGATGTCAATCATACGCAGAGTACATCATGTGAAATACCAAACTGCATGAAGCACAATATGGAATCAAGAGCAATAAAAATAAAGGGAGAAATAAAAATAACCTCAGACACTCAGATAACACCACCCTTATGGCAGAATATGAAAATGAAGCAAAAAATCTCTTGGGAAAATTGAAAAAATCTGGCTTAAAATACAGCATTCAAAATACGAAGATAATGGCATGTGGTCTAATCACTTCATGGCAAATAGGAAAAAAAAACAATGGAAACAGTGAGAGACTTAATTTTCTTGGGCTCCAAAATCACTGCAAATTGTGACTGCAGTCATGATTTAATAGACCCTTGTTCCTTGTAAGAAAAGCTGTAGTTAGCCTAGAAAGCATATTAAAAAAACATAGACAGTACTTTACCACCAGATGTCTATGTAGTCTAAGCTATGGTTTTTCCTGTAGTCATGGATGAATGTAGGTGAGAGTTGGACCATAAAGAAAACTAAGGGCAGAATTGATGCTTTTGAATTGTGGTGTTGGAGAAGTCTCTTGAGAGTCCCTTGGATTGTAAGAAATTCAAGCCTGTCAATCCTAAAGGAGATCAGACCTGAACATTCATTGGATGGACTGATGCTGAAGCTTCAACATTTAGCTACCTGACACAAAGATTAGATTCATAGGAAAATTCCTTGATGCCCATTATAGGTTGAAGGCAATAGTAGAAGGGAACGGCAGAGGATGAGATGGTTGATGGCAGCACTGACTCTATAGACATGAATTTGAGTGACTCTAGAGATTGTTGCTTTGGCTCCATTCCTTCATTCTTTCCGGAGTTATTTTTCCACTGATCTCCAGTAGCATATTGGGCACCTACTGACCTGGGGAGTTCCTCTTTCAGTATCCTATCATTTTACCTTTTCATACTGTTCATGGAGTTCTCAAGGCAAGAATACTGTGGTCTCTTCTCAAGTGGACCACATTCTGTCAGACTTCTTCACCATGACCCGCCTGTCTCGGGTTGCCCTGCAGGCATGGCTTAGTTTCATTGAGTTAGACAAGGCTGTGGTCTTAGTGTGACTAGACTGACTAGTTTTCTGTGAGTATGGTTTCAGTGTGTCTGCTCTCTGATGCCTTCTTGTAACACCTACCATCTTACTTGGGTTTCTCTTACCTTGGGCATGGGGTATCTCTTCATGGCAGCTCCAGCAAAGCGCAGCTGCTGCTCTTTACCTTGGATGAGGGGTATCTCCTCACCACCACCCTTCCTGGCCTTCAACATGGGATAGCTCCTCTAGGCCTTCCTGCACCCATGCAGCCACTGCTCCTTGAAACTTGGGTTGCTCCTCCTGGCCACCACCCCTGGCCTCAGATTCAGGGTGGCTCCAGCCAGCCACCTCTGATCTTGGACTTGGGTAGCTCCTCTTGGCTGTTACTGCACCATTGCAACCTGGCACTCTCAGCTGCTGCCCCTGACCTCGGACATGGGGTAACTCCTCTTAGCTGTCGATATTCGGGAATGGAGTCCTCCCAAGCTTCTGCCCCTGACCTTGTATGTGGGGTAGCACCTCTCAGCCATGCTTAGTGTGCTGGTCACAGCTGCCCATTAAACCAAAAACAATACCCAGCTGTGGATGTGATTGGTGATAGAAGCAAGGTCCTATGCTATAAAGAGTAACATTGCATCGGAACATGGAATATCATGTCCATGAATCAAGGCAAATCGGAAGTTGTCAAACAAGAGATGACAAGAGTGAAAGTCGACATTCTAGGAATCAGCAAACTAAAATGGACTGGAATGGGTGAATTTAACTCAGATGACCATAATATCTACTACTGCAGGCAGGAATCCCTCAGAAGAAATGGAGTAGCCATCATGGTCAACAAGAGTCCAAAATGCAGTACTTGGATGCAATCTAAAGAATGATAGAATGATCTCTGTTCATTTTCAAGGCAACCATTCAATATCACAGTAATCCAAGTCTATACCCCAACCAGTAATGCTGAAGAAGCTGAAGTTGAATGGTTTTATGAAGACCTACAAGACCTTTGAGAACTAACACCCAAAAAAGATGTCCTTTTCATTATAGAGGACTGGGATGCAAAAGTAGGAAGTCAAGAAACACCTGGAGTAACAGGTAAATTTGGCCTTGGAATGTGAAATGAAGCAGGGCAAAGACTAATATAGAGTTTTGCCAAGAAAATGCACTGGTCATAGCAAACACCCTCTTCCAACAATGCAAGATAGGACTCTACACATGGACATCACCAGATGGTCAACACCAAAATCAGATTGATTCTATTTTTTTGCAGCCAAAGATGGAGAAACTCTATATAATCAACAAAAACAAGACCAGGAGCAGACTGTGGCTCAGATCATGAACTCCTTATTACCAAATTCAAACTTAAATTGAAGAAAGTAGGGAAAACCGCTAGACCATTCAGGTTGACCTAAATCAAATTCCTTATGATTATACAGTGGAAGTGAGAAATAGATTTAAGGGCCTAGATCTGATACATAGAGTGCCTGATGAACTATGGAATAGGTTCATGATATTGTACAGGAGACAGGGATCAAGACCATCCCCATGGAAAAGAAATGCAAAAAAGCACAATGGCTCTCTGGGGAGGCCTTACAAACAGGTGCAAAAAGAAGAGAGGCGAAAAGCAAAGGAGAAAAGGATAAAGATATATAACTCTGCATTCAGATATATCTGAATGCAGAGTTCAGTTGCTCAGTCGTGTCCGAGTCTTTGAGACCCCATGAATCGCAGCACGCCAGGCCTCCCTGTCCATCACCAACTCCTGGAGATCACTCAGACTCATGTCCATCGAGTCAGTGATGCCATCCAGCCATGTCATTCTCTAAGAAGAAATAATAAAGCCTTCTTCAGCGATCAATGCAAAGAAATAGAGGAAAATAACAGAATGGGAAAAACTAGAGATCTCTTCAAGAAAATTAAAAATATCAAGGGAACATTTCGTGCAAAGAGGGTCTCGATAAAGGACAGAAATGGTATGGACCTAACAGAAGCAGAAGATATTAAGAAGAGGTGGCAAGAATACACAGAAGAACTGTAAAAAAAGATCTTCATGACCCGGATAATCATGATGGTGTGATAACTCATCTAGAGCCAGACATCCTGGAATGTGAAGTCAAGTGGACCTTAGAAAGCATCACTATGAACAAAGCTAGTGGAGGTAATGGAATTCCAGTTGAGCTGTTTCACATCCTGAAAGATGATGCTGTGAAAGTGCTGCACTCAATATGCCAGCAAATTTGGAAAACTCAGCAGTGGCCACAGGACTGGAAAAGGTCAGTTTTCATTCCAATCCCAAAGAAAGGCAATGCTAAAGAATGCTCAAACTATCACACAATTGCACTCATCTCACATGCTAGTAAAGAAATGCTCAGAATTCTCCAAGTCAGGCTTCAGCAATATGTGAACCATGAACTTCCTGATGTTCAAGCTGGTTTTAGAAAAGGCAGAGGAACCAGAGATCAAATTGCCAACATCCTCTGGATCCTAGAAAAAGCAAGAGAGTTCCAGATAAACATCTATTTCTGCTTTATTGACTATGTCAAAACCTTTGACTGTGCGGATCACAATAAGGTGTGGAAAATTCTGAAAGAGATGGGAATACCAGACCACCTGACCTGCCTCTTGAGAAATCTGTATGCAGGTCAGGAAACAACAGTTAGATCTGGACATGGAACAACAGACTGGTTCCAAATAAGAAAAAGTGTACATCAAGGCTGTTTATTGTCACCCTGCTTATTTAACTTATATGCAGAGTACATCACGAGAAACACTGGATTGGAAAAAACACAAACTGGAATCAACATTGCCAGGAGAAATATCAATAACCTCAGATACGCAGAGGACACTACCCTTATGGTAGAAAGTGAAGAGGAACTAAAAAGCCTCTTGATGAAAGTGAAAGTGGAGAGTGAAAAAGTTGACCTAAAGCTCAACATTCAGCAAGCTAAGATCATGGCATCTGGTCCCATTACTTCATGGGAAATAGATAGGGAAACAGTGGAAACAATGTCAGACTTTATTTTGAGGGCTCCAAAATCACTGCAGATGGTACCTACAGCCATGAAATTAAAAGACACTTACTCCTTGGAAGAAAATTTATGACCAACCTAGATAGCATATTCAAAAGCAGGGACATTACTTTGCCGACTAACGTCCGTCTACTCAAGGCTATGGTTTTTCCTGTGGTCATGTATGGATGTGAGACTTGGACTGTGAAGAAGTCTGAGCACTGAAGAATTGATGCTTTTGAAGTGTGGTGTTGGAGAAGACTCTTGAGAGTCCCTTGGACTGCAAGGAGATCCAACCAGTCCATTCTGAAGGAGATCAGCCCTGGATGTTCTTTGGAAGGAATGATGCTAAAGTTGAAACTCCAGAACATTGGCCACCTCATGTGAAGAATTGACTCATTGGAAAAGACTCTGATGCTGGGAGGTATTGGGGGCAGGAGAAGAAGGGGACGACAGAAGATGAGATGGCTGGATGGCATCACTGACTGGATGGTGATGGACAGGGAGGCCTGGCATGCTGCGCTTCATGGGGTCACAAAGAGTTGGATACGACTGAGCGACTCAACTGAACTAAACTGACAACCTGTTTCATGTTGAAACCATATCTGAGGGGCTTTCAAATATAAGAAGGAAATGTAAACAAAGAAGCATAAACCAACCCAGAAGTGATAAGTTCAACAGGATAAGTCTGCAATTAATACCGAGACTTTGAAATTGATGGACAACATCAGCTTTTGACAATAAGTACAGGTTTCAACAAGGGACCATCTGACACTCTCGTGACACCAAAGAGCACACAATATTTTTAAATTCTGAGATCTATTTCTAAATGATTTCTTTAGCTTTTAACAATGTTAGTCCCTGAATTAAGTGCTCTCTTTCCTTTTAACTCTCCCATATCTCCTCCTAGGAACCTCTTTCTTTCCCTCCCTTTTCTCTGCTGTCTGGAACTCTTGTGAATCCCTTTGATTCTTTCTGAATGAGGAGAGTTGTGTCACCATTAACCTGGGGTTTTATCTCCCTAATGCGTGGATATACTTTTTTTTTTTTTTTTAATGCTACTGTAACCTTGGGAACAGATACCCAGAGTCCAGGATGTCGATTCCAGAACTTTAGATAAACATTGTACTCTTTACCTCGAGGATCATTAAAGAAAAAGCACACATCCCAGAGTTTCCATGCCTGGGAAAGGAAAGCAATCCCCACACCCAAGCCAGCAAGTTCAGTACAGGAGAATCCACAGATATTCCTCAGCAAAACAGAAACAGAACTGTAAACATTATTAAAAGGGGGCACACGAAACCATAGCAAGCTGACAACAACCCAAATCACAATCCATGGATAATTCATTGCACTTCAGAGAGAAGATACAGATCCGCCTACCACCACACAGACACAAATTCCACGAAGCATTAAACCATGACGAGTCACTGCTCCCTTCCCACCCACAAAGGTCAGTTTCCACAACACAGTGAAGCCATAACCCTCCAGCCTGCAGAAAGGGGACCCAAACCACAGCAATCAAAACAAAATGAAACAGGAGAGAAATATGAAGCTGGTGAAGGTAAATTTAAAAACCCACCAAAACAAACAGAAAAGAAAAAGCAGAGATAGGAAGTTTTCCTGAGAAAGAATTCAGAATAATGAGAGTAAAGATGACCAAAATCTTGAAAGCTAAGTAGAGTTGCCACTGGAGGCCTGGAATGAAAAGAAATAAACATGTTTACCATGGATCAAGAAGAAATAAAAAATAATCAGGCAGTAATAATCAATGTAACAAGGGAGATTAACAGCACACTGTAATCATCCAACAGTAGAATAACAGAGAAAGATCTATTCCAAAGAATAGTGGTTGCATGGGCCCTGGAGGGCCAAGAGGAGCTACACCACATTCAAGGTCAGGAGGGGTGACTGTGAGAAAATAGTTCTAGTCCAGTGTAAGGAACAGTGGCTGCACTTTGCTGGAGCAGCTGTGAAGAGATTCTGCATGTCCAAGGAAAGAGAAACCCAGGTAAGACCATAAGTGTTGTGAGAGGGCACCAGAGGGCAGACACACTGAAACCATAATCACAGAAAACTACTGAATCAGATCACATGGACCACAGCCTTGTCTAACTCAATGAAACTTAGCCATGCCCTGTGAGGCCCCTGGACGAGAATATGTTACACTGGAGAATGGAATGGCAAACCACTTCTGTATTCTTGCACTGAGAACCCTATGAACAGTATCAAAAGGCAAAATGATAGGATACTGAAAGTGGAGCTCCTGGGGTTGGTAGGTGCCCAATATGCTACTGGAGATCAGTGGAAAATAATGCCAGAAAGAAAGAAAGAAGAAATGAAGCATAAATAAAACAAAACAAAAAACAGTTGTGGATGTGGCAAAGAGTAATAGAGTTTGGCCAAGAAAATTCACTGGTCATAGCAAAAACCCTCTTCCAACAACAGAAGAGAAGACTCTACACATGGACATACCAGATGCTCAACACTGAAATCAGATTGATTCTATTATTTGCTGCCAAAGATGGCAAAGCTCCATATACTCAACAAAAACTAGACCAGGAGCTGACTGTGGCTCAGGTCATGAACTCCTTACTGCCAAATTCAGACATAAATTGAAGAAATTAGGGGAAATCACTAGAACATTCATGTCTGACCTAAATCAAAGTGGAACTGAGAAATAGATTCAAAGGACTAGATCTGATAAATAGAGTGCCTGATGAACTATGAACTGAGGTTCATGACACTGTACAGGAGACAGGGATCAAGACCATCCCCATGGAAAAGAAAAGCATCTATTTCTGCTTTATTGACTATGCCAACGCCTTTGACTGTGTGGATCACAATAAACTGGAAAATTCTTCAAGAGATGGGAATACCAGACCGTCTGACCTGCCTCTTGAGAAACCTATACGAAAGTCAGGAAGCAACGGTTAGAACTGGACATGGAACAGAGTGGTTCCAAATAGGAAAAGGAATAAGTCAAGGATGTATATTGTCACCCTGCTTATTTAACTTATAGCTGCTAATACAAATGTCCAGTTCAAAGTGATTTTTTTTCTTCATGATCAAAGTTAGTTACACTGAAAGAACAAATTGTGATAGATCAAACTGATATGTAAAATTTGTTGATCTTTTACATCACCACTCACAGAGCAGCTACAATCAAACAAACGGTCACAGTGAGAAGTTTGCTATTATGACTATTTCTACTTCTCAGTACCCCATCATATCACCATTACAGATAAATGATTTTGACTGATGGTCAGCCTTACCTTTACAGTTAGATGCAGAGATATGTCAGCCCATTAAGATACATTTCTTAAACTGCAATTGGCAGGCCTGGCTCCCAGTGCCAACAATCACTGATGTATCTGCTACCTCGCTTTCAAGGTCAGCTGATCAGCCATCTTCATTATATGAAAACCATACTAATTACAATCGATCTACCAAATAGGAGCCTGATCATGAAGGATAATGAAGATTAAAATTTATGTTGGTGATGCCAACTATTCCTACATTTCTCTTATTTCAACAATAAATTTACATGTTCACCTTCATAGTTTCACTTTCTATTCTGAAATAATTAAGAGGAAAATGAGGCTTTATCTCAATGCCTGGCTATTTTATTGTGCTTTTGTATAAACTCTTGGGTTTTCAGAATGATGCTGCTGCTAAGTAGCTTCAGTTGTGTCTGACTCTGTGCGACCCCATGGATGGCAGCCCACCAGGCTCCCCATCCCTAGGATTCTCCAGTCAAGTACACTGAAGTGGGTTGCCATTTCCTTCTCCAATGCATGAAAGTGAAAAGCAAAAAATGAAGTCACAGCCTACCAAGCTCCTCCATCCATGGGATTTTCCAGGCAAGACAACTGGAGTGGGTTGCCATGGTTTTTTGGAATGGTCATCTGAATTATAGTTGTCCATTCCAGTGAATTTTAATTAACTGATTCCTGAAAGTTTGATGTTCACACTTGTAATCTTCTCTTTTACCACTTTCTATTTACCTTCATTGATGAACCTAACATTCTAGGTACCTATGAAATATCGTTCTTCACAGCATCACAATTTACTTTTATCACCAGTCATATCCACAATTGGGTATTGTCTTTCTTTTGGCTCCATCTCTTCCTTTTTTCTGAAGTCACTTCATGACTGACTTCCAGAAGTCTATAGGGCACCGACCAACCTGGAGAGTTCATCTTTCAGTGTCCTATCTTTTTGGTTTTTGATATTGTTCATGGGGTTTTCAAGCAAGAGTACTGAAATGGCTTTCCATTTCCGTTTTCCAAAGGACCACATTTTGCCAGAACTGTCCACCATGTCTGATCCATACTGCATGACCCTACAAGGCATGTCTCATAATTTCATTGAGGTAGACAAGACTGTTATTCAGTTTGTTTACTATAACACAGTTTGTTTACTTTCCTGTGATTGTGGTTTTCATTCTGTCTGCCTTCTGATGGATAAGGATAAGTGGCTTATGGAAACTTCTTGATGGGAGAGACAGACTGTGATTGAACCTGGGTCCTGTTCTGATATATGGGGCTATATTCAGTAATCTTTAATCCAATTTACTCTTGATGGGTGTGGCTGTGTTCAAGCACTGTTGTTTGAACTATGAGGCCAAACTATGGTATGGGTAATGGAAGTAATTGAGACCTTCTCCAAAAGGACTTGAGCAAGGACTCTTGTATCCAGTGCCATAACCCTGCTGCATCTCATTCTTGGACCATGGCTCTGCTGGACACACCTGGACACTCACAAGCAAGTCTGGCTCAGTCTCTTGTGGGAACACTGCTCTTACTATTGGCCTCTGGTGCACACAGGATTTCGTTTGTGGCCTCCAACAGTCTGTTTAGCCCTGTGGAAGTTCTATAATCAAATCCCACTGGCCTCCAAAGTCAAATTCCCTGCAGGAACTCAGTACCTTTGCCAGATCCCCAGGTTGAGAAATGTATAGTGGTCCTAGAGCTTCCTTAACTGCACGAGAATTTCTTTAGAATAATTATCCTGCAATTTGTGAGTTGTGCCCTAGGCAGCTTTATGGTGGGTTTAACGGTGACCTCCTCTGAAGGGCTTATGTCATAAACTGCATGACATAGGTCTGTAGCAGCCAGAGCCTCTCTTCCCTGTCAGGCCGTTGCTGACCCATGCTTCTGCAGGAGACATTCAATCACTCAAAAGCAGTTCTGACTCTGTCTTTGTGCCGTCTCTGGGTATAGGTGCACAAAAAGTTTTATTGTGCAGTCTCAGCGTGGCTGGTAGGT
Source organism: Cephalophus harveyi (assembly GCA_006410635.1). Classification (NCBI taxonomy): domain Eukaryota; kingdom Metazoa; phylum Chordata; class Mammalia; order Artiodactyla; family Bovidae; genus Cephalophus; species Cephalophus harveyi. Next base: position 6,778 of record SJYT01051013.1, on the reverse strand, counting down.
ATTGATTCTAAATGCAAATTAACCCCTCCTACAGTCCTTTTGGGACTTTTCCTTTGCTTTAGACGTGTGTGTGTGTGTGTGTGTGTGTGTGTGTGTGTGTGTATGTGTGTGTGTGTGTGACCAAACATTCTCCTGTCAATGGTCATTCATCAACAAGCTTTAATTTTGGAGATCTCACAGGACAAGATGAGTTCATACCCTTCTACTTTGCCATCTTTGCTTCCTCACGGGCACAAACCAGCAAGGGGAAAATGCCTATGTCCCATCTCTGCACTTTATTCACCTTTCTGAACTGTCCCCCATAGGCTGGAAGACTCTGGAAAGAGCAAAGGTCATCCCCTCTCTTCTAGGATGCCTATTCTTTCACAATGAAGGATCCTACCTTATCGTTTCATTTGTCTCACATGACGCTATTGTTGGTCATATGTAAATAAAGAGTGTGCTTCCTGATGGGCTGATCCAAGGCAGCACTACCCCAGGGCCTTCCTCTAATATGGAAAACTTCTCCAGTGCAATACCTTATCTTCTGTTTCTCCTCCTTCCAGTCTCTACTCTTCTCTGAAGGACCTTCACCCTTCACAGACTTGGATCCAGTTATAGCCATATTCACTATTTCCCCAGGCCAGGCCGATTCTCATAGACTGAGGGATCCACTGGCTATGCTGTAAAAGCTAAACACCACTGGATTTACACTGGATGAGTTCTCAATGGAGTTCCTTTTCCTGTACACATACACACACATTAACACAGCAGAAACTGTGAGATTTTTATGTCTTTTGATGTAAATCCAGATTTGTGAACACACTGTCCTGAGTTGTCAATGATCATCTTTCCTCATTCCTGTCTTGAACAGGACCACCTCAGAGATGCATGCACCAGTCTCCCACAGTCTTTTGATGCCTGATGCAGCCTTTTGCTTCCTCCATATCTCATGGTCTGTAACATTAATCTCTGTCAGCTATGGTTGGATGCACATCCACACAGGAAAAAAAGCACAAACATGGGCAACAAGTTCACGTGGGTAGACACACAAATATTCAAGGCACGTGGAAACATAAGCAAACAGGGAACTAGATGTTTCCTTAGCTGAAGAACCAGTGCTTCATATGAAATATAGAGATTTTCACATTTGTTACAGGAAAATCTCCATTCTGAACTCAAATATGAAGTATCTAGAAGTCCAAATTCCATGATGGCGAGTTAGCACCTAGGTTCTGATACAGTAAATACAAGCCATTTCCCACTTCATGGAATCAATCCTTCATTTTGGTATATATTATTAGAAATTCAGCAAACTGTTACTTCATGAAAAAACAGGGGTGACCAGATTGTAATTTGTGTAATAGAGATAATTCCATTTTCATACAGGTTTTCCATATCTTCCAAAAGCAGTGCCAAGATTTTCCTATGTGAAATATCGAGAACTTCACATAAAAGCATAGAGAACCACCACCCAGATTCATATATGAGGTATAGACAAGTCCACATTTCACATAAGAAAAACAGACTCAAATTTTTCAAAAACTGAAATAAAAATAGCAAAATATCATGGAGGAAAACAAGAATCACTGTATTTGTATGTAAAAAAATGTATGTACTTCTACATTTGAGTTCAATTCAATTCAGTCTCTCAGTCGTGTTCAACTTTTGCCACCCTATGTACTGCAGCTTGTCATGCGTCCCTGTCCATCACCAACTCTCAGAGCCGACTCAAACTCAGGTCCCTCGAGTTGGTGATGTCACCTATACAACTTATCCTATGTCGTCATCTTCTCTTATAGGCGTCAATGTTTCCCAGCATCAGGGTCTCTTCCAATGAGTCATTCTTCTCAAGAGGGGTCCAGATTATTGGAGTTTCAGCTTCAGGATCAGTGCTTCCAATGTATATTCAGGACGGATTTTCTTTAGCCTCATTGCAGTCCAGGAGACTCAAGAGTCTTCACCAACACCCACTTTAAAAACATCAATTCTTCTGTACTCAGCTTCTTTACAGTCCAAATATCGTATCCATACATGACCTCTGGAAAAACCATAGCTTTGATCAGGTAGACCTGATCAAAGCAATATCTCTGCTTTTGAATATACTGTCTAGGTAGTTCACAGCTTCTCATGCAAGCAGTAAGTGTCTTTTTAATTTCATGGCTGCAGTCACAATCCGCAGTAATTTTGGAGCCCCCACCCCCCAAAAAAAATTGTAGGAGACCAACCGTGGCCTGAGAATGGATCAGATAGGGAGGCATCAGGTGCCCGCAAACGGGGCCTTTTGCCTGTGTAAAAAAAAAAAAAAAAGCAAAGGGGCTCTTTGAGAAGGCCTTACAATGAGCTGTGAAAACAATAGAAGCCAAAAGCAAAGGAAAAAAGAAAGATTTATTCAACTGAATGTAGACTTCCAAAGAATACCAAGGAGAGGTAAGAAAGTCTTCCTCAGCGATCAATGCAAAGAGATAGCAGAGAAAAAATAGAATGGAAAGACTAGCATCTCTTCAAAAAATTAGAGATACCAAGGAAACATTTCATACCAAGATGGGCTCAATAAAGAACAGAAATTGTATGGACCTAACAGAAGCAGAAGGCATTAAGAAGAGGTGGCAAAAATACACAGAAGAATTATATAAAAAAGATCTTCATGACCTAGACAGTCACAATTGTGTAATCACCTAGCCTCACCTAGAGCCAGACATCCTGGAATGGGAAGTCAAGAGGGCCTTAGCAAACATCACTATGAAGAAATCCAGTGAAGATGATTGAATTCCAGTTGAGATTTTTGAAAGCCTAAATGATGACGCTGTGAAAGTGTTGCAGTCAATATGTCAGCAAATTTGGTAAACTCAGCGGTGGTCACAGGACTGGAAATAGCCAGCTTTCATTCCAATTCCAAACAAAGGTAATGCCAAAGAATGCTCAAATTAATGCACAATTGCACTCACCTCACACGCTAGTAATAATGCTCAAAATTCTCCAAGCCAGGGTTCCACAATGTGTGAACTATGAACTTCCAGATGTTCAAGGTGGTCTTAGAAAAGGCAGACGAACCAGAGATCAAATTACCAACATCTACTGTATCATCAAAAAAGCAAGCAAGTTCCAGAAAAATATCTAATTCTGCTTTATTGACTATGCCAAAGCCTTTGACTGTGTGGATCACAATAAACTATGGAAAATTATGAAAGTGATGGGAATACCAGACGACCTGACCTGACTCTTGAGAAACTTGTATTCAGGTCAGGAAGCAACAGTTAGAACTGCACTTGGAACAACAGACTGGATCCAAATAGGAAAAGGAATATGTCAAGGCTGTATATTGTCACCCTGCTTATTTAACGTAAATGCAGAGTACATCATGAGAAACGCTGGCCTGAAGGAAACACAAGCTGGAAACAAGACTGTTGGAAGAAATATCAATAACCTCAAATAGGAAGATGACGCCAACCATATAAAACAGAAATGGAAGAACAACTAAAGAGATTCTTGATTAAAGTGATTAGGAGAGTGAAAAATTTAAAGTGCAGCATTTACAAAACTAAGATTATGGCGTCTAGTCCTATCATTTCATGGCAAAAAGAAGGGGAAACGTTGGAAACAGTAGCTGATACTATTATTATTTTTTTTGGTGGGGGAAGGGGTGTCTCCCAAATCACTGCAGATGGTGATTGAAGTCATGAAATTAAAAATGCTTACTCCTTGGAAGGAAAGTTTTGACTAACCTAGACAGCATATTAAAAGGCAGAAACATCATTTTGCCAATAAAGACATGTCTAGTCAAGGCTATGGTTTTTCCAGTAGTCATGTATAGATGTGTTATTTGGATTATAAAGAAAGCTGAGCACCAAGAATTGATGCTTTTGAACTGAAGTATTGGAGAAGACTCTTGAGAGTGCCTTGCACTGCAAGGATGCCCAACCAATCCATCCTAAAGGAGATTAGTCCTGGGTGTTCATTGAAAGGACTGATATTGAAGCTGAAACTCAAATACTTTGGCCACCTGATGCGAGCAAGTGACTCAGTGGAAAAGATCCTGATGCTGTGAAAGACTGAGGGCAGGGAGAGAAAGGTAGACAGAGGATGAAATGGTTAGATAGCATCACCAACTCAATGGAAATGAGTTTGAGTAATCTCAAGGAATTCGTAATGGAAAGGAGGCCTGGCATGCTGCGGTTCATGGGATTGCAAAGAGTTGGACACTACTGAGCTACTGAAGTTACATTACATATAACTTAAATAAGCAGGGTGACAATATATAGCCTTGTCATAATCCCCCTATTTGGAAGCAGTCTGTTTTACATCTAGATCTCACTGTTGCTTCTTGAGCTGCATACTTATTCCTAGGAGGCAGGTCAGGTGATCAGATAGTCCTGTCACTTTAAGAATTTTCCACTTTGTTTTGATCCACACAGTCAAAACATTTGGTTTAAACAATGAAGAAGATAGATTCCCCCCCAACCCCTGGAGCTATCTTGTTATTTTGATGATCCCACACATGTTGGATATTTGATTTCTGGTTCCTATGCCTTTATTAAATTCAGCTTGAACATCTGGAATTTCATAGTTCATGTACTGTTGAAGCCAGGCTTGGAGACTTTTGAACATTACTTTGCTTCCGTTTGAGATGAGGGCAATTGTATGGCTGTGTGAACAGTCTTTGGCTTTGCCTTTCTATGGAATTGGAATGAACTTTTCTAGTTCTGTGTCCACTGTTCAGTTTTCCAAATTTGCTGGTATGTTGAGTGAAGCACTTCCATAGCTATGAATTAACTCAAGTAGATTTCCATCAATTTCACAAGCTTTTTTCATATGGATACTTCACAAGGACTCCTTGACTTCACTTTCTAAGATGTTTGGTTTTAGGTGAGTGATCAGAACATTGTGGTTATCTGGTTCATGAATTCTCTTTTTGTGCAGTTCTGTGTATTCTTGCCACCTCTTTTTAATATTTCTGCTTCCATTAGGTCCATGAAATTTCTTTTATTTTGACCAACTTTGCATAAAATATTCCCTTGATATCTCTATTTTCTGAAGAGATTTCAAGTCTTTCCCATTCTATTATTTTCCTCTATTTCTTTGCATTGATCACGAGGAAGCTTTTCTTATTTCTCCTTCCTATACTTTGGAAATCTGCCTTAAAATGGCTATATCTTTCCTCCTCTCCTTTGCTTTCAGCTTCCACTCTCTTATCCATTTGTAAGGCATCCTTAGAAAACCATTTTGACTTTTTTGCATTTATTTTTTTTGAGGATGGTCTTAATCACTGCTTCTTGTACAATGTCACAAACCTCTGTCCATATTTGCTCAAGCACTCTGTATCAGTTCTAATCCCTCAAATCTATTTGTCAATTTCACTGTGTAAACTTAAGGGATTTGATTTAGGTCATACCTGAATAGTCTACCGGTTTTCTCTACTTTTTAAGCTTAAGTCTGAGTTTTGTAATAAGGAATTAATGATCTGAGCCACAGTCAGCTCGCATATAGCTTCCCCATCTTTGGCTTTAAAGAAAAGAATCAATGTGTTGTTAGTACTAAACATCTGGTGATTCCATGTGTAGAGTCTTCTCTTGTGTTGCTGGACCAGGGTGTGGGCTATAAGCTGTGTGTTCTCTTGGCAGAACTCTGTTAGCCTTTGACTGGATTCCTTTTGCACTCCAATACCAAATTTGTCTGTTACTGCAGGTATTTCTTGACTTTCTTCATTTGCATTCCATTCTTCTAAGGTGAAAAGAATGTCTTGTTTTTTGGATGTTAGTTCTAGATAGTCTTGTAAGTCTGTTCCACTTCAGCTACTTTAGCATAACTGGTCAGTACACAGACTTAGATTACTGTGCTATTGAATAGCTTGTCTTGGAAACCAATAGAGATCCTCTTACTTCCTACACATCTTTTGATCTTTCACCTTAATTGTTTTATCACCTGTGGAAGGACACACATCCACACAGAAAACACACACACACACACAAATACCAGACAACAGACTCACACATGTAGACACAAACTACTGTTCAAGGCACAGGGAAAGAGGCAAACAGGGAACATAAATGTTTCTGTAGCTGAAGAACCAGTGCTTCATATAAAACACAGAGATTTCTATGTTTTTATAGGAAAATCTCCATTCTGATCTCAAGTATAATTAATATCGAGAAATCCAACATCCTAGATAGAAATTAGCACCTAAGTGCTAAGTGGTGATACAGCAAATACAGAACATTACACATTTTATGGAACAAATTCTTCGTTTTGATATATGTTTGAAAAATTCAAACACTCTCTACTTTATGAATAAACAGTGGTATACAGATTTTCATTTGTGAATTAGAGAGAATTAAATTTTCATACTGGTTCTCCTTATCTTCAGAAAGCTAGTGCCAGGAGGCGGTCCTAAGATGGCGGAGGAATAGGACGGGGAGATCACTTTCTCCCACACAATTTCATCAAAAGAACATTTCAACGCTAAGTAAATTCCACAAAACAACGTCTGAATGCTGGCAGAGGACATCAGACACCCAGAAAAGCAGATCATTGGCTTCAAAAACAGGTAGGGAAAAATATAAAAGACAAAAAAAGAGGCAAAGGAGGTAGGGAGGGAGTTCCGTCCCGGGAAGGGAATCCCATCGCGGGAAGAGACTCGTAAGAAGAGAGGTTTCCAAACACCAGGAAACATTCTTGCTGCCGAGCCTGGGGCGAACCCTGGAAGCACAGAGGGCAGCATAACAGGAAGGGAAAAATAACTAACTAAAACCAACAGATTACGAGCCCAATAGTAACTCTCCCAGCGGAAAAACAGCGCAGA
>SJYT01051011.1:0-10307 GCA_006410635.1 Cephalophus harveyi | reverse complement strand
AGATTCAACCAGTCCATTCTGAAGGAGATCAACCCTGGGATTTCTTTGGAAGGAATGATGCTAAAGCTGAAACTGCAGTACTTTGGCCACCTCATATGAAGAGTTGACTCATTGGAAAAGACTCTGATGCTGGGAGGGATTGGGGGCAGGAGGAGAAGGGGACGACCAAGGATGAGATGGCTGGATGGTATCACTGACTCGATGGATGTGTGTCTGAGAGAACTATGAAAGATGATAATGAACAGGGAGGCCTGGCGTGCTTCAATTCATGGGGTTGCAAAGAGTCGGACATGACTGAGCGACTGAACTGAACTGAACTAATGCCATAACAAACCACTTGTGGAATCTTGCTCCTGGTCAGAGATCAAGCCCTGAGCCTTTCGAATGGGAGCACTGACTCCAAGACCCTAGATTACCAGAGAAGTCCTAACACTAGAGAGTATCAAATAGACAGAACTCTCACAAAAGTAACCACCTGAATACAAGACGCAGCATCACCCAACCACCAGTAGTACCACTGCAAGATGTCTCATCCAAACAACAAAGACAAAAATACAAACCCAGATGATAATGTTCAAAAAATAAGACCCTTGTTTATGAAACGGTATGCAGGAAGAAATCTGGTACTGGTAAAAGTTAATACTGACAGAATGTTGAGTTGACTCTGCATTTTTCACTAGGCTCAATGTACAACTCAGGGTATAAAAGCTCCCACTGAAAATAAAGTGACAGGCCTCACTCACTGAAGCTTGGTCACCCCGTGTCATTCATTCATTCATTCACCCATGTCATCCAACCTGAGGGTATACCTGGACTCTGCTAAGGCTGGACCCTGGCACATATGGAAACACAAAAGGCCCTGTATAGTCAAAGCAGTCTTCAGGAGGAAGATTGGAGCTGGAGGAATCGACTTTCCTGATTTCAGATTATACTACAAAGCTACAGTCATCAAAATAGTATGGTCCCGGTCAAAAACAGAAATACACACCTATGGAACAAGATAGAAAGCCCAGAAATAAACTCACACACCTATGGGTACCTTAGTTTGGACAAAGGAGGCAAGAATATACAGTGGGTCAAAGAGAGCCCCTTCAATAAATGGTCCTGAGAGAACGGGACAGCTACATGTAAAAGAATGAAATTAGAACACTTCCTAACACCATACACAGATTAATTCAAAATGGAGTAAAGGTCTAAATGGAAGACCAGAAACCATAAAACTCTAAGAGGAAAATATAGGCAGAACACTCGATGACATAAATCAAAGCAACATCCTCTATGACCCACCTCCAAGAGCAACAGAAATAAAAACAAAAGTAAACATGTGAGACCTGATTAAACTTAATAGNAGAACACTTCCTAACACCATACACAGATTAATTCAAAATGGAGTAAAGGTCTAAATGGAAGACCAGAAACCATAAAACTCTAAGAGGAAAATATAGGCAGAACACTCGATGACATAAATCAAAGCAACATCCTCTATGACCCACCTCCAAGAGCAACAGAAATAAAAACAAAAGTAAACATGTGAGACCTGATTAAACTTAATAGCTTTATCAAAGAAAAGGAAACTATTCTGCTGCTGCTGCTGCTGCTAAGTCATTTCAGTCGTGTCTGACCCTGTGTGACTCCAGAAATGGCAGCCCACCAGGCTCCGCCATCCCTGGGATTCTCCAGGCAAGAACACGGGAGTGGGTTGCTATTTCCTTCTCCAGTGCAGGAAAGTGAAAACTGAAAGAAGTCACTCAGTCATGTCTGACTCTTTGCAACCCCATGGACTGCAGCCTACCAGGCTCCTTCGTCCATGGGATTTTCCAGGCCATAGTACTGGAGTGGGGTACCATTGCCTTCTCCAAAAGGAAACTATAAGCAAGGTGAAAAGACAACCCTCAGAATGGCAGGAAGTAATAGCAAATGAAACAACTGACAAAGGATTAATTTCTAAAATATACAAGTAGCTCATACAACTCAATACCAGGAAAATTATCAACCCAATCAAAAGGTGGCAGAAAGACCTAAACAGACATTTCTACAAAGAAGACATACAGATGGCTAACAAACACATGTAAATGAGCTCAACGTCGCTCGTTATTAGAGAAATGCAAATCACAACTACAATGCGGTAGCATCTCACTCCAGTCAGAATGGCCATTGTCAAAAGGTCTACAAACAATAAATGCTGGAGAGGGTGTGGAGAAAAGGGAATGCTCTTGCACTGTTGGTGGAAATGTAAATTGATACAGCCACTATGGAAGATGGTATAGAGGTTCCTTAAAAACCTAGGAATAAAACCACCATATGACAAAGCAATCCCACTCTTAGGCATATACCCTGAGGAAACCAAAATTGAAAATGACACGTGTATCCCATTGTTCATTGCAGCACTGTTTACAATAGCTAGAATATGGAAGCAACCTAGATGTCCATTGACAGATGAATGGATAAAGAAGTTGTCATAGATATACACAGCCATAAAAAGGAACACATTTGAGTCAGTTCTGATGAGGTGGATGAACCTAGAGCCCATTATACAGAGTGAAGTAAGTCAGAAAGAGAAAGTTAAATATCATATACTGATGCATATGTACCGAATCTAAAAGTTGGTATTGAAGAATTTATTTGCAAGGCAGCAATGGAGAAACAGACATAAAGAATAGACTTACATGTATAATATCATATATGAAAAGAATCTCCAGCCCAGGTTCGATGCATGATACTGGATGCTTGGGGTTGGTACACTGAGATGACCCAGAGGGATGGTACAGGGAGGGAGGAGAGAGGGGGTTCAGGACGGGGAACACGTGTGTACCTGTGGCGGATTCATGTTGATGTGAACTGTGGTGTTTGAGAAGACTCTTGAGAGTCTCTTGGACTGCAAGGAGATCCTACCGGTCCATTCTGAAGGAGATCAACCCTGGGATTTCTTTGGAAGGAATGATGCTAAAGCTGAAACTGCAGTACTTTGGCCACCTCACATGAAGAGTTGACTCATTGGAAAAGACTTTAATGCTGGGAGGGATTGGGGTCAGGAGGAGAAGTGGACGACCGAGGATGAGATGGCTGGATGGCATCACGGACTCGATGAACATGAGTCTGAGTGAACTCTGAGAGATGGTAATGAACAGGGAGGCCTGGCGTGCTGCGATTCATGGTGTTGCAAAGAGTCAGACACGACTGAGCGACTGAACTGAACTGATGGCAAAACCAATACAATATTTTAAAGTCATTAACCTCCAATTTAAATAAACAAATTTGTATTTTTTTTTTAAAGTATAGACTTATGGACATGGGGAGAGGGGAGGAAGGGGAGATGTATAGGGAGAGTAACATGGAAAATTACAGTACCATATGTAAAATAGATAGCCAAGGCAATTTGCTATATCTCTGAGGAAACTCAAACAGGGGCTCTGTATCAATCTAGAGAGACAGGATGGGGAGGGAGATGGGAGGGAGGTTCAAGAGGGAGGAATATATGTATAGCTATGGTTGACTCCGGAGAAGGCAATGGCACCCCACTCCAATACTCTTGCCTGGAAAATCCCATGGACGGAGGAGCCTGGTAGGCTGCAGTCCATGGGGTCGCGAAGAGTCCGACAGGACTAAGCGACTTCACTTTCACTTTTGCTTTCATGCACTGGAGAAGGAAATGGCAACCCACTCCAGTGTTTTTACCTGGAGAATCCCGGGGACAGGGGAGCCTGGTTGGCTGCCATCTATGGGGTCGCACAGAGTCGTACATGACTGAAGTGACTTAGCAGCAGCAGCAGTAGCATGGGTGATTCATGTTGATGTTTGACAGAAAACAACAAAATTCTGTAAAGCAATTATCTTTCAATTAAAAAATAAATAAATTTTAAAAACTCTAATTTTCATTACATCATTTAATGGTTAAAGAATATACAAACAAATTTTTAAATAACAGACTTGATTTCAGTTAACACCATTTCAAACTAATAGGTTTGCTAAGTAACACTTTAGGGACCCAGATCATGTTTCATTTTCAATCACTGTAATACTTGCCTGTTCATTAATAATGTCAGACAATTCTTTCACCATGTCTCTGAAACTTGACGTGAGCTCTTCATGTTATTCAATCTGATCGTTTTTCAGTAACCACTCATTTCAGTTCCAGTGCAATGCTGCATGCTTGGATGAACTTCCTGTAGATGAAGATCAAAGATAAAGTGTTTGTTACTTATTTCTCAAAAGTCTCACTAACCATTTAATATTTTCTTAACCATGGTTTGCCTAGAAGGAAGATTAGAATCCCATATTTTCTCACTGTGTTTTTGCTAATGCCATCTCCTAAGTCTGAAAAATCTTTTCTTTTCCATCTTTGCTTCTGTTTTCTTATCTCTTTCAAAAGCTAGCTCAAAATATATACCCTCTAGGAAGCCTACCTGCTCAGTCACTTACTTGATATGATATCAGCTATGGCTGTGCTCACAGTAGTTTATAACTGTAGAAAATGTCATTTATTCAAAAATAGATAATTTGGGGCTATGTACTCAGTACAGTGCTGGGTGTAACAGGCATGAAGTATCTGCCCTGGGTTGGTAAGAGTGGCGACAGGGAGTTGATGACTTATTATAAGAATATTTTTCCATTATTTCATATGTTTATGCTTAATGTCCATAATTAGAATGCAAAACTTAGGAGATAAAGTACCTCACTGACCATTTGTTCTGTATCCCTACGATAGCAACTAGTAGAATCCTTTTGTACATGCCAGGCATTATATATATACCCTCTAGGAAGCCTACCTGCTCAGTCACTTACTTGATATGATATCAGCTATGGCTGTGCTCACAGTAGTTTGTATCTGTAGAAAATGTCATTTATTCAAAAATAGATAATTTGGGGCTATATACCTAGTACAGTGCTGGGTGTAACAGGCATGAAGTATCTGCCCTGGGTTGGTAAGAGTGGCAACAGGGAGCTGATGACTTATCATAAGAATATTTTTCCATTATTTCATATGTTTACGCTTAATGTCCATAATTAGAATGCAAAACTTAGGAGATAAAGTACCTCACTGACCATTTGTTCTGTATCCCTACGATAGCAACTAGTAGAATCTTTTTGTACATGCCAGGCATTAATACGGAGAAGGCAATGGCACCCCACTCCAGTGCTCTTGCCTGGAGAATCCCATGGATGGAGGAGCCTGGTGGGTTGAAGTCCATAGGGTCGCTAAGAGTCGAACACGACTGAGCGACTTCACTTTCACTTTTCACTTTCATGCACTGGAGAAGGAAATGGCAAGCCACTCCAGTGTTCTTGCCTGGAGAATCCCAGGGACGGGGGAGCCTGGTGGGCTGCCATCTACGCGGTCACAGAGTCAGACACGACTGAAGTGACTTAGCAGCAGCAGCAGGCATTAATAAATATTGAATGAATGACTACTGGTTGCCCTATAACCTGAAATAGCTGATAATAGAGATAGGAAAAATAAATGAAGTAAGTTGGGAGCAAATGAGTGGAAGTTATCTTTCTACTCAGTCTGCTTTACTCGTCTCTCTTTCTTATTCTAAATGTAAACTCTTTTATATACAAAACAGATTTTTTCTATTGTGTGACCATTCAAACATGCCTAGGCTTAGAGGGACTCTCAGTCCAGATATGGTATCATTTGCCCTAGACTGGCAGAATCCAAGTGAAACTAAGGATACAGGATAGAAGTAAGCCTATCCAGCCCTTCCTACCCTAAATGATCTGGAAAAGCTGTGACATGAGGTCAATCAGGCAAAGGAGGAAATCACACAACGAATGTAGAGTTCTGTTTGTGTCACAATATCCAGAGCAATGAAGTGGTTGCCATATTTAATGCCTTGGGTCACTAGGAGATTGTTACCATTCTGCAGCAAGAGATCACACGTTCCCTCACTACCTAAAATACCATTAGAAGGTAACTTAAAAGTTATAAAAGGGAACCAAGAATTTTTTTAGAGGGACATTATTTGGTGAATATTTTGTTTTCACTTAAGAAGACAAGAGAGTAAAAACAAAATAGTGGCCGGAACTGAAAACTACAAAGCACTTACCTAAACATGTCTTTCAACTCATTTACTATTTTGGGTGGATACTTGCTAGTTTGACTGTCGTTTAAGACAGCCCTGACATACACTAATGAACCTGCATTTACCTACATTACAAAAGAAGAAAAATGAGAGTTGTCAGAAGGTAATTAAAAAGTAATTTTTGCATTTCTCTTTTTAAAAAGAATACTATGTTAAAGATCCATGCCTGAGAAACGTATTTCCTATCTTATTATAAATTTATTTGATAAAGATTAACTAAACCAAATCATCTGCCAAAATTATACTCTAACAATGTAGTTAACACTTTCTGCTATCTAAATATAGGACTTGGCTCTAGTCAGAGGGACTTACGTTAAAGCTCTCTGACATAAAAAATTTATAGAAACTGAACATAATGTCTTTATTAAATTAATATAAAATGTAGAGATTTTTGCACCCAGTCAGAATATAAGACAATTACAATTAGTGCTTGTTCTGTGCCCTTATGAAAGCAAGAGGAACAACAAGAAACATTTAATACATGGTTAGCAACCAACATGCCTGCACTGAAACACAGCCCTGCAGTTTAAGTTGGAGCTGAATCATGTCCACATCAGCAGAAGAGCAAAGCTTTTGCAACTCTGCAGCTTTATCTGTGGCTACATCAATTGGCTTTAAATGAATCTGCTATTCATAATTTATAGAAATCCTCCTCTTCTCATATGGAAACGAGTTTGAAGCTATTAAAGATTAAGATTGACAGATGAGTTTTTAAGATAGTAAATCAAGCAGCCAAGTTAAAAAACAAAATCTCTTGTGCTTAATTCTCTTCATATTTTCTCTGGAAAATCCCTTAGAGACCAAATAGGTGCCTTATTACTTCAGGACTGAAGGAGAAATTCTTTCTGAGACGACTCAGACTAACCATGAATTACATAATTACATATGGGAAAGGAATGGTTTATAACATAGCATGTTTGTGTAAGTGAGTGACTGAAGAGCAGAACAATAAACTATTGAAATTTCAATTACATTTTTCTGCTGACCAGCTGCTGCTTGTATGTATGAAAAAAGATCATGTCAAAGAAGTTATGCCAAGTCCTACTTACTAGTCAAGATTGTATGGTGTTTGCACTGTTCTTCTATACAACTTTGCTTTTTGCCTGACAATATATAAGGAACCTCAAAAACAAATCCGTTGATATTATGGTTTCTTTCAAACTCAGTTTTTCTTTCAGTGAGTTCTTTATCATCAAAGTAGGGCTTCACATAAGTGACTTGGATATGAGCATATTTGGGGTCAAGTTCTTTGACATTTACCTGGAAAGTAAGAAAATTTTGTTTCTTATTCAACAGAAGGGAAAATGGGGAACAGGTAAGCTACTAACAGCTCTGAGATCAACTGAGGAACAGTCATTGAATACACTGTGTGATTAATCCACACTTGGAAGAGGTCTTTGCTCTTTCTTCAAGGACTATTTCCTTCTGATTATTAAGAAGTTACAGAAGCCTATTTGGAGATTATAGAAATGTAGACAGAAAAAACTGCAATGCTACCACTCAGAAATGATCATCATTTACATTCTCATATATTTCCTTGTAATCTTTTTTTTCTATGCATATATATTTATTTACAAGCCAGAGATCATGCTGAGCATTGCTTTCTCATTTTTTTTAATTTACTTTTATTTGCTTTTATGTTACCTTCAAATTTCTTTTTTAAAATCTTTATCTATTTTTATTTTTTAATTTTTTAATATAAATTTATTTATTTTAATTGGAGGCTAATTTCTTTACAATACTGTATTGGTTTTTCCATACACAGACTTCAATCCACCACGGTTGTACATGTGTTTCCCATATAGTAAAATGGCTAACTGCACATTTGAATTCCACCTCAAAAAATACCTATTACAGAGAGGATCCTCAGAAGATGGCAGAACACCAGACGTCTATCTTATAGAGACAATAGTTACACCATCATTACCTATCTGATGGAACAATTTTGGAACTCTGGAGTCTGTTGAAGATTTGTAACTTCGAGGGGAAGATTTGGACAGAAAATTACCTTAATTTTCATTTTGCTCAATTTTAACTCTGGACACAATGGTAGCACCCCATACCTCATCCCTGAAGCAATACGGCAGATAGCTGTGTGCATATTCCTAGAAAAAGCTTGTAGGAGCCAGGATGAATAAAGACCCCGTCTTCCAAATATTGTTAATCTGTGCTATGACTGCTGACTGCTGCTTCTGATCACAGGAGGACAGTCAAAGGGGCTGTGACCATTTTTATACCTCCTCTTCCCTTTGTTGCAATGCTCTCCCCCTCTGCCTAAAGTGACTTTCAGGGGACTTAACAGACTAGAGAGGATTCTCAGAAGATGGCAGAACACCAGACATCTATCTTATAGAGACAATAGTTACACCATCATTACCTATCTGGTGGAACATTTTGGAACTCTGGAGTCTGTTGAAGACTTGCAACTTCCAGGGGAAGACTTGGACAGAAAATTGCTTTAATTTTTATTTTGTTCAATTTTAACTCTGGGCGCAATGGCAGCACCCATATCTCATCCCTCAAGTACTATGGCAGACAGTTGTGTGCATATTCCTAGAACAGCTTGTAGGAGCCAGGATGAACAAAGACCCTGTCTTCCAAATATTGTGAATCTGTGCTATGACTGCTGACTGCTGCTTCTGATCACAGGGGGACAGTCAAAGAGGCTGTGGCCATTTTTATACCACCTCATCCTTTGTTGCAACGGCATCCCCCTCTGCCTAAAGTGACTTTCAGGGGATTTAACAGACCAGGACGTTTCCTCTCTCCTTCATTTTCCTCTCCATCCCCTCTTAGGGGCTGGACATCCAATACTAGACTGTTCAAAGGCAACTGCATAAATGAGGGTGACTAGAAAGTCACTGCGCATGCTCAGGGGAAAGGAACAGGCTCAGAAAAGACTTGAGAAGACCCAAAACTTACACCTCAGGCTGATTCTTGGGACAGACACAGCTTACCACAATTAGAAACAGAAACAAAACCCAGGAAACTCTGGGACAGGGACAGAATCTGATTTCCAGAGAGATCACAATATTAAATACAAATGTCCAGTATCCAACAACAACAACAACAAAAAACTGCAAGGCATACAAAGAAATAGGAAAGTATGGCCCATTCAAAACAGAAAAATAAACCAATAGAAACTATCACTGAAACAAAGTGATAGCAGATCTCCTAGAAAAAGAAATTAAAACAACAGTATTCATGATCAAAGAATTGAAGGAAGTTGTGGAAAAAAATCAAGAAAACTATGTATCAACAAAATGTCAATATCAAAAAATAGCTAGAAAATCTAAAAGGAAACCAAAAAACTTTTTTTTTCAGAGCTGAAAAATACAATAACTGAAATGAAGTCATCAGAGGGATTTAAAAGTAAATTGCCCCAGGTGTAAGAAATAGTCAGCCAACTTGAAGATAAGATTAAGATCAATGATCGATCAGAGGAACACAAAGGAAAAAAATTGAAGAGGGACAGAGGCTACGGAACCTGTGGAACATTATCCAGCAGGTGAACATACACACTATGGGAGTTCTTGAAGAAGAAAAGTCAGAGAAAGGGGCAGGGAGACTATCTGAAGAAATAATGGGTGAAACACAAATCTGACGAAAGACACAAAGCTCAACAAACTCCAAGCAGGGTAACTTTAAGGGACCCACGGTGAGACACATTAAAATCAAATGTCAAAAGCCAAAGCCAAAGAGAGAATTTTGAAACAATCAATCAAGAGACAAATAGCATGTCACATAAAAGGGATCCTGAATAAGATAGTCAGATTTCCCATCAGAAACTTAGGAGGCCAGAAGGCAGTGGGCTGCTATATTCAAAGTGCTAAAAAAAAAAAAAAAATCTATTTATCAAGAATCCTATATCTGACAAAACTAGTGGAGGTGATGGAATTCCAGTTGACCTATTACAAATCCTTAAAGATGATGCTGTGAAAGTGCTGCACTCAATATGTTAGCAAATTTGGAAAACTCAGCAGTAGCCACGGGACTGGAAAAGGTCAGTTTTCATTCCAATCCCAAAGAAAGGCAGTGCCAAAGAATGCTCAAACTACAGCACAGTTGCACTCATCTCACACGCTACTAAAGTAATGCTTAAAATTCTCCACACCAGGCTTCAGCAATACAGGAACTGTGAACTTCCAGATGTTCAAGCTGGTTTTAGAAAAGGCAGAGGAACCAGAGATCAAACTGCCAACATTCGTTGGATCATCGAAAAAG
>SJYT01051009.1:0-20938 GCA_006410635.1 Cephalophus harveyi | reverse complement strand
AGGCCTGGCGTGCTGCGATTCATGGGGTCGCAAAGAGTCGGACACGACTGAGCGACTGAACTGAACTGAACTGAGCACTCCCATCCCCCCTGCTCAATTTCCCCTTTGGTAACCATAAGTTTGCTTTATATGCCTGTGAATTTATTTCTGTTTTGTAGATGAATTCATTTGAATCTTTTCCTTTTAGATTCCACATATAAGTGATACCATACGATATTTGCCTTCCTCTGTCTGACTTACTTCACTTAGTATGATAACCTTAAATCTACCCATGTTGCTGCAAATGCCATAATTTCTTTCTTTTTAATGGCTGGGTAATATTCCGTGTGTGTGTGTGTGTGTGTGTGTGTGTGATGTATGTGTGTGACCACATCTCCTCTATCCATTCACATGTCAACAGACATTTAGGCTGCTTCCATGTGTTGGCTATTGTAAATAGTGCTGCTATGAATATTCAGGTGCATGTATCTTTTTGAATTACAGTTTTCTTCAGATATATGTCCATTACGTATATGCCCAAACAACCCACTCAAAAATATTTTCTAGCTATATGCCCAAGAGTGGGATCGCTGGATCATATGGAAGTTCTATTTTTAGTTTTTTTATGAAATCATCATACTGTTCTCCATGGTAGCTGCATCAGTTCCCACCATCAGTATATGAGGGTTTCCTTTTCTCTGCATCCTCAACTACATTTGTTATTTGTGTTCTCTTTGATTACAGTCATTATAGCAGGTGTGAGGTGGTATCTCATTTTGGTTTTGATTTGCATTTCTCTGGTGATTAACCATGTAAAGCGTCTTTTTATGTGCCTGTTGGCCAGCGGCATATCCTTTTTGGAAAAATGTTTATTCAGGTCTGCCCAGTTTTTAATCGGTTGTTTTTTGATGTTGAGTTGTATAAGCTGTTTATGTATTTTGGATATTGGATCTTATTGCTTATATAATTTGCAAATATTTTCTCCCATTCAGTATGTCATCTTTTAATTTTGTCAATAGTTTCCTTTGCTATGCAAAAACTTTCAAGTTTAATTAAGTTCCATTTGTTTAGTTTTGCTTTTATTTCCTTTGCTTTATGAGACAGATCCAAAAAAACATTGCTTTAATTTGTGTCAAGGAGTGTTCTGCCTATGTTTTCCTCTAGGAGTCAACATGACTTCTTATGCTGCCTTAGTAGTCTTTAGGATACCTGTCTCTCCTAGTTACCCAGTTCGGTAATTTCAGATGTGCAAAATGTTGCAGAACAGAGAGTTCAACTGGATGTCAGGATTTGATACAGATGTATTTAGTTTTATCCACATAGTGTTTTAAAAGTTTTTGAATTATTGCCAATTTTAAAAATAATTCAAGGGATTTCGCTTAGAAATCCATATTTCTGGTGTAGCTGAGGATTAGATGGGGTCCATGCTCTTCGATTTGCTGCAGTTCTTGTTTTAATCCTAACTCTGTTCCACCAGCAGGGCTGTTTTGGGAAAATTACTTAAACTCCAGAGCTGGTAGGTTTTCTGTTTTTTGTAGAGTGGAGAGAATGTTAGGTTTATAAAATGATTGCTAAGGTTAGTGGATATCGACTAAAAGAATGAATGTGGAAGCACCTAGCAGAATTGGAGGGTCCAGTAAAATATCAGTTTCCTCTTTTACTTTCTGTTCTTTTTTTCTATTATATAAAATAGACACCTGTTACTCGGTAATAGAAACAAGGTGAGCAATACAGTTATCTTGACAACATGTTAAGTAATAACCAACATTCTCTGCTTTGATGTTTGTTGTCAGTTCACTCTAAAGTACAGAAGTGCTAGCTAGCATCTTCTCGACAGCCTGTCGGTTCAGTTCAGTCGCTCAGTCGTGTCCGACTCTTTGCGACCCCATGAATCGCAGCACGCCAGGCCTCCCTGTCCATCACCAACTCCCAGAGTTCACTCAGACTCACGTCAGTAATGCCATCGAGTCAGTAATGCCATCCAGCCATCTCATCCTCTGTCGTCTGCTTCTCCTCCTGCCCCCAATCCTTCCCAGTATCAGAGTCTTTTCCAATGAGTCAACTCTTCGCATGAGGTGGCCAAAGTACTGGAGTTTCAGCTTTAGCATCATTCCTTCCAAAGAAATCCCAGGGTTGATCTCCTTCAGAATGGACTGGTTGGATCTCCTTGCAGTCCAAGGGACTCTCAAGAGTCTTCTCCAACACCACAGTTCAAAAGACAGCTTTTAAACAAACTCAAAACTTCAGTTTCTTTTTATAGGCTCCGTGTCTTCACTTGGCACCTCTCTCCATGGACTGTGAACTCTTTCTAGTCAGATTTAACACCTTTCCTGTTTACTCTTGTTCTTAGCACTTAGGGCAACACATGCACTAATAGGGATTAAGTACATATTTGTTGAATGAAAGATTATATGAAAGGAGATAATTATATATAGAGAGACAGATAATTATGCACATATAATTATAATATATCATTAAATATTATCTGGTAATTATATAAAATTAAATATAAAATTATATAAAATCAAATATCAAATATAGTCAATCTATCATATATTTATGTTATAGAGAATTTAAGTATATAATTAAACATAATTATAGAAACATAAAATATTGAGAAGTAGTGTACATATAACTAGAAGGGCAATTTCCATTTTGAATTATATGAAAAATTGTTTTTTTATCTTTAATGTATTCATGATGCCTTAATTCATTTCTTTTTTATTTTTCTTTTTAAAAGAAAAGCATATAGGAAAGCATATAGAACAGTGTCTGACACATAGAAGACGTTTATTTGTTTATTCAAGAAATTGATCTACATTGTTCTAATCACAAAGCACTGTGATTTGAATGATTTGTTTAAAAAATGAAAATTCAATATATACCAGGATGGAAATAAAAAATGTGCACCTAAAAATATAGTTATAGGATGGAGGGCTGATGGAGTTCGGCAGGAAGAAGCCAGAATGGAACAGTCTAGGGCTCTATTCACCAGACTGGAATGTCAGCAATAGGGTTTTCCTGAGAGAACTTCCTCTTTCTCTGTCTGCTAAAGTTCCTGGGTGCCTCAGCCAGCAATCTGATAACTTGTCCGTCTGTGCTGTCCAGTGTGTGCCAACATCACAGCTCACAGCGTTGCATCCCCGTGTGACTGTGAGACCTGAAAAGCAGGTATGAGACCATCAGTCAGTTCTCTCCTTGCTTTTGCAGAGAAATGGCAGTATGGGTGCACATTTGTTATGGATAGTGGCTGGCATTACCTTCTTGTAAAAATCTAGGGGAAAATATGTACACCAGATTTTATAGTATGGAATAGAGGTTAGAGGAGAGTTTTCAAAGTGGGGGGAGAGGAGCATGTGAAAATATGTGTGGAAGTTTTAAAGGTTACCATACAGATTCTTGATTTTTAAGAGGGAAGAATTTGTGTATAATGATTAGATTTCCTTTAAAGTGGAATGACATTTCTCCCTTTCTAACAGAAGATTCTGGTTTTCTTTAGAGAAGACATTTCCTGGTGTCACAGTTGCCCATCAAAAATTGTGCCAGACCTGAAAGATGAAGGATGCTGCCATGTATGTCCTGAAAATGGGGTTTCTTGACATAGCACTTGGCCCTCAGCCCACTGCTATTGCTTCTGAGGACTCTTCTGTGATTAGTTTAATCATTCATTCCTGACTGAAACTTTACCAGGGGCTTCTCACAGTCTCAGAAACTTGCTCCTGGGTGGCAGGTTCACAAAGATGTCTAAATATGAGATTATGAAAGCTTGGGACATATAGGGGGGCTTCCCAGGTGGCAGAGTGGTATAGAATCACCCTGCCAATGCAGAAGACCCAAGAGACTCAGGTTCGATCCCTGGGTTGGGAAGATTCCCTGGAGGAGGAAATGGCAACCCACTCCAGTATTCCTGCCTGGAAAATGCATGGATAGAGGAGCCTGGTGGATTACAGTCCATGGGATCACAAAGAGTCAGACATTACTGACTACGCACGCACACGCACACACACACACACACACATACTTACACACAGGGACATATAGGGGGCAGGAAGAGGTGATAAGTTTTTGGTTACGTGTGGAAAGCATTTCTTAGAACAGTTCACTTTGAAATTGTTGCCCCAATTTCCTTTTTCCCTTTCATGATCAAGTTTTAGTTCATAGGTTTCACATCTGAAGAAAAAAAATTAGCTCATTTCTGTAAGCCAAAATCTTTCAACTTGTATTAGTAGTAACTGACATCAAGATGTGTTCAGTTCAGTCGCTCAGTCGTGTCCGACTCTTTGCAACCCCATGAATCGCAGCATGCCAGGCCTCCCTGTTCATCACCATCTCCCGGAGTTCACTCAGACTCACATCCATCGAGTCCGTGATGCCATCCAGCCATCTCATCCTTGGTCGTCCCCTTCTCCTCCTGCCCCCAATCCCTCCCAGCATCAGAGTCTTTTCCAATGAGTCAACTCTTCGCATGAGGTGGCCAAAGTAGTGTAGACATCTTGAAAAATGGAAATTTCTTCTCCCTTTTCTATTCACCATTCGAGGAAGAAAATTTTCCAATGAGCTTGGGTTGGGAAAGAGATCCTAGACATCACAAGCTCTTTGGAAACTAAATACTAGGAGGGAAATAATATTGTTTTTGACAGAGTAAAGATAGTTGCTTACCAACGAAAAATGATACTGGTCACATATAATCTACCATTTTCTTGCTAAAGAAATGGATTTATTCCTTTTCCACTTAATGGTATGCATTTGTATTCTCAAATTTAAAAAATTATAGCAATATAGTAACATTTCACCCACTGATAACATGGATCAATGTAGCATTTCTCAAAGTGTGTTTTATGGGCATACATGAGGTTAATAGATGTTCAGTGTAAAAAAGGGCTATGTTCAAAGTTTGGCTAAGGTTAAATGAGGTCATAATGGTGGATCCTAATACAATCTCATTACTGTCCCTTATTCATGTTGATGTATGGCAAAACCAATACAATATTGTAAAGTAATTAACCTCCAATTAAAATAAATAAATTATATTAAAAAAAAGAATAGAGTGGGACACAGGGAAGTACAGAGGGAAGAGCATGTGAGGACAGAGCAACAAGGAGCTGAAAGCTAAGAAGAGGGGTCTCAGAAAATAACAACCCTGCTGCACCTTGATTTTGGACTTCTAACCTTCAGAACTTTGAGAAAACAAATTTCTGTTGTTTAATCGAACACTGGCTAAGTCAGTGTACATTGCAACTCACCAAGAAGGAAGCTGCCACACTGATTTGGCTCCCTGACCAATGATCTGCAGTCTTCATTTGATTTGGAGACAGACAAATCTGGCTTGGAATCCTTTGCTACCCTGGGCAACTCACATGACCTCTTTGAGCTCTGGTTCATCTGCAAAATATGTCTGACAGCACCTGTTAAATGGTTTTGTGGTGAATATCAATGAGATAATACACATAACATCCAGCAAGAATATTGCATTGAGACTAAATGGTAATTTAAAATTTATATCTTTATCCTTAGTCTTTGTAGTTAGGGGTCTATTGTGAAACACCCATGTGCGCTGGAGTAGGACTTAGAAGAAGCAGGTAACCTGACTGAATAATCTTGGCAAACCTCTTAACCAAGAAAATTGTGTTCCCGATGTCTTCAGCTTCAATAACAATAACATCTTCCCTCTTTTGTAGA
Organism: Cephalophus harveyi; assembly: GCA_006410635.1. NCBI lineage: Eukaryota > Metazoa > Chordata > Mammalia > Artiodactyla > Bovidae > Cephalophus > Cephalophus harveyi. The sequence goes on along the minus strand of SJYT01051009.1, from coordinate 15,280 downwards.
GCACTTGAGAATCAAGTTAATTTTAAAACTGTTATGGAAATTCTCAAACATCATGCTATTGTATCCATAGATTCTTCAGTGTGCATCATTCATTGTTAAGGATGTCCATATCTATACCTAAATTATATCTCTCTACATTTATACATCAGACCACACTATGATTCGTGGTGGTGTTATTTAGTCGCTAGCTAAGTAGAGTCAAACTCTTTGCGACCGTATGAACTATAGCCCACCAGATTCCTCTATCCATGGAGTTCTCCCAGCAACAATGCTGGAATGGGTTGCTATTTCCTCCTCCAGGGGATCTTCCCAAAGGGATCAAACCCACATCTCCTGCATTGCAGGCATATTCTTTACTGCTGAGCCACCAGGGAAGCCCATACTATGATCATACATAAAAAAATTAACAATAATTCATCAACACAGTGAAATATTAGTTTCCATTTCTTTTTCTCGACTTGTCTTAAAAAATGTCATTTTATTTTTAATAAGATTGAATCAAGATTCAAACAAATTGTACACTCTGAATATGCTGTTATTTCTTTTATGTTCTCTTTAATTTTGTGACACCCTCCCTTTCCTCTTCCCTCCAGCCCACGCCATTGCTTTATTAGAGAAAATAGATCATATATTTGTAAAATGTCCCACATCCTGTATTTCAGTGATTGCTTCATTGATATACCTTTTAACTTTTTCTCCCAATCTCTATATTTTTGGGAACAGCTGGTGAGATCTAGAGGTTCCATTAGACATTGGCACAATTTTTTAGGGAAGGTACTTCAAAGATGGTGCTCTGTCCTTGTTATATCACATCATGAGGCATACTAGTCACCCCCTTTTTAGATATTTTAAGATTGATCAATGAACACAGATGGTGTTAATATGATCCTATCATTGTAAATTCCCCATCAGTCATTCACTAATAATTTTAACATCCATTTCTAGTCATTTTAGCATTAATTGTAAAAGCAATCAGCATAGCCCCATTTTTGCATTGAGTAACAAGCTGGCAATTGCATAATTTTATCATTCCTTTGGCACTTATTGGCTACAATATTCCTATAAAGAAGAACTTTCTGACATCAACTATTTGGTTATCCAAGACCACAGGAAAGGAAGGATAAAACATTTCCTCTGGTTTTACTCATTTAATGAATATCTATTGTGAGCCAGAAATAGTGTTAAATGTTGAGATCACAACAGCAACCATATCTGCACTCTACTGTTAGGAAACCTGAAGTGAAAGTGGCTCAGTCGTGTCCGACTCTTTGCAACCCCATGGACTATACGGTCCATGGAATTCTCCAGGCCAGAATATTGGAGTTGGTAGCCTTTCTCTTCTCCAGGGGATCTTCCCAACCCAGGGATCAAATTCAGGTCTTCTGCATTGCGGGTGGATTCTTTACCATCTGAGCCACCAGGAAAGCTCTGGACCCAGTTAGGAAGCTTGTGGACCCAGTAATGCACATGAGTAAATAAATGATTGCCGTATTGTGTGGAATATTATATAGTACTTGGTTCTGTGGGAGTCCTTCTGGGATTGGGTCTTATATTATTGCTTTTAATCTATTTTGTATAGTGCATTAATTTGTTAGAGTTGTTATAACAAAACACTATAGACTGAATGGATTAAACAAATTTGTTTTCTCAAAATACTGAGGATTAGAAGTCCAATATCTAGGTGCAGCAGGGTTGTTATTTTCTGAGACCCCTCTTCTAAATGTTCAGCGCTTTATTGCTATGTTCTCACATGGTCTTCCCTCTGTTTCTCTCTGTGCCCTGATCTATTCTTAAAAGGACAGTAATGAGATTGGATTAGGATCCACCATTATGACCTCATTTAACTTTAATTATGGGCTTCCCAGGTGGTGCTGATGGTAAAGAACACTCCTGCTAATGCAGGAGACATAAGAGACAAGGGTTCAATTCCTGGATGGGGAAGATCCCCTGGAGGAGGGTATGGCAATCACTCCAGTGCTCTTGCCTGGAGAATCCCATGGATAGAGGAGCCTGGCGGGCTATAGTCTGTAGGGCCGGAAAGAGTCGGACATGACTAAAGCAGCTTAGCAAGTGCACAACCTTAATTATATCTTTAAAGGGATTATCTCCAAGCACTGTCACATTCTGAGGTAATGGAGGCTAGGACTTCACCATATGAATTTTGTGGGGACACAGATCAGCCCATAATATAAAGTTGTTGTTCATTCTCTGAGTTGTGTCCAACTCTTTGCAAGCCCATGGACTGCAGCATGTCAGGCTTCCCTGTCCTTTACTATCTCCTGGAGTTTGCTCAAACTCATGTCCATTGAGTTGGTGATGTCATATAACTATCTCATCCTCTGCTGTCCCCTTCTCCTCCTGCCTTCAATCTTTCCCAGCATCAGGGTCTTTTCCAATGAGTCAGCACTTCACATTAGGTAGCCAAAGTTCCGGAGCTTCAGCTCCAGCATCAGTCCTTCTGATGAATATTCAGGGTTGATTTCCTTTAGGATTGACTGGTTTGATCTTTCTGCAGTCCAAGGGACTCTCAAGAGTCTTCTCTAGCACCACAGTTTGAAAGCATCAATTCTTTGACACTCAGTTTTCCTTATGGTCCAACTGTCACATCTGTACATGACTCCTGGAAAAACCATAGCTTTCACCATATGGATCTTTGTTGGCAAAGTGGTGTTTCTGCTTTTTAATACGCTGTGTTTGTCATAACATTCCTTCCAAGGAGATTAAGGTAAGGCATTGTCTCTTTCACTAGCTTCAAGGCTTTTTAGGGAGCAGGAACGTTCTATTACAACTCATAAATTCCTAATACAGTTCTAATAAATTTCTAGTAAGAGGTTTCTAGAAAGTTAAGTCACAATAGAAAACATTCATTGAAAACTTGTGTGAAGGAGAAAATAGTATAACTCTTGTTTCCTGGGCACTTACTGAGGATCAGGCTAAGTAGTTTACATATGTTATTTCAGCTTCAAAAGGACCTTCAGTTAAGTTTTGAGGGAGAGGAACTTGAGAGGTAAGAGATGCTGACTTATCTGGGCAGTCATGAGGACTAAGTATAGGATGCAAGATATGAACCCACAGCTCATAGTTTTATCACAATATTATGCCACTCATGATATTTAGGAAAGTGCTTCATAAATGGTTGGCCTTCATAAAAGGTTAGATATAAATGCAGTTTGGTGGAAATAGCATGGACTCTAGGGTCAAAATGGCCTTTATTTAATTCTCAACTCCATCACTCCTCACTGTGTGGTCTTGGACCCTTAGTTTCTCTGAGCCACAGTTTCCCAGCCTACAAAATGGAAATAATGACAATATGACTTAATGGATTGCTGTGAGCATTTGAGAGGCTGTCTACAAAGATCTTAGCACAATGTCTGAAAGATCAGATTCTGGGTGGTAACTGCTCTTCCAGTCTCCTTACCATCCTTCCTATGTTTCTATACTCAGTGATTTTTCTTATTTGGTGGTAGGTAGTTACCACAAAGGAATGACGATAAAGAGGGTTTAGTAACAGATTACATTATTACAGCTGACCTCAGAGCTGCAGGTCAGGTTTGTAGATTCATTTATAAGTTCATACCCACAGTATGTATCTTGTGCCCTCTGTGTGTGAGAAAATGGAAAAGGCCTTGTCTACAGGGAGCCTGACCTCAAAGGGCTTCACTTCCGGGTGAAGATTGATGTAGACGTGTTTCTGTCTACAGGGAGCCTGGCCTCAAAGGGCTTCATTTCCGGGTGAAGATTGATGTAGATGTGTTTCTGTCTACAGGGAGCCTGGCCTCAGAGGGCTTCGCTTCTGGGTGAAGATTGATGTAGACGTGTTTCTAGCAAGATAAGTGCCGGTGCTTTCCATCCATCTATTTTCCAAAATGGCCCCAATGTCATACAATACAAAGATGATCACAGAAGCATAAACCGGACAAATCACCAGTGCCATGCACGTCCTTTTAAATTCATCTTCAGTTAATAAGGTCGAGTGAATTTTTATGTTAAGCAAATAAAAAATTTCATATATTAAAAAATAGAAATAGAAATCTCAGTAGAATTACCTAGGAATATAATTTTCCACTTGTTATCTTCAGAAGAGTTGTGAGAGTTTTGACTTCATTCAGAGTGTTCATTTGCTAGTTCTTTTTTGGCAACTCATTAAATTTTAACTAGATGCACACTCTTTCTGCTCAACTTGGGGGGAAAAGCGTAGTTTAAATATCTGTCAAGTCCGTCATCCTTGCTCGTAGAAATGTGCCTAATTGTAAGCCTGGAAATGCTGATCTGCTGGGAGGAATGCCACAAATGTCACCCAGCGAACGGGCACATGTAGAAATAGTGGAGCCCAAATCTCCCCAGAAGTTTCCTGGTGCATTAATACTGAAGGGGTTGATTTGGAAATTTCCCATTCAACCCTACTTTAGTCGGGGGTGGGGTGGGGAGAGAAAACCCACTTATCTTAAAGATTCATGATTCAAGCGCCTGATAGAAGCTGCAGTTTCCATAGCGCTGGGCCCTAGATTTCCCTTTAATGTAATTAAGCCTCAAGATTTATGAATACAACAGGCCAGAACTTGATCCGTGTTCATTTTCAATTACTGCAGTGAAAGGGCTCCATCCAGATGTCTCTATTTACCGCGTTCAGGCAGGCCGGACCAAGGGCTGCGGGGGGAGGGCCCACAAATTGTCACACTTGTTAATTCTTCACAGAGGATACTCAGCCGAGGTCCTGGCTTTGACCCTGTAACAAAAGGCCGGGGGCCCCCGGGGCAAGGGCGTCAATGCTTCCAGGGACAACACGGTGACCCACGGGGGTCACTCCCTCGGCTTTGTAGGTATTTGTGTAAGAATGGGGTCCAGTCCTTATTTTTATTTTTGTTACAGTTCTGGGAGCATCCAAAGGAAAAGCCTGGCTCTGATGTGAAAGACAAACATATATAATGAGAGCATCAAGTGTCCCCTGGCAACAGTAACCACGAGAAAATGCTACAGGGGAAATACACAGTATGCAGTGACCCACATAATCGGGCCTATTTGGGAAGCATTGTTTTATTTTTCTTTTGAAGGGTGATGTATGTGTGTGTGTGTGTGTGTTTTCTTTTTAACGTTCCCAGGTCTGCAATTTAGTTTTGTTGGGAATATGGGAACACAATGTCTTTTGCTACAGTTACAGTCCTACTTGTTCTATAACCACCGAATACCCACCTGCTAGCACAGCCTAAAATATTCCATTTTTTCCCCTTTATTTTTTTCCTTGACAAAATTTCTGTGCTTTCCATGACCATTCTACAGGTTTCTTAGGCGTGTGCTAAGTGCTTTCTTACACTAGTGTGGACGTTTGCATTGAGGTATCATTTTAAAAGGAAAATCCCACACAAAAGCCTGAGAAATAAGAGCCCAGCGGGAGACTCCGAACCTCTAATGAAATGTACTGCATCCGTAAAAAGCCCCAAATCCTACCCCACACTTTTCCTCTGCGGCGTGTGTCTAGCCCATCATTTTATTTTCTCAACTCACAGACCAGAGTCGTTACTTTGTGAACAAGAATGAATTGGGATATTGCTTTTGTTGAACAATAATTGGCTGTTATATTAACATGTGGCTCAGTAAAATGGAATTGTTGGCCAATTCTCTTCCATTTCAGAAGGTTGTTTCTTGAAAGTACTGCAAATCTCCTCCTTGATTAGCCCCTTTAAATCAATTTTGGGTTTTTCTTTTTTGAATCATGGCCTTTACAGACCTTAAATTCATTTCGGCGAATTTAAAGAGATTTGAATAGAACAAGGGATTGTTCAAAAATAGAGCTTTCACTCAGACATATTCCATTCTTGTGCTTCAGAGCAACATTTCTTTTTTTCCTTTTTCAAGAAATGATTTAATAATTCAACACCAAATCTAATCAAGTGTGTTATACATGAATTTTTCCCTCTGCCTGTAAGGCATGTATTTCAGGTACAAATAGCATGTTTTCTGACCATCTTATTTTATTTAATTTTTTTGGGAAGGACCAGAGAATAGGACTGAGGGTTTTTGTGATTAGTCACTCCTCGAAGGCTCTTATACTGGCGATTTTAGCAATTAATTTGTACCTTTTGCAGAAATGCTAGTGCATACTTCAGGAAGCCCTGCAACCTTCAGTTGCTAGGGGGAATTAGAGCCAAGGGTATGTATTGGAACAGTTGTTTTGTAGCAGTATTGAGACAGTGCTACTGTACAAGAATATTAGTTCCGTCAAATTTTAGTTGGTTCTTTTGCTACTTCTGGCCAATAGATCATGTTGGTATCAGTATGTGTGTATGCTGTGTTAAGTTGCTTCAGTCGTGTCTGACTCTGTGACCCCATGGACTGTAGCCCGCCAGGCTCCTCTGTCTGTGGGATTCTCCAGGCAAGAATCCTGGAGTGGGCTGCCATGCGCTCCTCCAGGGATCATCCAAACCCAGGGATTGACCCCGTGCTTCTTACGTCTCCTGCACCGGCAGGTGGCTTCTTTTACTATATCTAGTGCCACCTGGGAATCTGGTATCAGTACACTTTATTTTCTAAAGTATTTTTGAGTTTACCTTTATTTGGCCTTAATCTTCTCATTGCCTCTTTACCTCCCTTCTACCTTCTTTTCCTCCCTTCTCTCTTTTTCTCATTTCTTATTAGTCTCAGGGGATTTTTTCCCCCCGTACCTCTATATTTATGTTTATGGTGATAACGACCCAGTAAAATGTGTGTGTGTGCCCAGGACAATGTGACTTTTCCCCTTTCCAGTATTTCCTTTGGATTTAAAAAATGCAGGATTATATGAAATGCATATATAATTTTATACGGTTAATAGTGATTATGGAAGTTTTTGTTGCAGAAGACCCTGTACGAGTTCAGTTTTGTGGTAGAGAACCGTCTGTGTAAAAGCCCTGTAGACGGTAGGTTTGGGTTCTAGGTGGCAGAGCATGGTATCCCCAGAGGGGACAGAAATTGAAAATCGAAAGAACCAAAGGGTGATTCTCACCTGAGCTTCTCTGGAAAACCAGGAATGGACACAAACAGGCCCAAAGGACTGGTGTGTGTACTGAGCAGAACTGGAGAGTGTGGGAGTTCAGCCTGGAGAATTCTTGGAGGGGCCATTTGAACTCCCCTGGGATCCTTAGAGTCGTCAATGGCATGGTCCCCTGCCATCACACTGCCCCTGGTCAATTTTAACCCACACAACCTCCAACCTGGGGCCAAGGTGACCCTTCTAAAATGTACTTTTACTTGAAAAAAAATCACACCTTGGCTTGAGACCTTCTTATACCTCCTGCTGCATTGCCTCCAGAATAAATTCCAAACTCCTTTACAAATGTGCAAGGCCCTTTGCCATCTAAACCCAGTTTCTTCTCCAGCTTTTATCTGCCACCAAAGTCTCTTTCTTCTCTCAGCTGCCATCTCTCTGGACTACTCATGGTTCTCTGAAGTTACCATCATCTTCCCAGGTGTGTGGTGTGCAGCCTTCCTGCTTATCCTACATTCAGGACCAAGTTTGGATGGTGCTTTCCTTAGGAAGCCTTCTGTGATATCCCCGGACTGGCTTGGATGGCCCTCCTCTAGTGTAGCTGTTTGAGACTCACCTGTTTAATTCTCTGTTTCACCAATAGACTCAGAGAACCAGAAGCACATGTGTAAAGAAAGCCAGACTTTTGTCAACAGTAGAGACAATATAAGTAAGCTGTATGATGTGGCTACCAACTCTATTCGCCCTACCCTCCCTCTCATGCTTAATGACAGAAAGCAACAATAAATTTAATGGACTACTGCATATGAAAAATGAACTTCCAAAAACAGTTTTTGGACACTCTGGTTAGCAATTGTCTACAAATTATTAGTTCATACTTGAGTAAAGATACTGGTCTATGCCAGACCTTTTTGCCATATCCAAGTAGCTTTTTACAATCTTGTTGGAGATCAAATTATCTCAGTAGCACTGTGTGTTATGTAAGAGTCTGTGGACTTCCTGTGAAGACTGCACGCTTCTATCTAAGAGGGGCACATGGCTGCTGGTATCAGACTTTTCCTATCCTTGTTTTGAAAACTCAGAAAACCTGTGTCTAGATGTTGATGGATCCAGAAACCTGAATTTTTCAGAGATGAAGATGATTGTATTGAGAAAACAATATAAGTTCCCAGTCAGTGAAAGGAGGATTTGGTTAGGTAGTACTTTAGAAATAGATCTGGGTTCAGATTAATTTAAATATCATTCCCATGCTAGCTTTAGAAATAAATAGCTATTCTAAATAGCTCTTGGATGTAAATCAGTGCCCCAAAGTTAACTTTTAAACATGTCTTTGTGAACAAAGTTGGATTAGATTAGAAACAGAGTTCAACTGATGTTATTTTGGAGAAGGCAATGGCATCCCACTCCAGTACTCTTGCCCGGAAAATCCCATGGATGGAGGAGCCTGGTAGGCTGCAGTCCATGGGATCACACAGAGTTGGACACGACTGAAGTGACTTAGCAGCAGCAGCAGCAGCAGATGTTCTTTTCCAGAAATTTTTTCAATTGATTTTATTTGTAACTGTTTTTCTATTTGAATCTCATGTATTATAACAAGATATACCTCATTGGCTTCCCTGGTGGCTCAGACAGTAAAGCATCTGCCTGCAGTGCAGGAGACCCAGGTTCAATCCCTGGGTCGGAAAGATCCCCTGAAGTAGGAAATGGCAACCCACTCCAGTACTCTTGCCTGGAAAATCCCATGGATGGAGGAGCCTGGTAGGCTACAGTCCATAGGGTTGCAAAGAGTCGGACACGACTGAGTGGCTTCACTTTTCACTTTCATTGGTTCATTTATTCAACTGTTGAATCATTCATCCATTTATCCACTTATCTGTTCATTCCTCATCCTTCCTTTCACCCATCAATCCAGTTGTTTCTTCTCCTACCTATGTCTGCTTCCATTCATTTATCTACCCTGTAAAAGTTGTGTAAGCATCTACCCAGGATTAGGCATTCTTAGTCACTGACGGGATTCAGAAATAATCAGGGCAGTCTTTCTTCTCAAAGTGCTAATTTACCATTAGTAAAATGGTCTCTTGAAAGCAAAAGTAAAACTGTTAGTCACTCAGTCATGTTCGACCCTTTGACCCCATGGAAACAGGCTCCTCTGTCCATGAAATTCTCCAGGCAAAAAATACTGGAGTAGGTTGCCATCTCCTTCCCCAGGGGACCTTCCTGACCCAGGGATCGAACCTGACTCTCCTGCACTGCAGGTAGATTCTTTACCATCTGAGCCACCAGGGAAGCCCCAGACTCTAATGGTCTCTTAGAGCATTAAAATTAAGACCTAAATATGGAGGAAAGAGAGCCAAGGAAGAAAACAGAGTGTGATGCTGCTATGCAGCTGGAAAAGTGTGAAGGATGGTGGGGACCCTGAGGTTTGTGGAAGAGGAGCTGAGTGTGTCCAGGGGAGAACAGTGCCCGTGGTTGGAAAGGCAGTTCGGATAAAGGGGCTGCTGCTGCTAAGTCGCTTCAGTTGTGCCCAACTCTGTGCAACCCCATAGACGGCAGCCCACCAGGCTCTGCCGCCCCTGGGATTCTCCAGGCAAGAACACTGGAGTGGGTTGCCATTTCCTTCTCCAGTGCGTGAAAGTGAAAAGTCAAAGTGAAGTCGCTCAGTCGTGTCTGACTATTAGCGACCTCGTGGACTGCAGCCTACCAGGCTCCTCTGTCCATGGGATTTTCCAGGCAAGAGTACTGGAGTGGGGTGCCATTACCTTCCCCGGGATAAAGGGGCAGAGGGTCTTAAATGTCAAACAAAAGAGTGTGGAGAACCTGGGGTGATTTCTGAGCAGGGAAAATAACATGAAGGTTAACTATTCTTTAGGAAGATCAATCCAGGTCAATTTGGGAGATGGATTGGAGGAGTGGGATAAGAGAGAGATAAGAGGCAGAGAGACTGGTTAGTGCTTCGAGATAATTAGGTTTGCTCTGATCCGGGTCACTTACAACACATGGACTGTGTCACAGTTAAGTTAGGGGACTTTCCCATTAAAACTCCTTGGGTACTGGTCATATTTCAGGAATAGAGGAGAGCAGTTATGTTTATGTGACTCTTTGGTTTACATCCAATGTTGACTTTCTCCTAAGTGTTCAGGAGGGTAATTTGTACATTGAAAAGTACTGTTCTTGAGCTGAAACCTTCAGGTAGCTTTTGTTGGAGTGATAGATGAAGGCTTAGAGAAAACATATAATTATCAAAGTCTAGGTTTGAGATTGGGGGAAAGAGGGGCCTCTTAGTAAAATAACATCAGCATTAGAAAACTTTGTCCTACACGTACTGGTTGTGATATCTTTTGTGTAACTACCGTGAAAACAAATATTTGACTCATTAGTGATATAGCTTGCTTTGAAACCAATGCTGGGGATATGGAAGACTAAGACAGATGAAGAATTCTAATTCTGTTCTCAGGCCACCAATTTCAAAGGAAACAAAGTTAGAATCATGCGAAGTATGAACAGTCCATTCCTTTCTTACAGGGTGGATAGAGTGTTTGCAAAGTTGTTTGCTGTTGTTGCTATTTAGTTGCTAAATCATGCCTGACTCTTTTTGACCCCATGGCCTGTAGCCCGTCAGGCTCCTCTGTCCATGGAAGCCTCTAGTCAAGAATACTGGAGTGGGTAGCCATTCTCTTCTCCAGGGGATCTTCCTGACCCAGATCTTGAACATGGGTCTCCTGCATTGCAGGCGGATTCTTTACCATCTGAGCCACCAGTTACTTAAGGGCAAGCATCTCTTTGTTCTCTCTGAAGTAAGCTCTGTTTTACCTGCCTGCTTGCAGTTGTAATCAGAGCACAGATACAAATAAACTCCTTCATTTTGGAGGAGTGAGCTGCTTTAATGCTTTCTTCCATTTTAAGAGAATACCTTGTCTCTACCCATTGATCATTCCTGCTAAGCCTTGTTGAAAAACAACCGACCAACCTAAAACTTCATTGCAGAAATGTGCCTTGGTTACTACTAGGTTTCCAGCCTCCCAAGAAAATGTGCCTGTTTCCCTGGTCTGTGGAGCTCTGCCCAGGGCCACACACTGTCAGCTCCCCTTTCCCTATAATGCAGTAAACTTTTTGGTTCAGAGGATACTGTCGGATTCTGAGAACTTCAGCTCTTCAAATCAACTGAAAAGCTCTGGGAGTCGACACTTTTTCTACCTTTCTTGTGTATCACTTTCTGTATTATTTTATATAAATGCACACGCCCCTGTTGAATAACATATATTTTAATTATAATAAAAAAGGAACCAAAACGCCACCGTACCACATGCGTGCACACACACTGAGTTGCAAAAAGGCAAGTGAGAAACAGTTGGAAACAAAGGCAAGGGGGCCTCAGTCTTCACTGCTTGGTCCTGTGGACCCATCTCAGATGAGGGGGAGACTGCAGAAGAAGGCCAAGGGGTTTTCTCTTCCTGGAAATGGGGGGAAATGAATAAAATTTGGCACTTTCTCAGTGTAGCAGCTGTGCCTGTCTTCACAAGAAAGCACCATCATGCAATCCGTGAATTCATGTTAAATAATTGCTCTTTGTGTAAGGTGACTATTGTATGCTGTCCCTCATTATGAATATCTTGCAGTCTAATTTTCAGCACATTTAATTTTGCTCAAAGTGAAATGAAACTCAAAGCATATGTTACTGTAAAGCTCGAGTCACAGACTGTTGTCATATTTTGCAGATTATTCAGCAGATGTCTTAAAAATTAAAGAGCAAAGAGCTACCTCGACTAAATGCTTATCACGTGGCAGAGGCTGTATTAACTGATTTGTGAACTGATTCAGGGAGGGTGGTGGGCGAGGCATAAGCTTTGCATTCAAGGGCTTGAGGGCTGGAACTCACAGTATCACCTCTTAACTGGAGAGCTGACCTGACGGAGGACAGCATCATTGTTCAGAAAATGCAGGCAAGAGCCAGTGTGGCTGAGCTGCCTCTGGGCAGGCCCAACACCCCTGGGTGGTGCAAGGTGAAGGGAAAGCCCTAAGAACAGGCTGCCTTAGGTATGGTGTCCCTGTGTGGCTTTCTCCCAGTAGCAGGTTGAGTAATTTGAGGGACAGGTGAGACTATGTGAATGTATAGGTTGTGGTAGTTTAGTCACTAAGCCGTGTCCAACTCTTGCGACCCCATGGACTGTAGTCTGCCAGGCTTCCCTGCCCATGGGATTTCCCAGGCGAGAATACTGAGTGGACTGCCATTTCCTTCTCCAGGATATCTTCCCCACCCAGGGATTGAGCTTGCATCTCTTGTGTCTCCTGCATTTCAAGCTATTCTTTGCCATTGAGCAGCCAGGGAAGCCTGAATGTATAGATAGATAATGTATTAATTTCATTGACTTGCCCAGAATCCACAAGAAAAGGAAGGGGTCTCTGGTACCCAGAAGTTTTCAGACACTCATATTTGAATTGACAATTTAAACAAGTCACCCTCCTCTAAATATTTACTTTTCTTTTTTGCTGTTTTTGATTCCCACGAGGCACTCTTCCTCAGGGAGACCTGTGCCACAACCAGGGGAGTCTCACAGGGCTTCCTAACTCTCTGACCACAGTGGGCTTATCTATAGCATCTATGCTTATATGCTATAAGCATATAACCAAGCGCACACGGCCCTGCCATGCCTCTGTGGTCGAGATCTTGCAACAATCATTACCTTAATTCATAATGTCTTATAGACCCATTCGGCAGTAAGCTGACATTCATAGGTTTCCACTGTCCTTTTATGTTTGGTTCTCATGTCTGGTGAAGGCTGGCTCTTCCTCAGATAGTTAAACTAGTTTATTTCTAAACTATAACTTTTCTTGACTATATATATGAACACCATATATTTGAAAGTGAAAGTTGCTCAGTAGTGAGTGTCTGACTCTTTGCAACCAATGGACTATACAGCCCATGGAATTCTCCAGGCCAGAATACTGGAGTTGGTAGCCTTTCCCTTCTTTAGGGGCTCTTCCCAACCCAGGGATCAAACCCAGGTCTCCCACATTGCAGGCGGATTCTTTACCAGCTGAGCCACCAGGGAAGCCCAAGAATACTGGAGTGGGTAGCCTATCCCTTCTCCAGGGAATCTTCCCAGCCCAGGAATCGTTTGGGGTCTCTTGCATTGCAGGCAGATTCTTTAGCAACTGAGCTATCAGAGAAACCATATATATATAAAACAATTAAGTGAAAAATGACAGTACTAAGCACTCAGTTGTGTTCAACTCTTTTGACCTCATGGACTGTAGCCCACCAGGTTTCTCTGTCCATGGAATTCTCCAGGCAAGAATACTGGAGTGGGTAGCCATTTCCTTCTCCAGGGGGACTTTCTGACCCAAGGATTGAACCTAGATGTCCTGTACTGCAGGCAGATTCTTCACCATCTGAACAACTAGGGAAGCCCATATAAATTGATTATATTTATATATAGGTATGCTGCTGTTGCTGCTAAGTCACTTCAGTCGTGTCCGACTTTGTGCAACCCCATAGACGGCAACCCACCAGCCTCCCCCGTCCCTGGGATTCTCCAGGCAAGAACACTGGAGTGGGTTGCCATTTCCTTCTCCAATGCATGAAAGTGAAAAGTGAAAGTGAAGTCACTCAGTTGTGTCTGACTCTTTGCAACCCCATGGTCTGCAGCCTACTAGGCTCCTCTGTCCATGGGATTTTCCAGGCAAGAGTACTGGAGTGGGGTGCCATTGCCTTCTCTGATATATAGGTATGAGGTGAAGTCGCTCAGTCGTGTCCAACTCTTTGCGACCCCGTGGACTGTAACCTACTAGGCTTCTCCGTCCATGGGATTCTCCAGGCAAGAATACTGGAGTGGATTGCCATTTCCTTCTCCAGGGGATCTTCCCGACCCAGGGATCGAACCCGGGTCTCCCGCATTGGAGGCAGACGCTTTAACCTCTGAGCCACCAGGGATATCACATCATAAGTTTTACTTACCATTTGAGTCCTCTATTATCAATTGATACTTCATTAGACTGGTATTAGAAGAGCTAACACAGGTAAGATGCCTGGTGCAGGTAGGTGTTTGATAAATGATTGCTTTTGTGATTATCTCCCCAGGTCCTGGAGCTAGTGGAGGAGGGATAGGCACAGCAACCCAGGCTCCAGAGCCCACATGTTACCCGCCTTGCTCATGGCACATCCTTCCATATGAAAAGGAAAGCCAAGTTCGCTCTTTGGTATGGGAGATGAGTCTCTCTCTACCGTTTAATTCCAGTTCATTTGATAAACACCATAACATATGCTTTTGTTACAATTCTGTCTGGTTATTACCATTTAGTGGAGGTCTAATAATCTTCATGTTCATTTGAAAGCCTGTTCATTAATAAAGGACCCAGTGTTCAATGTATTTCTCATTTTGATTCCAAAATCGGACATTTCACTTGTGCTGTTTCAAATGTTAAAACTTTGGATCTGGTGATAATGTTAGTTAGCAGGATGAGCTCCAGAACATATGCCTAATGCTGGGGTATCAGATGGTGTTGCACTGCCTTGGCAACCTGTCCAGATGTGGCACCTAAGTGTTTGCAGCGTCTGCTTAATTGCGTCTACAAACTCAGAGCACTGGAGTTAGCTGCCAGTACTCACTGGCACTCATCTGTCACTCAGACTGTTCCCAGGGGAACAATACTGAGCTCTTTATGACTTATATTGAGGGGGGATGAGGTGGGGAATTCAAGTCATCAGTTTTAAGTTTCTTGCTCTCTCTTTTTCTCTCTCTTTCTCTAATTGTCGCTATTTAAGATTTTCTTTCAGTGGTTTCACTTTTGAATAACTATATTTTATAATACCCAGTGCTGCTGCTGCTACTGCTAAGTCGCTTCAGTCGTGTCCAACTCTGTGCAACCCCATAGACGGCAGCCCACCAGGCTCCCCCATCCCTGGGATTCTCCAGGCAAGAACACTGGAGTGGGTTGCCATTTCCTTCTCCAACACATTAAAGTGAAAAGTGAAAGTGAAGTTGCTCAGTCGTGTACAACTCCTAGCAACCCCATGGACTGCAGCCTACCAGGCTCCTCCATCCATGGGATTTTCCAGGCAAGAGTACTAGAGTGGGGTGCCATTGCCTTTTCCGAATACCCAATGATATTATATCAAATAGAGAGTTGCAAAAAGCTTAGGTTGCTACAGTTTTTCATAATAAAATTAACAGAAAGTCCTCCTTGATCATTACTTAGGTTAAAAATTTTGCATATTAAGAAAGGTTAATGACGTTAAATATACAACCCCATTCAGTTCAGTTCAGTTCAGTTGCTCAGTCATGTCCGACTCCTTGCAACCCTATGAAACACAGCACGCCC
>SJYT01050984.1:102688-152852 GCA_006410635.1 Cephalophus harveyi | reverse complement strand
AGGAAAGGAAGGGAGAAAGAAAGAAAAGTAAATGTCTCAACAAATGTTGTAAACTATCCAATAAAACAATTCTCTTTAAGATCTAAAAAGAGAAATGGAAATTTATTAAGCCATATACTGATTGCCTTTGATGTACTCAGAAAAAGAAAATTCATCTACACATCACTGTTTAGAAGTCCTGGCCAACACAAAATGATTAAAAAAAATAAAAATAAATAAAAAATATGCCATGTTATTTGTAAAAATACAGACAGCAGAAATAATTTTTTAAAACATTTCTTTAAATTCTAATTTTACTTACAATGTTTTGGCAACATTAATAAAATAATAAATTTTACCTGAAAGAATAAGTAGACAAGGAAATTTACAAACGGCAATAACAAAATATTAATCTTGACAGATATTCAACATACTTGTAAACAAAACAAAATGTCATTGCCTGAAAAAAATATAGAGGTATCGATAGAAAAGCAGAGGAACCTTCTGAAAGAACTCAACTCACTATTAACTATCTTTTATTTGCAGGCACAGAAACTGACTCAAGTAAATTCTAAGAAGCAAAGCCGTGATAGTATTATCTCTTCTCAGGCTTTTTTTTTTTTTTCCTCTTTTGTGTGTGTGTGTGTGTGTCTGTGTGTGTGTGTGAAAATCTAGGAAATTTAGGCTGGAGAAGGAAGAGGTTAGAGACTTTAAGTGCCATGAAGGAGAAGGAGAAAGGGATGGGGTTGGAGATTTAATTGTGTGATTGGAACAGCATCGGTGAAGCTCAAACAAGGGAGGTAGCAAGCCATGCAGGCATAGGGGAAGGGCATTTCCAGAAGAACAGCAGTTGCAAAGTCTTTGGATCAGAAAAAATGGAATTTGCTTGAGGAAAAGCAAGGCCTGTGTTGTCAAAAACAGTGCACTAGTGGGGAAAGTAGTAGAGTAGAAGGACAGAGAATGGAAGAGAAGAAGTAGTCAGGGACCATATCTCTGGAAACTTTTTATTTGACAATAAATACAACTTGTAATCCTTAGGAGCATGCTTCAGAGCAAACAACAGTAACAGTGTTGATAATACTAAGCAACAATAAAAACACATAATTAAAACATTTCATATTTTTACTATAGAAAAAGGAGATAAGAATGCAATAGTCTGCACATTTATTTATACATAGAGTTTTCACCTGAGACCAGAACACACACACACACACTCTTTATTCACCTAAAAGTGCTTTAAGCTGACACTTAGCAAAGTGTTTTGGCCCAAGTAAAGTAACTGGAAAGGCCTAGTATAATATTCAAAGTGCAAATCAATCAATCCAGCATTGAGTAAATGCATACAGTTTATTTGTATTTGAATTTACACTCAGGAAATTACCTAAAATGGAGACAAAAGACTCAATACAGCTTAGTCATCTGTAGTCCTTCCTCTTCAGTTCTGAGAGGGATGCTAACCCCTTGGTGATTATCATTTTCCAGCATTTTTGTGAAAGCTTAGAGGATTTAAATAAATTGAGGAGAGGGGAGAGTGGGGAGAGACAAAGAGGAGGAGATAGGAAAAGGAAACGGAGCAATTTCTCCTGGCATAAGTCTACAGCCAGGATCCCAGGTTCCTTGAATGGTGCAAAGAGATTGCTAGGTATCTGTGCCAGAAGTGGAAAAGGGATGACATTCAACTCCAGGAGGAGACTCAACTCCAGGAACCCACGGAGGCAGCCAAGTGTGCTGATGTTCAGGAACCAATTCTTAGAGGGTACCCCACAGGTCTGTGAAAGAGCCCTTGGAGACCGCAAGAAAAATGGTTTCCACAAGTATAATCACAGATTAAATAGTTGGATAGATTAGAGGAAGGATAATAACTCTATGACCTGATAATTACTGAAATAAACGAGATAATTCTTGCACATCAGACTGTGTCAAGTAAGACCAAAACTATTAGCCTAATAAAACGGGAAATTACACACACAAAGAATTAGCTGTTAACTGTACTACATTTGTGTCCAAGGCAAGACAAGATACCAAACTGAAATCTTCACATGTTCAACTAGGGTAAGACACATATAACTGGAAAAGTTAAGGAAAAGTTCTAAAAAGGGTTTAATCACCCTGGGCCATTTTTATCCACTAGATTTACTATTCTTGGACAACTCCATTGTAGCTTAAGGGTAAGAGAACTAAATTTAGCTCAGTTCATAAACTGAATAGATTCCTTGTGTTTGATCCTTTTCAGTTAAAACTATGGGTCCAGTACAAATCAAACTGGATTTCAAGGCTCTTTTTTCTTTGGGAATCTTAACTTGCTTTACTACTGTGTCTGAGACAGATATGGCTACTTCACCGTGACTGTAGGCCAGCCAAATGAAAAGGGGATGGAATGAATCAAATTCCCCTTTTGATCACTCAACAAGAGGTCCACAGGCACCAGGCCTCATTCTAATAACTATCTCTGCTTCTCCAACTGCAGTCAATGACACACAGGGCCTGCTTGAAGCTTGCAGGGGTCTCTCACCAAACACAGGCATTTTAACGGTTGGCTTCCTTGAGATGTCCCTGGGCTAGGTCAAGACACTCTGGGACAGTGTTCCTTCTGCCTCGGCTCCATGCCTGGAGAGAATGTATGCCTCTTCCTCAACTGGGACAAGAAGCCACAGCTCTCCACTGATTAAATCCTGTGTCTGGTCCAAACTCACGTCGTAGCTTCTCCATCAACTTCTCCACAGCAGGCTTTCACAGCCAGGTTATCTTAGATCAGCACAAGAAGCACTTCAGAGAGTTCAGCAGCTCACGGGAACATATCATAAGAAACTCATTCCAATTTGGCTATATAGTTGATACTGAGATCTCCAAGGCATGAAAACAGTTGAAAATTATGTTGCTAAAACACACTACAGATTATATGTACAGTAGAGCTTTCAAACTTACAAATAACATGAAATACCAAAATAGGTTGCTACTTTTCCTTTCTCCACTTCTCTCATTCTCTCTCTCTCATACACACACATGCACACATTCTTTTTACATGTTAAGACAATTATATGAAAAACAGAAAATAGATTTTTAAATAACATCTCAATATTCAGATCAAGCAAAACCGTATTTCATGTATTTAAAACAAAACACATAAATTACCCATTGGTTTCCCTATATTTGATATTATTGAATAATGCTGTAATTTGAATTTTTTGTTTTTAATTGGGTTTTAAACTTTGACTGAAATACTTGCTTCAGACTTACTGAAAGTAGAATTAACATTTTTTTTTCTTTTTTTGACCTCCTACTTTTAGATTTGGGGGGTGATGATTCAGAATCAGATGTGTTCACAGTAATGGATGCTACTTCCACCAATCCTGGTTGAAGGGGTTGCAGTGATACCTGAATAACAACTTTTGTTTCAGGAGGGAATCCTTCTAGCTGCTTAGGCTTCTTAAACATTTGATGACACTGGGTCTTGTGCCCCATTTTCTCTTTGAATGTTAAAAACTGTAGCTGACATTTGGAACACTGGTGAAAACTCTTTCCCCAGAGCCTTCTATAATGATGTATGTATGGTGTTGCAGTTTTAAAAATTTTGAGACAAAACAGGCAAAGCAAATTCTTAGTATTACCATGGTATGCTCTGAAATGTGCATCCACATCTGCAAAAAATGATGATCTGTAACTGCAAACTTGGCATACATAGGGCATTTCACCAGGCTTATGGTTGTCTTTCATGTGTTGTAAGAGAACCTGATCTGTCTCAAAGGACAATTCACAGATGTTACAGACTGCGGAGGGCTCCTGGGGGGTGTGGACACTTTCAATGTGACACTGCATCTGGAAGGGAGTAGGAAACTGGCGGTGACAGTGCTGGCAGGTGGTGCGGTTTTTCCAGCTGTCACCTCTCTGCCTCTCAAGCTCCAAATGGTGCTTCATGTGATTCATAAACTTGACACTTTTTAGAACTTTCAAGCAGCTGAGGCATTTAAAGGTTGGGTGAGTCTTTGGTTCTGGCTGCCCAACTCCTATATGCTCTCCACAGTAGAAGCCACGAAGTAACACAATCAGATTTCCTTCTGTGGGATCAACAATCTTGTTTTGACTTGCTAAACTTGGAAAATCAGTTCTTGTCAGTCCATTTTCCCCTAAAGGTCTTACAGGCTTGCAATGAACATTGTCCTTTGGAAAAGGTGTTGGACAAGGTTCTCCATTCTGAACATGGCTTAATGAGGTATGGACACTGGTGTGCTTTGCTGAGTAGTCACTGTATGAAAAATACCTGAAGGGGACAAAGCTAAAGAATAATCCCCTATAATGCCATCACTGAGTTTAGGCCTTTTGGGATTTGTGCTGTTTGTTTCAGAAGTGGAAAGTCGCTTTGATACATGAGGACTTTTATTCATATCTCCTGCAGAAACTGCTGTTTCCACTGGATGCTGCACTGAACTTGTGAAGGTAATCAAAGAAGAACATATCTCCTTTGAGAAGCTATTAGGCACTATTTGTGGAGAAATATTTTTATAATCAGCTTGAGACAAAGATTCAATGATAATAGGACTATCTGTTGATCTTGATTCAGAGTCAGAAACTGGCAAGACAGTCTTTGCTTCTGATGTAGGAGTCACATTTGAAGGTAATCAAAGAAGAACATAACTCCTTTGAGAAGCTATTAGGCACTATTTGCGGTGAAATATTTTTATAATCAGCTTGAGACAAAGGTTCAATAATAATAGGACTATCTGTTGATCTTGATTCAGAGTCAGAAACTGGCAAGACAGTCTTTGCTTCTGATGTAGGAGTCACATGATTAACAGGCTGTAATTTGTGAGCATTATCTTTCCTGAAGTGACCATACCTTTTTCTCCTTGAACAAGAACCTGGGTTAACTCTGTTCAGTATGTTTGAAACAACTGGTTTTGAAGTTGAGGTCATCCCAACAAAGATCACATCAGCATCTTCATTNAAGAACCTGGGGTAACTCTGTTCAGTATGTTTGAAACAACTGGTTTTGAAGTTGAGGTCATCCCAACAAAGATGACATCAGCATCTTCATTTACATGTTCCACTCCAACCAAGATCAGTTCAGCATCATCATCATCTACTTGTTTGGTTTCTTCCTCGCTTTTTGGTAGTTCTGGCTCTTGTTCTTCTTCACATAACTTACATGGTGGTTCCATATTTTAAATACCTTTTTATTCTTAGAGGGTGTGGCCACAAGTCCCAGCGCTTCCTTTATACAAACTGTCACCTAAGCATAAACATACTACATATTAGTTAAGTACAGAAAAATGTCGGAGAAGGCAATAGCAAGCCACTCCAGTACTCTTGCCTAGAAAATCCCATGGATGGAGGAGCCTGGTAGGCTGCAGTCCATGGGGTCGCTAGAAGTCGGATGCGACTGAGCGACTTCACTTTCACTTTTTGCTTTCACACAATGGAGAAGGAAATGGCAACCCACTCCAGTGTTCTTGCCTGGAGAATCCCAGGGACAGGGGAGCCTGTTGGGCTCCTGTCTATGGGGTCGCACAGAGTTGGACACGACTGAAGCGACTTAGCAGCAGCAGCAGCACAGAAAAATGTGCTATTTGATTATCTCCAAAACTCTAGGGTAATTATAAACACCCTTATCTTATAGACAAAGACACTGAGTATCAAAGAGACTGAATGGCAGCTGAAAAACCTATGACTACAAGTCTACATGACTCTAGAATCATAGTCTTTTCCCACGTTGACTTTAATATCTTCATTAAAATAATAAACACAACACTGATCATTAGGTGAAATCACATGTAAAGGATTTTACAAAAACAATGTTGTACAGTGTTTAGAAAAATGGACTTTAGATGTCTATGATGTCTGGCAATAACAAAACACCCTCCCGTTAATATGGCAGTACCAGAGAAGGCTAAGTAGATGGCTGGAGTTTCAACCCAGCCTTCCTATAATAGGATACTACATTCCTATGGGAGGCTGCATACTCACCAATAACAAAGAACACTCTTAGGAATCAAAGAACCTAAGGATGGAATCAGCAATTCTGTTCCCACATGGTAGACGTTGTTTTCCCCCTTTTCAAGAGTATCAGACAGAAAGTTAAAATAGAAGGAAATTATAACATGGCCCACATACTTCTTACATAATACCTTAAATGTCCAAGTTCCACCACACTGCTAAGATGGAGACAATACAGAACTTCTGGCTTCAACTCTGTGTGGCACTCATAATATAAGAATTTTATGAATATTTGAGATGCACTGATAGAGCAAATCTATAAAGCCAAAAGTCTCGAGACCTGATTCAAAGGGGAAAACTGTGTACTCCATGTCCTCAGTTTTATGGGACTTTCACATGCATTCACACATTTCCACAATCCTCAACCTTTATCTGAAGTCAAAAACTGACAGTAAGAGAAGAGGAATGGTCTATTCACACAGAGGGCAAGCAGAAAAGTCAAAATGGATCCCGTCTCCTACATACTTCCATGCTCAGTAATGGAACAGCTTTTAAGCATTCCTAAGGGCAACTATTCCCTTCTCCAGTGGACCACATTCTGTCAGCCCTCTCCACCATGACCCGTCCATCTTGGGTTGCCCTGCAGGCATGGCTTGGTTTCATTGAGTTAGACAAGGCTGTGGTCCTAGTGTGATTAGATTGACTAGTTTTCTGTGAGTATGGTTTCAGTGTGTCTGCCCTCTGATGCCCTCTTGCACCACCTATCATCTTACTTGGGTTTCTCTTACCTTGGGTGTGGGGTATCTCTTCACGGCTGCTTCAGCAAAGCACAGCCGCTGTTCCTTACCTTGGACGAGGGGTATCCCCTTACCGCCGCCGTTCCTGACCTTCAACGTGGGATAGATCCTCTAGGCCCTCCTGCGCCTGCACAGCCACTGATCCTTTGGTTGCTCCTCCCAGTCTCCGGCCCTGGCCTCGGGCGTGGGTGGCTCCTCCCAGCTGCCACCCATGGCCTCGGGCTCAGGCTCAGGGTCACTGCCCTTGGCCTCGGGCGCGAGGTGTCTTCTCCGGACTGCCCCTGACCTGGGGCAGCTCCTCCCGGCCGCCACTGGCCTCGGATGCGGGGTGGTTCCACCCAGCTGCCACCCTGACCTCAGACGCCCCTGACCTCGGATGCGGGGTGTCTCCCCTATCCCCTGGGGAAGGAAGTGGCTGACGGCTAACAACTTCAGGACTTTTGATCACTAGAGAACTCTTGGCCCCACAGAACATTAATAGGTGAATGCTCTCCCAAAAGCCTACATCTCAACAGTAAGACTAAGCCACACTCCGAAGCCAGCAAGCTGTAGTGCCAAACACCCCCTTGCCTATCCTTCAGCCAGATAGGGGCATAGCCTTGCACATCAGCAGAATGGCTGCTGAAAGCCATACTGAACCCATACATTCCAAACCACACTGGTGGACATAGCCACTGCCTTTCAGAAAGACACGATCTAGCTACACCTACCAAAAGTGAAGTGAAGTCGCTTAGTCGTGACCGACTTTACGGCCCCATGGACTGCAGCTTGCCAGGCTCCTCTGTCCATGGGATTTTCCAGGCAACAATAGTGGAGTGGGCTGCCATTTCCTTCTCCAAAACACACACAAATTCTCAAAACCAGGAAACCATCACATGGCATTGGTTCAATCCCACTCAGGAGAGTAGACTCCATAGTTAAGAGGAACTACAGCCTTTCAACCAAGAAAGAGATCACAAACACAGTAAATTAAACAAAACGAAATGACAGAGAAACATCCAGCAGATGAAGGAACATGGCTAAAACCCAAAGGACTGAACAACAGAAATTCACAAATGAGACCTAGGTAATTTAAAAGCTCCAGGTAGATGTCTCCTCCCTGCCTGATCATAAACAAGCTCTCCCACCCACCAGTAAACCAAAGCTTAACTCTTGTTGCTTAGGAACACATAGATTGGCCCCGGCCCAAATCCATTCATGCCAGGTCAGTGAACAGACCTTCATCTGCTTTCTTTCAAAAAACAAAAATCCCATGAATAGTACTCTATAGGTTTTATTATCAGAGATACAAAATCCAAACTGCCATGAGACATTAACTCTGAACAATGGAAAGGGCCACCATGGAAAACGGGCCAGACCAAAAAGGGCAGGTTAACAATAGTCAGTGGGATCCTTTTATATTAGTGGTAACATATGAGTGGGAAGAGCCAGGATAAGAATCCCTGTCC
Source organism: Cephalophus harveyi (assembly GCA_006410635.1). Taxonomy (NCBI): domain Eukaryota; kingdom Metazoa; phylum Chordata; class Mammalia; order Artiodactyla; family Bovidae; genus Cephalophus; species Cephalophus harveyi. Next base: position 144,697 of record SJYT01050984.1, on the reverse strand, counting down.
AAACGCCTTTAAAGAAACAAATTAGAAAGTATGACAGGGCATCTCCACTCCTCCGATACTTCAGAAATACACAGATTTTGAAAAATACACACCCCAGAGCATGCACTGCACCAGGATACCCAATGTCCAGAGATGAAACAAAAGAAAGCACATGGGGATGGAGAGATGAATGGATCAAGGAATGGGATATGGCTTAAGGACAGAATATGACTCAGACATTGAAACAAGGAAATACTGTCATTGTCAGAGGTACAGATAAGTGTGGTTATAATCAGTCAGTGAAGAAGGGAAGATTAGAGACAGGTCATAGGATTTCCCTTTCAAATGGGAGTGATAACATGGCTGGCAGTGAGTACTCCAACCGAGGTGAAATGGACACCAAGTGCTGGGAACTCCCTGATGCTAAGCGAAGGGGATGGGTGAGAGAAAAGCTTACAGCAGAAGGCTGAAATTCATGGATTCCCAAAAATACTTGTCAAATACACAATCCACAGTGACCGACAGAGCAAGAGTGATGTACCACACACTAGCAGAGAGCAGGACAGAGGAAATCAACACTGCTGAATATCTCTGTGTTTTGGTGTAAGGGAGCAAGAATCAGTACAGCCACAAAAAGGCAACTCTGGACATCAGCTTCATCAAACATGAAACATGAACTACAGTACAACTGAGAAGGAAGGAGATACAAGCTTTTGGGAGTTGGGGGGCGTGGTGGGGTGGGGTTGGCAGCGGGCTTCCTCTAGCTCTTGCTACTCTCATTCACAAGTGGAAATACACATACCTCTGAAGATGCAGCTACCATAGTAACAAGAGGGGAACCCGAAGAAATGCTGCCAACTTGTGGTCCACTTTCTGGAGCAGCAACCTTAAAATGTGGCCTGATGGACACTGGCTATTCACAAGGCGGCCGGGCTCTAAATGACACCTACATTTATGAAATGGCCAGGGGTCCCACACCAAAATAAAAACCAGAACAAAGCACATTATGAGGAAGGAAACCTCAACAGGTAAATACTTAGTCAATGCTTAGAAAGATACCTCTGGAAATGTGCCTCATTTGCTCTCTTATCAGCGATACGAAAAGTTAAACTGCAGCACAATATCACTACTGAGAAGTGAAACAGGCGACTATCCAAAACTCTACAGATAAGGAAAAGTAGAGCCATATTAGTAAAGGGGACCATTGTATGGCACTGGTGGGAGATAAGTGGTCAGAGCCTTTATGAGCATGACTGTCAAAGGGCCTTGGAATCACAAAATGAGACAGATGATATCATATGGCAGTTCCATCCAAGAATACTTGAGAAATCAACAAATCATGGAAAACACATGGCCAAACACACACCTCCACAAACCTGCACTTCAGGAGCATTTACAATGCCAAGAGAGGAAAGGAAAGAGAATCACTGGGTGCAGACAAAAGGAGAAAGAAATGAGACATAGAGACACAACAAAATATGACTCAGACATTATGAAAATGCAAAAAAAAAAAAATGCCATTTTCAGGGATACAGAGAAATCTACAGAGAATCACAGTGAGCACACAAGGGTGGATTAAAGACATATCAAATTATATACCTTCCAGAGGGGATTAAAACACGTATTGATGGCTATGAGTACCCAAACAAAAGTGAAATTGACTACACTCCTGGTAAGAAAATTACAGTTAGCCAAGGGTATCAGTGGGTAGAGGCTGAAATGTGAATGCTGAAAGTAACTTATACCCACAAGTACGTATACAATTCATAATCCACAAGGGCTTCCTGTATCAAGAGACATGTACTCCACTGATTCTAAAAGATAGCTCTGACAATAACCACAGTTGAATACCTCCAGGTATCTGTGGAAACGAAGGAGAAACTGTTCCCCTGCAACAACTACAATGGTGTCAATAGTCTTAAATAAGAACTCAAGTTTGACTTAAAGAAAAACCTCAAAGAGTAAAGAGACAAGACATTTGGTGAAGTCCTGTGTCTCCTACTCTCATTTGACAACCAGGCCAGAGATAAACTCAGAGGCTGCTATCACCATAGTAACACGAGGAGGAAATGAAAAAATGCCACCACCTTGTGGGCATCTTCTCTAACAGCAACCTGAAAATCTTTTCTGATGGCCACACTATTCACAAGGGTGCTGAGCTCTAACAGATACCCACCTTTAACAAATAGCCAGGGCTCAAATGGGGGAAAGAAGCTAAGGGAAACACAGGGGAAGCTATCAGGAAGAAGATATGAACAGGCAAAAACAATTCGGTGTTTCTTTAGAAAAGCACATGACAATTTGCACATAGGATGAATGCTAAGAGATATCAACAAAGATGCAAAGACATTATCACCTCTTCCTGAGCATTTAAAAAGGCCACTGTCAAAATCTGGACATGGCATCAGTGATTGAGTAACACTGGTACAGTGGACACTTTAGGGTACTGATGGGATGGACCTGGTAAGAGGCACTATGCGGATGACGAGAAAAGTGAAGTCCCATGGGAGAAAAACAAATAAATAAAGAAGTAGAGACAGTATGATCAATCAGGTGCTCTCATGGAATATTTCAGAAATGAACAGACTTCAAACACCAGACACCGCAAGCCAGGTCCCGTGGCACCACTCACAACATCAAAGAGATGAAAATAAAGGTAGCGTGCCTGGACAGAGGAATGGATAAAGAAATGTGATATAGGTCTAGAATGAATTTTAAATCAAGCATTGGCATCTGCGAGGAGGCCATCTTCACAGATAGAGTTAAATCCAGAGATCATCACACTGAGTGAAGGAGGGTCGATTCAAGACACATTCTGGGATGCAACAGAATGGCAGAAATAAAAAATCCACAGCAGTGAGCAGCCACACTAAGGTGACGTGGACACTCCACCTGACAAGAAACTTAAGGGTAGCAGGGTACCCTGGTGGATGGAAGGGATACATCTGGAGCTTGGCATTTGGTTCTTCCCACAGATACATATAAAATAGAGAATCCATGTAAACCTACTTCAGCAAGAGTGGTTGATGAAACACACTCTAATAACATGTAGGTGAAAACAAGCACAGCTGAATACATCAACCAGTCTCAGTACCATGGAACAAAAATCCGGACACGGAAAAGAAATGCATCCTTGGCAATCACCTTAAATAGAGTGGTAACTTTTACTTAAAATAAAATCCCATAGTGAGCAGTCACCAGAATTTGTGGCATCATCTGGATCCTTCTATTCGAGTGTACAAATTGGCCTGATGAAAACTCTCAGGCGGTGCAGGCCATCCTAAAAGAGGACAGAAGAAAGAAACCTTCCAGTGTGGAGGATTTTCTCTGCCACCACAGCTCGAAAACAATCGCTGATGGACATGTGAGATTCACAAGGCTGCTGGACTTGACATGACACCTACCTTTGAACACGTCAGGTGTCACACACCCAACATTAAATAAATAAGTAAATACACACATACAAAGCAAGACTGGAACCCTCTCAGGAAGAAACCATCAGCAGGTAAGTACAATTAAAGTGTTTTCCAAAAGCAAAAAGCCCATGAATAATACTCCATAGGGCTTCTTATCAGAGATACAATATCCAAACTGCCACAAGACATCAACTCTGAGCAATGGAAAACACCACCATGGAAAATGGACTGGACCGGAAAGGGTAGATGAACATTAGTCAGTGGGATCCTTCTATAGTAGTGGGGGCATATCAGTGGGAGGAGCCAGGATAAGAATCACTGTCCACATGCCTTTATAGAAACAAATTAGAAAGTATGACAGGGCCTCTCCACTCCCATGATCCTTCAGAAATACACAGAGTTTGAAAACCACACATGTCAGAGCATGTACTGCAGCAGGATTACCAATGCCCAGGGATCAAACCCAGGTCTCCCGCATTGCAGGCAGATGATTTACCATCTGAGCCACCAGGGAAGATGGTATGAGTACCCAGAAAACGTGAAGTGGACTTAGACTCCTGGTAAGAAAATTACAGTTAGCCAAGGGCATCAGTGGGTGAGAGGCTGAAAGGTGAAGGCTGGAATAAACTTACACCCAAAAGTACGTATGCAATTCATAATCCACAAGGACCTCTTGTATAAAGAGACATGTAGTCCACTGATTCTAAAAGATAGCTCTGACAACAACCACAGTTGAATACCTCCAGGTATCTGTGGAAAGGAAGGAGAAGCTGTTTCCCCGCAACAACTACAATGGTGTCAATAGCCTTAAACAAGAAATCCAGTTTGACATAAAGAAAAACCTCAAAGAGTAAAGAGACAAGAAATTTGGTGAAATCCTGTGTCTCCTACTCGCATGTGACCACCAGGCCAGAGATAATCTCTGGGGCTGCTATCACCATAGTAACAAGAGGAGGAAATGGAAAAATGCCGCCACCTTGTGGACATATTCTCTAACAGCAATCTTAAAATCTTTGCTGATGACCACACTATTCACAAGGCTGCTGAGGTCTAACAGATACCCACTTTTAACAAATAGCCTGGACACAAATGGGAGAAAGAAGCTAAGGGAAACACAGGGGAAGCTATCAGGAAGAGGATATGAACAGGTAAACACAATTCCGTGTTTCTTTAGAAAAGCACATGACAATTTGCACATAGGATGAATGCTAAGAGACACCAACAAAGATGCAAAGACATTATCACCTCTGCCTGAGCATTTAAAAAGGTCACTGTCAAAAGCTGGACCATGGCATCAGTGATTGAGTAACACTGGTACAATGGACACTTTAGGGTTCTGATGGGATGGACCTGGTAAGTGGCACCATGAGTATGATGAGAAAAGTGCAGTCCCATGAGAGAAAAACAAATAAATAAAAAAGTAGAGACAGTATGATAAATCCATTGCTCTCCTGGAATATTTCAGAAATGAACAGACTTCAAACACCACACAGCAAACCAGGTCCCGTGGCACCACTCACTACGTCAAAGAGATGAAAATAAAGATAGCGTGCCTAGACAGAGGAATGGATAAAGAAATGTGATATAGGTCTAGAATGAATTTTAAATCAAGCGTTGACATCTGAAAGGAGGCTGCCTTCACAGATAGAGATAAATCCAGAGATCATCACACTGAGTGAAGGAGGATCAATTCAAGACACAATCTGGGATACAACAGAGCAGCGGAAATCAAAAACCCACAGCAGTGAGCAGCCACACAAAGGTGATGTGGACACCCCACCTGACAAGGAACTTATGGGTAGCAGGGTACCCTGGTGGAGGGCAGGGATACATCTGAAGCTTGGCATTTGGTTCTTCCCACAGATACATATAAAATAGAGAATCCATGTAAACCTACTTTTATTTGTTAGATTTAAGGTTAAAAACTCTTTTTAAAAGGCATCAGCTATTCAATGGCATCTTGTTTTCCAGTAAAATTGAAAGAAAATGTATCTTAAATGCACATTACAACTGAATCACAGATACTAACTTCATAAATGTTAATAAAGAAAATTGGTAGCAAATTCAAAGTATAAAGTATCTATACATAGTTAACAAACATCATAATTCAATGTCAAGCACTTAACACAGGCCTAGGAAATTGAGAATGAACTCTCTTGATAATCTCACCCCAATTCCACACTGTTATATCCTAAATTTCTCCCTCTAATCCTAACTAAACTTAAATCCAAGAATGCTTCATTCTTCATTGCACGTGTCTCTTCCCCACATAGTAGACAAAGTGATGCCAGTATTTCTCTCATACTAATATCAGACAGAGACTTCTCACCCCAATTCCACACTGTTATATCCTAAATTTCTCCCTCTAATCCTAACTAAACTTAAATCCAAGAATGCTTCATTCTTCATTGCACGTGTCTCTTCCCCACATAGTAGACAAAGTGATGCCAGTATTTCTCTCATACTAATATCAGACAGAGACATCACACACACACACACAACCAATATCCCTTACGAATACAGGTGAAAGAGTCCTCAACAAATACTGGCAAACAAAACCAAACAACATATAAAAAAGATTGTATACCATGATCACGTGGGATTTATGGAAGTATGCAAAGTTGGTTCATTATATGAAAGCCAATCAACATTATGCCATTTTAAAACAATAAAGGACAAAAAAACAGATCTGCCTACAGAAAAAGCATTTCCCTGAGTCTAGCACCTTTTCATAATAAGGATTAAAAAAAACAATTGATAACTAAGGACAGAAGATAACTTTCTCAATCACCAGGTACCTGTAAAAGACTCACAGGTAACATCATAATTAATAATGAAAAACTCAAAGCTTACCCCAATTCCACACTGTTATATCCTAAATTTCTCCCTCTAATCCTGACTAAACTTAAATCCAACAATGCTTCATCCTTCACTCCACATGTCTCTTCCTCACATAGTAGGCAAGTGATGTCAGTATTTGTCTCATATCAATATCAGACAGACATATCACACACACACACACACACAACCAATATCCCTTATGAATACAGGTGAAAGAGTCCTCAACAAATACTGGCAAATAAAACCAAACAACATATAAAAAATATTGTATACCATGATCACGTGGGATTTATGGAGGTATGGAAACTTGGTTCATTATATGAAAGTCAATCAACATTATGCCATTTTAAAACAATGAAGGACAAAAAAACAGATCTGCCTACAGAAAAACCATTTCCCTGAATCTAGCACCTTTTCATAATAGAGGTTAAAAAAAAACACTTAATAACTAAGAACAGAAGAGAACTTTCTCAATCACCGGCTACCTGTAAAAGACCCAAAGGTAACATCATAATTAATAATGAAAAACTCAAAGCTTTCCCTCTAAGACTGGGAACAACACAAGCAAGTCTAGTCCACACTTTGGCTCATTATACTGGCAGTTCTATAATCAGAGCAATCAGGTAAGTAAAAGGAACTGTTGCTGTTGTTTAAAAAAAAAAAAAAAAACAGCCTTCAGAATGGAAAGGAAAAAGTCAAAGTATATTGGCAATAACATACTTTTGTATATAGAAAATCCTGAAGAAACCACAAGTATTAGAATTAATATAAAGCAGAATACAAGATAAATATTTCAAAAATAAATCACATATCTATACAGTAGCAACAAATGTTCTGAAAATGAAGTTAAGTAAATACTTGAACCTACACTAGTATTAAAAAGAATACTTAGGAAGTCAGAAAGAGAAAGACAAATATCATACGGTATCACTTACATATGGACTCTAAAATATGACACAAATGAACTTATCTATGAAACAGAAACAGACTCACAGATATAGAGAGCAGACTATGTGATTACTAAGAGGGGAAGGGTGGGACAGGCATAGATTGGGAGCTGGTGATTAGCATTTGCAAACTATAATATTAATATATAGAATAGATAAACAAGATTGTACTGTAGAGCACAAGGAACTGTATTCATAATTTGTGATAAACAACAATGGAAAAGGATATGAAAAAAATTGTGTGGCATGTGTGTGTGTTTACATATGAAGGAAAGGGAAGGAAAGGAAAGGACAACTGTTGGCAAGCAGGTACAGAAACTGCATCTTTGTGTATTATGGATAGATTTTAAAATGGTGCAACTGCTACATAAAACAGTATAAAGGCTCCTTGACAAATTAAAAAATAGAACTAGCACATGATTCATATGAAGGAAAGGAAAGGGAAAGGGAAGGAAAGGAAAGGACAACTGTTGGCAAGCACGTACAGAAACTGGATCTTTGAGTGTTATGCATAAATTTTAAAATGGTGCAACTGCTACATAAAACAGTATAAAGGCTCCTTGAAAACTTAAAACATAGAACTAGCACATGATTCAGCAATTCCACTTCAGGATATAAATTCAAAAGAAACTAACATGGGTGTCTTGAGATATCTGCACAGCCATGCTCACAGCAGCACTAATCACAACAACTAAGAGGCAGAAGCATCTAAATGTCAATCAAATGTGATATATACATACAATGAAACATTATTTAGTCATATAAAGGAAATTCTGTCACATGCTACAACATGCATGATCATTTAAGAAATCAAGCCAAATGAAATAAGCCAGTCATAAAAAAGATAAATACTTTATGTTTNTCTAAATGTCAATCAAATGTGATATATACATACAATGAAACATTATTTAGTCATATAAAGGAAATTCTGTCACATGCTACAACATGCATGATCATTTAAGAAATCAAGCCAAATGAAATAAGCCAGTCATAAAAAAGATAAATACTTTATGTTTCCACTTATATGAAATATCCAATATAGGCAAGCAATAGAAGGAAACAAAGAAGAATGATGGAGTCCAGGGTCTATGGAAACAGGGAAGAAAAGAGGAATTGCTGTTTAATGGGACAGGTGTTGTGTACAGAGTTTCAATTTTGCAGGATGAAAAAGTGTAGAGATCATAACAATGGGATAAGGAATTCCCTGGTAGTTCAGAGGTTAGGACTCTATGCTTTCCTATTAGGAGCCTGGGTATGATCCTCAACCAGGGAACTGTCATTCAAACTGCACAGCACAGATAAATCAATGACAACAACAACAACAAAACAACACTGTGACTATGTGTGTGTGTGTGTGTTAGTCGCTCAGTCATGTCTGACTGTGTCCCCATGGACTGTAGTTCACCAAACTCCTTTGTCTATGGGATTCTTCAGGAAAGTATACTGCAGTGGGTTGCCATTTCTTTCTCCAAAGGCAGATGAAAATGTGTGAAATATTTAGCATGCAAAAATGGTTAAAATGGTAAAAATTTAAATTAGGTATTTTTTACAACAATTAAAAAAAAAAAAACATTTAACAACCAGGAAAAGAATTTGAATAGACATTTCTGACTCTTTGTGACCCCATGGACTGTAGCCTATCAGGCTCCTCCGTCCATAGGATTTTCCAGTCAAGAGTGCTGGAGTGGATGGCCATTTCCTTCTCGAGGGGATCTTCCTGACCCAGGAATCGAACCCAGGTCTCCCACACTGCAGGCAGACACTTTACCTTCTGAGCCACCAGGGAAGCCCCTAGCAAAATGTAAATCAGTCTCACTGAGATACTACTTCACACCCATTAGGTTGGCTATAATCAAAAAGAGGACTAATAGCAAGTGCTGCAGAGGATGTGGAGAAAGGGAATCTTCAGATATTGTTGATGTAATTGCTGTAAAATGGTACAACCACTTTGGAAAAGTGGTTTGTCAGTACCTCAAAAATTAAATATAGAGTAGCCATATGATCCAGCAATTTCACTCTTTTATATATATATCCATAAAAACTGAAAATGTTCAGTCCATGCAAAATCAGTGTTCATAGCAACATTACTCACAATAGCCATAAAGAGTACACCATCCAAGTATTATCCATTAATTGATGAATGAATAAATAAACTGTGGTATATGCTCACAATGGACTACATGGAAGCCATTTATCATATTCATATACCATATTCAGCATAAAAAAAAAACATTCACTGCTAGACAGCCATGAAATGGATGAATCTTGAAAATACACAAACTAGGGGACTTCCCTGGAGATTCAGTGTTTAAGACTTTCCACAGGTTCCATCCCTGTGCTAGGAACTAAGATCCCACATGCCACATAGCTAAAGAAATAAATATTTAAAAAGAAAATATTTCATCTGAATAAAGCCAGACACAAAGGTCACACATTGTATGTGGGAGAACTGTAGGTAGAAGAGAAGCAGAAAAGAGAAGCACTCTGTAATCCAAGTGAAACATTTTTTTCAGGGAGGAGGAAATGAACGACTCTGATAAAAGCTGCCAATAAATTAAATAAAATAACAACTAAAAATTGACCACTGAGTTAAACATTTGAAATTCACTGGTGGCCTTGACAAGAGTGGCTTTAAAGGGAAATGAGAGAACTCAAGATAACAAAGTCTACGAACAACTCTGCAGAAATCTATAATAAGCAAATATGAAATAAAAGCAGCAGAAGCAGGATGTGTCATCAAAAGATAGATTTTTAACGAGAGGTGACATTATAGTCAGTCTGTTTGCTGATGGGAACCATCCAGAGAAACAGAAAACTTAATCCAGGATAAAGAAGAGACTTGCTAGAATATCAATGACTAAACAAGAAGGGGTTTCAAAGAGTGGGACATAACTGATCGACTTTACTTTCACTTTTCAGTCTCATGCATTGGAGAAGGAAAGAGCAACCCATTCCAGTGTTCTTGCCTGGAGAATCCCAGGAACTGGGGAGCCTGTTGGGGTGCTATCTATGGGTTTACACAGAGTTGGACATGACTGAAGTGACTGAGCAGCAGCAGCAGCACACAAGAAGTGTACACAAGCCAAATAATTTGCTCACAGTAACAGAACTGAGATCATATGAAGAAAGGCTGACATGGTGGATTAATGGGTATGGTAATCAGCCTTCAAGTGAATCGCATCTCCTGATATTCCCACCCCTGTGTAGTTCTCTCTCAATCTATCACAGGGTTCACCTGTGAGACTAAGCAAATACAGAAGTGAAGATGTGTAACATCTGAAAAAAGACTCTGCACTTTATCCTGGGTGCAAGTTCTTTCCTGAATCCCTCATTCTGGGGAAAGACAGCAGCCTCCACAAGAGCAGCCCATTGGAGAGGCCCACAGAAGGAGGAACTGAGGCTTCATGAGTACAGCCAAGTGAGAGAGCTTAGATTCAACAAGCCAAGTCTTCAGAAGTTGCCAAACCAGATAAAAGTTTGACTACAACCTCAGGAGAGACCCTGATGCTAACCTACCCAACTGGATTCTAGGCCAAGAGAAAACAAGTGTAAGTTCTTTCAAACTATTCAGTTTGAGATAATAAGTAAAACACACATATCAAGTTATCATATCATTCACATTATACTTACATACAGAAGAGTTCTCCTATAAAGATAGAAAAAATGAAAACACACACACACACACACACACACAAAACAAACCAAAGCACCTAAAAACAGGAATGGCCTGGCAGTACAGTGGTTTGGTTAGGACTCAGCCCTCTCACTGCCAGGATTCTGTGTTCCTGGAGAAGATCCCTCGTTGGGGAACTAATATTCTAGGAAGCCACATGTTGTGACCGAAACAAAACATGCTGTGAATTTCAAAGCTGTACCAGCAATAGATAACTATATAACACAGGTGTAGGCACAAGTTGCTGGGCATAGAGCTTCCTATGATCTTGCTTACTGGCATGAAATGAACTCAGATGGTCCTCTGTCCCCATCCAGTGGAGTTCACTTACTTAATGAAATAAAGCCCTAAAGTGCTGCAAGTGAAATGACAAAGAGACACAGACACACAAAAGACAGACATACACACAACTCCGGCCGGAGGAACACATCTGCACAAGCCCCCTTGCAGTTTATTTTTAGAGTCCAGTTCTGGGAAGCAATCCAAGAAGCAAAGCACTGCATTCTTTTACCATATGAGTACAAAATTACGATCTCAGCACAGAGGGAGAAAGTGACCTTCACATGTTTACTAAGAAGCCTGTCCAGGACCCCAGCTTCCTCCTACTCATCAGGGAGGGCGTGAGACTCCTCGTATGCGATCGGGTCCCTAACCATTAGGGGTTCGTGAACAGGCTCCTGGCAAAAGGGCTCTTGTTTGCAAGGAACCCCATGCCCTCAGGCAAAAAGGCCCCGTTTGCGGGCACCTGATGCCTCCCTATCTGATCCATTCTCAGGCCACTGCTGGTCTCCCACACTTGGGTACAGAAATGAGAAAGCAATCCCATGTAAACATGTTAAATCACAACACAGTTTCTCTGAATGAACCACTTTATTCATTTATTCACTTGGCCATGCTGCTTGGCTTGTGGGGTCCCAGTTCCCTGACCAGAGGTTGAATCCAGACCACTGCAGTGAAAGCCAAGAATCCTAATCACCAGGCCACCAGGGAACTCCCACACCTGCATTGCTTTGCTTTTGTAGCTAAAACCTTAGCATATGTGCATTGTGCCATTTTAGCCTCACCAAGTGGTAGGAGTCAGCTCTACACAGCTTAAAACCCATGGAGCTCTTACTTTTTTTTCTTTCAAGGAGGCAGGAGAAAGCAAGGCACCCTGCCTGTTTTTAAGGTTGCAACTCAGAAAGCTGCAAACCTGAAACCATGATTGCCCTGAAGTCACCACCCGCAATCAGGGTCAGCTAACTCCCAATCAGGAAAACTCTCTCTCAACAGCAACATGTCAGCCCACGAATGAAAGGAGAAAAATGGAAGGCAAGAAAGACACAACTTTCTAACTTATTGTAAAGATGTCTGTCACCTTACCTCAGGGGTACACTGAAAATCTCAGCGCTTGAGACATCGCAGACAGGAAAAGGTCATATCCTGGGGGCAAGCAGAGGGAAAGGTCAGGGTGAGTCATCTGTTCCAGGAACTTTCTATGCCCCTAGGCCCTACCTGGTCCCACCCAACGGATGCTGACCAGGTGTCTCACAGGCAACCAGAGCAAGTGATTGAACTCTTCTCCCCTGAGCTTCTTCCTCCCACCTCCTTTCTTTCAGTAAAAAACAAACTAATACCTCATCTGTCAACTTCCCGAACCAAAGGCCTGAATCTCGGGGTCCCCAGGGACAGGGGCAGCCCTGGAGTCCGAGGAGAGGCAGCGGAAACAGGAAAACTACCAAAGTGCGGCGGAAGTGTAGAGGCCACTAGATCGATTATTTTTTTTTTTTTTTTTGCTGCGCCCGCCTGACTGTGCCTGGATGCAGAACAGGGTTGGGCCCGAATCACAAACACGCCTTGAAGATTTGTGTGTGTGTGTGTGTTTAAATATATTAGGTTCCACAGGAAACCTGGGCGGGGGCCGGAGGCCAAGGACCTAATAGGCCCTTTCTCTGAGCTGGTTCGTCCCACCCCCAAGGCAGGAAAGCTGCTAGACAGCAGCGTCTGCCCAGACTAGAAAGGGAAGAGGGGGTAAGGGGCCTGGGGCCTGGGGCCACCCTGCCGAGCAAGGGCCCACGAGTGGGGACCCAAGAAACCCTCCCCTTGGCCCTCAGGCACTGCTTTGGCCGCACCATGTCCCAGACCTTGCCGGTCCCTGTTGGCGGCGGTGCCAATACTGCCAGCTGCTCACCTGCCCTAGACGGTTCCTGGATTGCGCCTGAGGGGGCGAGCCTGAGGGGAGGGGACTACGCCTCCTCAGGCCTGGAGCGCTGCCTCAGCAGTCCCTACACGCGTGACCGCTGCCACCAATGATTGGTTGCCAGGTGACGATGCCTCCAATCTGATTGGCCGCGAGGCTCAGTTGAGCGCATGCGCTGGTGGAACCTCCGGAGACACCCGCCGGGGGCGTGGTCAGGCTGAATCTGAATCTCAAACGTTCTGGGTTTGTCAAGATTACTCAGCTCACGGAAGGGGAAAAAGAAAAAACAGATTGCACAGTGGCCAGGGCACAGGGCTGAGAATGGCCTCCAAGTCTACCAGGGGAGTCCACTGATGGTGTCCAACACTCACAGCCCTCAGGGGTGACCTGCCTTAAGCCAGATCTTTGCTTAAGGAACTTGACATACACCTGGATCTTGAAGCCCCTCCTCTTGGAATTACATTTCGATCTATATAGGGCAGCCTGCCCCTGTTTTTGCACCGTCTATAGTGAGCTGAGAATGAGCTTTACTTCTTTTTCTTCTTCTTTTTTTTTTTTCTTTAATTTTACAGCCTTACACTTTTAATGGGTGAGGAAAACGGAAAAGAATATTATTTTCTGACGTGAAAACTGTGTGAAATTCAATTTTTGGAGTCCTTAAAGTTGGAACAGGGACTTGCCAGTTTCTTTGGCTATTATCTAGGGCTGAAAACTTGATTAATCGCCAGTGATCATATTCGCAAAGCCTAAAATATTTCTTTTTTGGCCCTTTACAGAGTCTTTTTTAAATACCCTGTTCTGCTGAAAGTCTCCTAGTAGTCATACGGGAGAATAAAGTTTTGGTTTTGTTAACAATATTTTCTTACCCATTATATGCATTTTTCATTCTTTACTAATTTCATTTCTTCTTATCACTATGTTTGTTCTGTTGCTCATCTACAACTTTTTGAGATAATTATTTGTAACTCTCATTTCTCTTATATCTAATGCTATAAATTTACCTTAATTTGTTGTTGTTGTTCAGTCCATCAGTCATGTTGGACTCTTTGCAAGCCCATGGACTGCATGCAGCACACCAGGCTTCCCTGTCTTTCACTATCTCCTGGAGTTTGTTCAAACTCATGTCCACTGAGTTGGTGATACTATCCAACCATCTCATCCTTTGCTGCCCTCAGTCTTTCCCAGCATCAAGGTCTTTTCCAATGACTTGGCTTTTCACATCAGGTGGCCAAACTATTGGGTCTTCAGCTTCAGCATCAGTCCTTCCAGTGAATATTCAGAGTTGATTTCCCTTAGGATTGACTGGTTGGATCTTGCTGTCCAAGGGACTCTCAAGAGTCTTCTGCAACACCACAGTTCAAAAGCATCAAATTTTCAGCACTCAGCCTTCATTATGATCCAACTGTCACATCCATACATGACTGCTGGAAAAACCATAGCTGTGACTAAATGGACTTTGTCAGCAAAGTACTGTCACTGATTTTTAATATGCTGTCTAGGATTGTCATTGCTTTTCTTCTAAGGGGCACATATCTTTTAAGCTCATGGCTGCAGTCTCCATCCACAATCATTTTGGACCCCAAGAAAATAAAGTCTGTTACTGTTTCCATTGTTTCTCCATACAAATTTAACTGTGTCCCACAATTTTTGCTGAATAGAACGTTCATTATCATTCACTTTAAAGTATATCCTAATATTCTCTTCTAAAGACAAGACTATATATTGTATGGACCTCCCTGGTCACTCAGCTGGTAAATCACTTTCCAGCCAAAGCAGGAGACACGAGGCCTGGGTTCAATCCCGGGTCAGGAAGATCCCCTGGAGAAAATAATGGCAATCTGCTCCAGTAGTCTTGCATGAAAATTCCATGGAGATATATATTAATATAGTTATTGATATTTTCCAAATGAATGGCATTTTAAAAGATGTTTCTTTGTCAATTTCTCGTTATTACATTATAGTCAAATCATGCAGTCTAAATATTATTGATCCTTTGTACTTGAAGATTTCCATTCAGTTAAGAATATCATACTTTAGATTTCCATCTCAGTGAAGTAAAAATGAAGTGGGTGTTATGTAGAGAAAATACTTGCAATGTCTAAAATGTGTATATGTGAAATGACCTCCTTTATGGCTCACAGTTATTCCAGCATCTTTCAGTAGGATACCTTTAACTAAGTTCCAGGTTTTATTCACATTTTACCAGTTTTTCCACAAATGTTCTTTCCCAGTTTCATATTCCCATGTAGGAATCCTGAACTGTATGAGGATATATAGCAAAAAGCTACAGGTACCTCCCTTAGCTTACTCTGGTCTATAACAGTTTCTTAAACTTTCCTTGCTTTTCATGACTTTCAACAACTTTCAGGAGTCCTTCAGGGACAGGTATTTTGCAGAGTGACTCTCTATATGGATTTGGTATGTTTCCTGATTGCCCTGAGGTTTATATAATTTTAGAACTATGCCTCCAAGGCAAAATGTATTTCTCATCACTTCCCATCAAGGATTCATACTATCAATATGACTTACCACTAGTTCCTTGGCTATTTTAAAGTTGTCTCCTTCCTGCTGACATATTCTGTTCTTTGGAAACAAGTCACTAAACCCAGCCTACACTTAGGGAGGGGCATGGAATCTCATCTTGAGGAAAATATCTAAGAGATACACAAATTACTGGGTATACAAATTAATTGAAACTCATTTATAAGGAATATCTGGTTCTTCTAGCCATATCTTTTAATTTTAAATTAATTAAATTAAAATTTAGTTGGTTTCCCAGTTGGTTCTAGTGGTAAAGAACTTACCTGCCCGTGCAGGAGACGTAAAAGACCTGGGTTCAACCCCTGGGTCAGGAAGATCCCCTGGAGAGGGAAATGGCAACCCACTCCAGTATTACTGCCTGGAGAAACCCATGGAGAGAGGAGCCTGGCATAATACACAGATGGAGTCACAAAGAGTTGGACAGACTGAAGTGGCTGAACACACACAAAGATTTAATATCTCAGTCACACTAGCTACATTTTAACATTTCTAAAGTGGCATATTAGACAAGGACATAGAAAACCTTTTCATTGAGAATTCCTTAGTGATCTGGTTGTTAGGGATTTGTGCTTCCACTGCAAGGGGCAGAGATTCAATCCCTGGTTGAAGATCTAAGATCCCTTAATCCTCACAGCAAAGCCAAAAAAAAAAAAAAATCCTACCAGATAAACACTCCATCTGAAAATTCAGATAAAGGATATAAGCAGGTCATCTCATAGAAGAGAAAAATGTGCATTTATCTATGTGAAAAGCTGATCGTCCTTATTAGGGAATACATGTAACAATTACTTAAAAATTTTCTATTGCTGCAGAAATGTCTGTGAATAGCACTGACTTAGGTAATTGCTTGGCCAACCTCTCTTCTTTCAAATGTAATGCATGTTAACACATGAAACTGTTTTAGCTCTGTCTCAAAAATTTGCTATTTTCAATATCATTCAGTTCAGATAATTTTTTTCCCATAACAATTTCTCTTTGGAGCAATCAGTTATTTAGGTTCAGAAGCAGGAGAAGGAGGAGCCTAAACCACAACATTAAAGAGGCTTGTGAATTACAGAGGTGCCACTTTTGCACTTTGGGTTCCTGGCAATCCTTACTCTATCTTCAGCCTTTTTGCAGTTATATTGCTTCATTTTCAAACTTTGAGAGTTCTGTCCTCCTCAGTTGTCTTTCTGGGTTTTTGTTTGGTCATGCCACGGAACCTTGGGATCTTAGTTCCACAACCAGGTGAACCCTGGGCATTGACAGTGAAAGCATCAAGTCTTAACCACTGAACCAACAGGGAATTCTCATATCTTTTTCTTTCTTTCTTTCAAATATTTATTCATTTAATTGGCTGTGCTTGGTCTTAGTTCCAGCACAAGGGCACTTCAATCTTCATTGTAGCATATGGGAGCAGGAATTTTAATCGTCACATGAGGTATTTTTAGTTGCAGTATGTGGGATCTAATACCCCAATCAGGGAATGAACTTGGACACCCTAAATTGGGAGCACAGAGTATTTCCACTGGACTACAGGGATGTCCGTCCCATGATTGAACCCAGGTCTCCCACATTGCAAGTGAATTCCTTATTGTCTGAGCCACCATAGCTTTGATTATAAGAACTTTGGTCAGCAGAGTGATGCCTTAGCTTTTTTTTTTTTTTTTTTAATGCTGTCTGTTTGTCATAACTTTTCTTCCAAGGAGCTAGCTTCTTTTAGTTTTGTGGCTACATTCACCATCCACAGTGATTTTGGAGTCCAAGAACATAAAATCTGCTTATTTTCAATTTTTCACCATTTGTTTGCCAGAAAGTGGTGGGACCAGATGTCGTGATCTTCATTTTTTGAATGCTGAGTTTTAAGCCAGTCTTTTCAATCTCCTCTTTCACCATCATCAAGAGGCTCTTCATTTTCTGCCATTAGAGTGGCATCATCTGCATATCTGAGGTTGTCACTATTTCTTCCAGCACTCTTGATTCCAGATTGTGCTTCATTCAGCCCAGTGTTTTTCATGATGTTCTCTGCATTTAAGTTAAATAAGCAGGGCAACAGTATATAACCCTGATGTACTCCTTTCCCTCTTTGGAACCAGTCACTTGTTCCATGTCCAGTTCTAACTGTTGCTTCTTGATCTGCATGCAGATTTATCAGGAGGCAGGTCAGATGGTCTGGTATTCCCATCTCTTTAAGAATTTTCCAGAGTTTTTTGTGGTTCACACAGTCAAAGGTCTCATCACTTCATGGAAAATAGATGAAGAAACAATGGAAACACTGACAGACTTTATTTTCTTGAGCTCCAAAATCACCGCAGATGGTGAGTGTAGCCACGAAATTAAAAGATGCTTGCTCCCTGAAAGAAAAGCTGTGACAAATCTAGAAAGCATATGAAAAAGCAGAGACATTACTTTGCCAACAAAGGTCCATGTAGTGCAGGCTATTGTTCTTCCACTAGTCATGTATGGATGTGAGAGTTGGAGCATAACGATGGCTGAGCACCAAAGAACTGATGCTTTCGAACTGTGGTGTTGGCGAAGACTCTTGAGAGCCTCTTGGACTGGCACTGAAATCAAGCCAGTCAGCCCTACAGGAAATCAATACTGAATTTTCACTGTAAGGAATGATACTGAAAGTGAAGCTCCAGTACTTTGACCACCTTGTGGGGAGAGCTGACTCATTAGAATACAACCTAATGCTGGAAAAGATTGAAGGGAGGAGGAAGAGGGGATGACAGAGAATGAGATGGTTAGATGGCATCACAGACTCAATGGACTTCAGCTTGAGCAAGCTCCAGGAGATGGTGAAGGACAGAGAAGCCTGATGTGCTGCAGTCCATGGGATTGCAAAGAGTGAACACGACTGCCCAACAACAAATTATTGCTTGTCTTGCTTGATGGTTTTCTTGTTTCTGCAGTTTTTCACTTCTAATATAATCTGTTCTTTGAAACTCATGGAAGGTCTAGAACCTAAAGTTTTTCTACAAATAAGAGACAGGGTACATTGGTGGGGGTTCGGCAGGGGGTGGTCTATCACTGGGAAAACCTGCAGGGTTCTGCTCAGTTTTATGATGAAACAGACTGACAATGCCAAGTGTTCGGTAGAAATGGAAATGCCAATACTGTTAGTGGAAATACACATTGCTTCAATCAGTTTGAAAAAAGCATTTGACTGTACCTGCATATTAGAATGGAGAAGGTGTCATGAGCGAAATGACAAAGAGACACACACACACAAAAGACAGACAAAGACACAACTCCAGCCAGAGGAACAATCTGTGCAAGCCCTCCTTGCAGTTTATTTTTATAGTCCCATTTTGGGAAGCAACCCAAGAAGCAAAGCACTGCATTGTCTTACCATATAAGTACATACAGGATAAGAGCAAGCACAACTACAGCAGTGAAGGGGGAAGTGACCTTGACATGATTACTAAGAAGCCTGCCCAGAACTCCAGCTTTCTCCTAATCCAGGGAGGGCCTGATACCTCATATGCGGGCGGATCATTAACAAAGGAGTTTGTGTACAGGCTTCTTGACAGGACTTCCTGTTTGCAGGCAAGTCCTGTTCAAGCAGAGAGTCCCGTTTGCAACCACATCTCCACTTCTCTATCCAATCCATTCCCAGGTCACTGTTGGTCTCCCACATCTCCCCCTTATTTCTTAGATGTAGTAGCAAGTTGTAAGGTGGCTTGGAGGTGTTGTTTCTCCTTAGTTAGTTGTTGCCCTTGGCGCCAGCACCGGAAGACTAAAAAAATAACACAGCATAAAAGCAATATAAGTGCAGTGTTCCCAAAAGTAGTTCCAATAAGTGTGGATACATTCCTGAGAGGATTTATTCAGTCCTTCTTGTAAACCCTGTAACAAATCCGATTCAGAAATGTCAGGCAAGATTCTACTGAAAGTAGATAATATCTGCTGTTCTAATTTCATCATTTCTGCCGTAAGGTTCTGATGCCCTATTAATGATTGCTTTACCTTCTCCCACCCTTCACTCGAATTGAATAGTACCTGGGTGATGCATATTTGGGAAGAGTTGCAGTCACATTTTAATACGCTTCTAGTGGACAAGAGAGTTAATTGATCTCCAAGCCAAGAAACAGTGTGTTGAAGATTGTGGACATCGGTCACAAGCTGGGCATCTAAATCTCATTGTTGTTGCCGTAACAGACGAGAGTCCCTATGCCAACTTCGAACAAAATCAGTGGTCTGGATTCCTTGTTGTAAAGCAAGTCCAGCCACCACGGCCATTGCAGTAAATGAGGCGACGGCAAGAACAGAGGCTATGATGATTCCCAGCGTCCGGCGAGATTGATGAAGCAAGGTTTGCACAGCAGTTACCAGATGAGAAACAGCAAAAGAGCCCGACCATGGTCTTGTCAAATTTACAGGTAGCCATACTTCGGTTTTAGCTTTAACAATCAATAATGAGTTGGTGTTATTGCCTTGTTTTTCAAATTGATCCCACCAAGATCTATTTATGTATTGAGTCAAATTGCAACACACACAGGATGTAGTTCCCAAAGTTTCATTCCAGGTCCAGTTCCCATACAATAGTGCAAATGGATATTTCACACAAGCCATAGCAGAATAAGCCTTATTAACATGCAAATTAACATGAAATGGGCCTGATGCATCTGTAATATTCAGAGTATAATTCCCCAACCATATGATGAGATTTCCAGAAACAGCCCATAATTTCCAAATGTCCCCTTGAATATGTGGATACCCTTGTAATCGAAATTGAGGAGGGACCAGTGCAAACTGTTGCCATTTAACTGTTTCATTGCCATTACCCATCAAGGTGCTATTGATACGATGCCATTTGAGGGATCTGCTAGACCACTTTTCTAAAAAATGCCCATGATCTGGACTCCAGTCCATGATAACAAAACCAGAGTAGTTCATAACCTCAAAGGGTCAATGGTCTCGGCAATGCTCCCACTCTAAAGATTCTAGCGAAGGAACAAAAATTTGGAAGGGCATAGGGACATGGGTACATCAGTATGACGATCCATTGGAGTTGTTGAAGGATTGAAGCCTCTAGCGGAGACAAGCACAGTGAAAGTAGCAAAATGATAATCATTATATTTTACCCCCCATGTATTACAAGAATGATGAGAATGCACTTTGGTAGACAAACAAAAGGGATGTCTCCCTAAACACAAGGGAATGCCTTCTGCTGCAAGAGTAACGTTACTTATATTATATTGATTGGTATGATGATGCAATTGCTCTATCCCCCCACCAGTCGGTGGGGGAAAGAAGGCAGTCTCATTAATGCATACTTGTACTTCAGGTTCTCCCCAGGAAATGGCTCTTACGAGAGGGGGATTAGGGACATAAGCCCAATAGGTGTGTTCTGTTGCTTGCACGTACATTACCTGACAGGTAACCACAGCCATCATAGCCAACAACAAATTGGTAGGATTGAGAGGTTGACCAGCATTGACGAGGGTTTTCTCAGCTTCCTGAGTGAGCTTTTTCAGTTGTCCCCATGTTGGAGGGGATGCAGAGCGGGTAGGGAAGGTGAAGCTCCGTTGAGCTGAGAGTTCTTCAAACTTTCATACAAAACGGTCATCCATTGCGAATTTTAATCAATCGAGTTGGAGCCCAAAACATGGAATTATCAATAGCTATGAAAGCATGTCCTCGCCCCAAACATATTAATGACGCTGGGATCCAACCCTTTTCTTTATCTTTAAACCAAATGAGTGTATCTAAACTCTACTTGTCTTCTTTTCTCTTTTGGAAGTGTAATTCTGCCACTGACAAATTCTTATCACTCCATATATTAAAAAAATTTAAAGTGAGTAAAGTTTTATACAGAATATCTTTAGGTCTTATAAATCTCTCCTGTTGTTCCCCCTTTTCTAATTTTTTGAGATAGTCACATAGGGTACGATTAGCTCTTTCAATTATAGCTTGTCCTTGACTGTTGTATGGAATCCCAAAAGTATGAGTTATATGATATTGAGAAAGAAATTGGGCTAATTTCACAGATTGGTAAGCAGGTGTTTATCAGTTTTTAATTCCAGTGGCACTGCCATCACTGCAAAACAAGATAATAAATGAGTAATGACAGCATCAGCTTTCTCAGAGTGTAAGGCAGTAGCCCATTGACAATGTGTGCATGTGTCTATAGTGTGGTGGACACATTTCTGTCGGCCAAAAGAATGGATGTAAAGGACATCCATTTGCCATATCTGATTAATTTGATGGCCTCTCATGTTGACACCTGGAGGGGTGAATGGCAAAACAAAGGGTACGCATATAGAGCAAGAACGGACAAGGTTCTGAGCTTGTTTGTGAGTAATCGCATGAGATTTTTGCAACCCTTTGGAATTAGTATGTTGCAAGTAACGTTCTTGTTTTGCTGCTTCTATAGGATAAAGTAAGGCATCAATTGTAGCATTTCCAAATGATAAAGGTCCAGGAAGGGCAGAATGTGCACGGATATGAGTAAAGAAAGTTAGTTCTGAGTGCTGTAAGAGTAGCTGTTGTACTTGATGAAATAATTTATCAACTGGTGTTTTAAGTGTCAACGGAAGAGAGACAAATGGAAGCTGTAAGCAAGAGAGAACAGCATATCGAGAATCAGAAACAATGTTAATAGGAAGCTGATAAAAATCCTGCAAAGCTAGGGAAATAGCCCATAATTCAGCAGGCTGTACGGAAGAAAAATAGTGAGGGAGAACTTTGGAGCTCTCTGGGGTCCAGTATCCAGTTGTATTCTTGTTTGCATCAGTAAAAATAGTGGGTCCCTTAACTGGAGTATAGGAAATTGGGGAGTGAGATATCATATGGTTAGATCGAAGAAAATCAATCAACTTAGAGGAAGGATAATGATTAGAAAATGAACCAGGATATGAAGTGAGAGAAATTTGCCAATTTTCATTAAACTGTAGACAATGAGATATTTGAGCAGTTGTTAATTGAGTCACAATTTGATAGGGCTCATGTCCTGATAATTGTCGAACACGATGGCGATCTTTCTGTATAAGAAATGCCAACTTATCCAAATAAGTAGTCAATTTCTTGGAAAAACTGTTAGGTAAGAAAACCCATTCTAGTAGTCCTTCTTCCTGAGCTATTACCCCGGATGGAGAATAGGGAGTGTGGAATATAATAAAGGAAATGGGCTGAGATGGATGTAAGTAAGTTATAAAACCTTCATTAAGTTTGTGTTCTACAAATTGGAGTTCCTTCAAAGCCGAGGGGGTCAGTGTTCAGGGGCTGTCTAAAGCTGTGTCCCTTTCTAATGTGGAAAACAGATGCCACAATTGGTAAGTAGGAATTCCAAGTACAGGGCATAGCCAATTGATATCTCCTAGTAATTTTTGAAAATCATTTAAAGTTTTCAAATGATCTCTTCGGATTTGTAGTTTTGGGGGTTTAATTTGTTGTTCCAATATGGTCCCTAAATAGGAGAAAGGGAAATCTTTTTGGATCTTTTCTGGAGCTATTTGTAAATTATATTCTTTTAATGCCTTTTGTACCTTTGAAAAGAAATCATTGTGCTCAACAACAGTGGGAGTGGCCAGTAAGAGGTCATCCATATAATGAAATAAAATGTAATTGGGGCATTCCTTGAGAATATTCTGCAAGGAGTGAGTGACAAATTCTTGGCACAAAGTAGGACTAATGATCATTCCTTGTGGTAAGACTGCCCATTGATAACTGTCCATTGATTTGCCTTTACTCCAGTAAAGGCAAATTTATCTCTATCTTGCACTTGTAGAGGAATGGTAAAGAAACAATCCTTAAGATCTAACACCATTAATGACCAATCTTGGGGAATCAGGGCTGGAGAAGGAAGTCCCAGTTGCAATGCTCCCATAGGCTCAATGCATTTATTAACTTCTCTTAGATCTGTTAACATTCTCCATTTACCAGATTTCTTTTCTATAACAAAAATAGGAGAATTCCATGGAGAGGTAGAGGATTCTATATGGTCAAGTTGAAGTTGCTCTTGTATTAATTTTCCAAGACTTTGAGCTTAATTTGAGGCAATGGCCACTGCTCAACCCATTTTGGGGTTACATTTAACCCTTTTAATGGGAGTGCTCGAGGAATTTGAGCAGTGGCTATTAGTTTTCCGAAGGAATGGTTATAGAAGCTCTCAGGGGGGAGAAGAAATCTCTTCCCCAAATATTGATAGGTATGTTTACGATATAAAAAGTTACAAATATTGATTTCCCATCTTGAAATTGACATTTCAGTGGATGAGCACTCTTCCATACATCAGCAATTGATCCCAATCCTGTTAACATGAGAGGGCTTCTCTCTTTTCCCCATTCAAAGGGCCACTGTTGTGAAGATATGACGGAGACATCGGCTCCAGTATCTACTAATGCTTCAAATCTTTTCCCTTGAACATACAAGGGGACCACCGGGTGGGAGTCTTTAACAAGCATTTCCCAAAATATATGTCACCCTGTGCTTCCAAAACCCCCCATTCTTTGGTTAGGAATGGCTGGAAAGGGATGATAAGGTAGGAGAATTAATTGGGCTATATGTTCACCAATTAGTAGAGATAATGTGGTAGATGTAGAGACTATGATTAAAATTTCTCCAACATAATCTGAATCAATCACTCCAGGTATAATAGTCAAACCCCTTAAGGCCGCACTGCTGCGGCCTAATATCAGGCCAAAAGTGCCCTTAGGTAATGGCCCAAAGACATTAGTCTTTAATTTATAAATTCTTCCCCCTGGGGAGAGAAGGATATTCTCTGCTAAAGGTAGATCAGCTGCCTCACTTCCTGAAGTGGCAGAATATAAATCTGACATCAGTAAGTGTCCAGGTGATTTCAAGGCATCAGTAGCGTTCAAGGATTGCTGTGAAACAACGGGGCCACTTGAAGATTGGAGGGCAAAGATGGGGTCCCCGAAATTATCCCTGGGCCCCGGGGACTGAGGCCCGTTAAGTAGTTTCCCGAAATAGGATTGCCAAATTTATCTTTTTTGGAACGGCATTCATTGGTCCAATGAAACCCTTTGCCGCACCGGCTTATTCTGTTTTATATTGTCCTGTTTTGCCCTCAGTTTTTTGCAATCCTTTTTCATATGCCCAGGCTTTCCACAATGATAGCAATTTCCACCTTGTCCTGGCTTTATGGCTTGGGCCAAGGCAGCAAAAACAGTAGCATTGTGTTCTGTTCCTCCCACTCCAGAGCAAGCTCTGATATACTCAGCTATAGAAGCTCCTTGGCCCTTTAAGGGGCCCAAAATACGTTTGCATTCTGGATTAGCATTTTCAAAAGCCAGTGTCTGCAAGAGTATTTCTGAAATTTCAACGGTTCATTCCACTGCCACCCGCAATCTAGCCAGGAAATCCGTATAAGGCTCATTAGGCCCTTGTAAGGTTTTTGTGAATGAAGGTTGTGTGTGTCCCATAGGCACGACATGACGCCAAGCCCGAAGAAAAACTTGACGTACCTGTTGCAAATCTTGATCTGAGTGTTGGGCCTGTTCTCTCAAGGCTCAAAATTGTCCTTCTCCCATTAATTTGTCCTCCAATGGACCTGGAGGGTTTTGCCCTTCATTTGTTTGAGCCTGTTTCCTGGCTTCTTCTTCCCACCAGCTCTTTAATTGCAACCATTGGACCCTTCAAGGACCACTTGGGCAATTGATTCCCAATCTAGAGGAAGCACTAACTTAGTTTTTCCAATGGACTCCAGCATAGCTAAAACAAAAGGGGATTGAGGACCATATTGAGCTACAGTGGCCTTAAGATCTTTAAAAAAATTATATTCAAAGGGCAAGTACTGAACATTAAGCATATTGTTAGGAGCTTCTTGCCGTTGAATTGGAAAAAGCTGCGGAGGATCTATAAAACCACCAGGGGACGCAGGAATATCATCATCCTAAAGCATGGGAACGGGAAATGAAAAGCAGCGCCCCTCCTGAACTACATCTGGAATCTTAGAAGAAACCGGAAATAGAGACGCGTAAAGAGGGGCGGAGGGAGTAGGAGTGTGCCATGAATTCTTTTGTTGAATTTTCCACCATTGTTGAAATAACCGATTCATTTTTTCCACCTCACCATCAGCTGCTGATGAGGAAGATGATGAGGTGTAACTGTCAGATTCAACATCAGACTGCCCCTCCCTGGACAACGGCGTGGCAGCTGCTGCAGCACCACTTGCAGTGGCAGTGCTTTGTTCCCCGCCCGGAACTTCCTCATATATAGCTTCTGACTTGGCAGATTTCGTTTCACTATCTGTAGATAAGAAAGTGAGAGCCTGTGTAATAGCACTACATAAAGTCCACAATTTTAAAGGAATCATGTTACCCTTTTGATGATGTTGCCGTAATTCCTTTTGCACTGTTTTCCATTCTTTTAAATTCAATTGTACTTTAGTCTGATACTGAAACCAATAACAATGTTGCTCCACGAGGCGGAATAACTCCGACAAACTGCGACTGGATGCCTTAACCCCGATGGAGTGGAGAAGTCCTTTGACTAACTCCATGTATTGTGCCTCTGCTGATGGGGAGTTCCCCATGATTTTCCCAGAAGTTCCCCTACCTTGGATCTATAATCCCCTAGGGGTACTCACCCTTCTGGTTTCACTCGAGCCCCGCGTTGGGCGCCAGATGTCACGAGCGAAATGACAAAGAGACACACACACACAAAAGACAGACAGAGACACAACTCCAGCCAGAGGAAAAATCTGTGCAAGCCCTCCTTGCTGTTTATTTTTATAGTCCCGTTTTGGGAAGCAATCCAAGAAGCAAAGCACTGCATTGTCTTACCATATAAGTACATACAGGATAAGAGCAAGCACAATTACGGCAGAGAAGAGGGAAGTGACCTTGACAAGATTACTAAGAAGCCTGCCCAGAACTCCAGCTTCCTCCTACTCCAGGGCGGGCCTGATACCTCATATGCGGGTGGATCATTAGCAAAGGAGTTTGTGTACAGGCTTCTTGGCAGGACTTCCTGTTCGCAGGCAAGTCCTGTTCAAGCAGAGAGTCCCGTTTGCAACCACATCTCCACTTCCTTATCCAATCCATTCCCAGGTCACTGTTGGTCTCCCACAGAAGGCAATGGCATCCCACTCCAGTACTCTTGCCTGGAAACTCCCATGGATGGCGGAGCCCGATGGGCTGCCGTCAGTGGGGTCGCACAGCATCAGACACGACTGGGGCGACTTGGCGGTGGCAGCGGCGGCATATTAGAATGGCTCAGTCAGTAACATCTGCCTGCAATGGAGGGGACCCAGGTTTGAACCCTGGGTCAGGAAAATCCTCCGGAGAAGGAAATGCCAACCCACTGTCATATTCTTGCCTGGGAAATCCTATGGACAGTGGAGCCTGGTGGGCTAGAGTCTATGGGGTTGTAACAGTTAAATACCACTTACCAACTAAACCACTACAACATGCATTATCAGAAAATCTCATGTCTACACATATAGATATAGCTATCCTAGAGAAATTACAATGAAAAACACACACAGGTTCATAGGAAGCTTATTCAAAAAGGCAGAATAAGAGCCTCAAATTTCAGTCACAGTAAAATGGACGTATAAGACTATGCCCATTCATCCGAGGGAATTCTACCCAGAAATGAGAAAGAATGTTCCACATCTACATACGATAAGAATGCATCTCACTTATTTAAAAGTAAATCAAGACCAGGGGAACAGAAAGTCTACTGTGTGATTCTATTTATTTAAAATTAGAAACAATGAAAAATGAATCCCTGGTGCTAGAGGTCAGAGAAGTGGTTATTTTGGGGGACAGAGAGTGGCCAGTAAGGAGCATGGAGATTTCAAAGCTACTTGATAGTAGAGAGGTGAAATGAGTACAATCTCAGTTACAGTAAAGCCAGACTTTATTTTCTTGGGCTCCAAAATAACTGTGGATGGTTACTGATGCCGTGAAATTAAAAGATGCTCACTCCTTGGAAGAAAAGTTGTGACAAACCTAGACAGTGTATTAAAAGACAGAGACATTACTTTGCCAACAAATGTCCACAAAGTCAAGGCTAGGGTTTTCCCAGTATTCAGATACAGATGGAAGAGCTGCACCCTAAAAGAGGCTGAGTGCTGAAGAATTGATCTTTTCGAACTGTGGTGCTGGAGAATGGAGAAGACTCTTGAGAGTCCCTTGGCCTGCAAGGAGACCCAAGCAGTCAATCCTAAGGGAAATCAACCCTGAATATTCAGTGGAAAAAGTGATGCTGAGGCTCCAATACTTTGGCCTCCTGATGGGAAGAGTCAACTCATTGGGGAAAAAAAGAAAAACTTGATACTGGGAAATATTGAAGGCAGGAGCAGAAAGCATGACAGAGGATGAGATGGTTGGATGGCATCAGCAACCCAATGGAATGAGTTTGAGCAAGCTTCAGGAGATGGTGATGGACAGGGAAGCCTAGCATACTGAAGTTGACAGGGTCACAGGGAGTCAGACACGACTGACAAACTAAATAACAAAAGCCAGGCAGGGTCTTTATGTACAGCTGGCTGAATCTCAATAGGGCTTTTTTGAATTTCCAGAGGTGGGTTGAACATAATTTTTTAGCCAGATCCCTTGCTGCAACACGTCTGAAATATTTTGTGTTCGTAGTCAGTCTTCTTTGTTGTTTTTCTGGGTGGCACTTGAGAGTCAGTGTTCCTCACAATAATGGATGCTGTCTCTCTCAGTCCCAGATGAACTGAACTTTGGTTCTTGACCTCTGTTTCAGGAGGCAACCTTCGTGATTGTTCTGGCTTTTTGAATAACTGATGATTCTTGGTTTGGTGCTCTGTCTTTTCCTTCGGGTTCAAACACTTGGAACATAGAAAGACCCTTATGTTCCAGTGCCTCCAAGCGTGATTTACGAAGGATGTCACCAGTTAGAAAATTTCGAGGCAAAACAGACAAACAAATTGTTCATGTTTCCATGCCATGTTCTAAAATACGCCCCTACATTGGCAAAGGCTGACAATCTGTAATTGCAAACACGGCACACATAGGGCATTTTGCCAGGTTTGTGACTGTCCTTCATGTGCTGTAAGAGAACCTGATCTGTTTTGAAGGACAATTCTCAGATATTACAGACCGTGGAGGGCTCCCAGGAAGTGTGGACTCTTTCAATGTGACACTGTAGCTGGAACAAGGTGGGAAACTGGTGATGCCAGTGCTGGCAGGTAGTGTGGATTTCCCAGCTGTCACCCTTCTGCCTCTCAAGCACTAGATAGTTCCTCAGGTGGGTCATAAACTTAACATGTTTTAGAACGCTCAAGCAGCTGAGGCAATTAAAGGCTGTTATCTTCTGCTCTGGCTGCCATCTTTTGTATGCTGCCATAGTAAAAGGCATCAAATAACATGGTCAGATTTACTTTCATGGGATCAACAGTCTTGCTCTGACTTGCAAAAGTCAAAAAAGTCAAAAAGTCCATTTTCTCCAGCCCTTACAAACTACATGTTCTTTCTGGATCCATAAGACTGAAGCATGCATGGTCATTGACGCGAGTCTGTGAAAATGATGCCCCACCATGAACATTGCTTGGTGAGTTTGGGGAATCTTCCAAGGTCATAATCGTGCTTTTCCAGGAGAGATATCTGGAGGGGCTATGGTGGAGGCAGGTCCCCCTGGGATTCCATCACTGAATTTGGGTCTTTTGGAATTCCCACTGTTAAATTTTACATCTGAAGTGGGACACCGCTTTGAATTAAGGGGGCTTTCATCCTTGCCTCCTAGTGAGAGAACAGCTCCAGAGAGACAGTAAGGCTGCAGAGAGAGCAATTCTGAATTGTGAAGGACGGATACCAGAGAGCTCGTTTTACAATCAGGTTTAGATGGAGGCTCGGAAATAATAGAACTGCCTCTTCCTTCCCATACAGACTAAGAAGCTGGTGATAGGGCAGCTGGCTCTGATGCTGGGGTCCTAAGATTTGCAGGTTGCAACCTGCAGGAGGGATCCAGATTCACGTGGCCCTTCTTTCTTCTTGAAGATGAGTCCCTTGTCACTCTGTTCAAAATGTTAGAAATGACTGGCTTTGAACTTGAAATCACTCTGACAAAGAGGGTTTCATCATCCTCATTGACGTGCTCCACTCCAACAAAGATGACCTCAGCATCGTCATTGTCCTCATCTCTGTATTTCGACGTGGTGGTCTTTTTCTCGGGTTGTGGTGGTGCTTGTGCTTCCTGACACAGGAAGAGATGGGCCATTTTGCAATCACTTTTGGCTTCAAGTGGCCGCTTCTAGTGTTTTTTCCACTTAAAGGCAACCACAGGACAGGGTCATCCCCTCTGATCTCAGGTGTCACTCTCTGTGGTTTCAGTTAACCCTTAGTTGTTCACCGAGAATATTAAATGGAAAACTCCAGAAATATATAACTCGTGCATTTTAAACTGCAGGTCATTCTGAGGAGTGTGATAGGAATCTCACACCATCCTGCTTCCTCTTGCCCAGAATGTGAATCATTCCTTAGTCCTGAACATCTCACTCTTTCATCACTAGGTTACCACAATGACTGTTGAGATGTCGCAGGGCTTGTGACCAAGTCATCCTTATTTTACTCAATAATGGCCCCAAACCATAAGTGGAATGATGCTGTCCATTTTGATATGTCAGAGAAAATCCATTTAGTGCTACCTTTAAGTGAAGAGATCGAAGTTCTCAATTTTATATAAAAAGAGAAAAAAAAATGTATGCTGAGGTTGCTAATATCTGTGGTGAATGTGAAGAAGAATAAATAAATCTGGGTTAGTTTTGCTGTCAAACCTCAAACTGCAAAAAGTATGGACACAGAGTGTAATAAGTGCTTAGTTAGAGTGAAAAAAAATCACTCAATTAGTACAGTAATATATTTTACATAGTGACTAAACTCACAAAACTTTTATAAAAGTATATTGTTATAATTGTTCTATGTTATTGTTACACCTTCCCTAGTGGCTCAGATTGTAAAGTGTCTGCCTACAATTCGGGAGACCTGGGTTCAATCCCTGGGTCAGGAAGATCCTCTGAGGAAGGAAATGGCAACCCACTCCAGAATTCTTGCCTGGTAAATCCCATGGACAGAGCATAATAAGCTGCAGTCCATGGGGTCGCAAAAAGTTTGACATGACTGAATGACTTCACTTTCACTTTCCTGCTGTTATTAGGCAGGTGCCAATCTCTTCCTGTGCTGTTATAAAATAAACTTCATCACAGATATGTTTGTATAGAAGAACCATTGTGTATATAGGGTTTGATACTATGCCAGGTTACAGATGTCTGCTGGGGGTCTTGAAACTTATTCTCTGCAGATAAGTACCTGATTTGATCATTGGCTGAAACATTGAGATAATTATTAACACCCTTAGACATAAGGAAACATCTCAAACTCAGTTAAGTGTCATGACCATTTTAAACTTCCTTCTCCAGCCGCTACTTTTGCCTTGTCTCCCCATGGTGGCCCCAGTGCCCCTGTTAAACTCTGCAGGAGAGCTGATAGGCACCATTTTGCTTATAGATCTACGATCTCACTCAGAAATACTGACCAACAGAAAATGTCCAAAAGAGCCGCCAGCTGTCCCTTTGGGTTGCCTCTTGCTCCCTCCACTCTCTGAGTCCAGAAGGCACCATACTCTATATATGGATCTAAAATTAAAAAAAAAAAAAAAATTCCAGCAAGTTCTAATAGCAAGACTTGAACCTGCCTCATGCTGGCAACTATCAGTTCAGTTCAATTCAGTTCAGTCGCTCAGTCGTGTTGCAGCACTTTCACAGCATCATCTTTCAGGATTTGAAACAGCTCAACTGGAATTCCATCACCTCCACTAGCTTTGTTTGTAGTGATGCTTTCTAAGGCCCACTTGACTTCACATTCCAAGATGTCTGGCTCTAGATTAGTGATCACATCATCATGATTATCTGGGCCGTGAAGATCTTTTTTGTATAGTTCTTCCATGTATTCTTGCCATCTCTTCTTAATATCTTCTTCTTAATATCTGCTTCTGTTTGTTACATCCATACCATTTCTGTCCTTTATGCAGCCCATCCTTGCATGAAATGTTCCCTTGGTATCTCTAATTTTCTTGAAGGGATCTCTAGTCTTTCCCATTCTGTTATGAACAATTGTGTGTGTGTGTGTGTGTCTGTGTGTGTATATATATATATATATAGAGAGAGAGAGAGCATCTACACTGTACTTGAAACTATTTACACAGCATCAACATTGTATTAGGTATTATAAGGAATGTGGAGATGATTTAAAACATGTGGGAGAGTCCCCTTAAGTTACATGCAAAGACTGCACCATTTTATATAATGGACTTGAGCACCCCTGGATTTTGGTATCTGCAGGTGCAGGGTTCCCACACCCAATCTCCCAAGGGTACCGAGGAGGGAGGATGGGGCCTTCTCACGACTTCTACTGCTCCCTCTGCTTTGGATGCTGTCTCAAGTACCATCACCCAACTCCTGACCTGCCTTGGTCTACAGTTTCTCTGCTAGGCTTTCCTAACCATGATGTCAGAAATCACAGCCTTCCCCAACTCACATGCCATATTCACCTCCAGAGCTATTGGGTTGCTGTATTTTGATTTCTAAAACAACATGTAGTGTCTATCAGTGCTACATATCTGCTGCATAAATAAACAGTAACTGTTATTAAACAGTCATTTATCTGTACCACAGGCTCGACCCACTCATTCCTGGATCCCCAGGTACTTACACTTGATCTTAGCCAAAAGGCTGAGAAGCAATTTCTCCAAGCATTTAGTGAATTCTGAATCTTAATGAATTAAAACTATCGGAAGGGAGAAAGTCAGCCAGTATGTAGCTGGATGCTGACAGGGGCAGTGGTGGTCATTGAAATAAAAAGTTTGTAACACAATTTCTCCCCATACAATACATTTGTTGGTAGCTTCCATGCCATTTACACGTTTCATTGACATGAAGGGACATTCTACAGTTTATATTTGACCACTTCTGATGCCAGACCACATTTCATCAGTAGCATACCATAGTTTGTTTGGTTGAGTGTAAATGATGGCCCTAGCGGTAAAGTTCCCTCCTGCCAATGCAGAAGATGTAACAGATGCAGTTTCCATCTCTGGGTCAGGAAGACCCCTGGAGAAGGGCATGGCAAACCACTGCAGTATTCCTGCCTGAAGAATCCTATGGACAGAGGAGCCTCATAGGCTACAGAGTCAAACATGACTGAAGCAACTGAACACACACACATACATATGTGTGTATATATATATATATAAATATAATAGTGGTATGAAAAATAATGCTGTGGGACTTCCCTGGTAATCCAGTATTTAAGACTCCTCACTTCCAGGCAAGGGGCTCGGCTTCAATCCCTGGTCAGGGACCTGTGGTCCCACATGCCACTGGATGTGGCTAAAAGTAAAAGCAATAATGTATCTTACAGCTGATGTCATCTTAGATTTAATGAAAATTTCTATTTTTCATAAGTAAAATCCAGCCTACTAAATTCATGTCACAAGTCACTAATGGGACGCTAGCTGCATTATAAGGGCAAATGGATTAGACAGGGATTGACAAATTGGCTTGCTTCCTGTTTTTTTTTTTTTTTTCCACCAACCCGAAAGCTAAGAGTGATTTTTATGTTTTAGTATTTTTTTTTTTTACTTTAAAAAAAAAAATTATATTTTTACTTTTTTTTTAATTTGAGGGAAAACAAAGGAAAATTTTGTGACATCTGAATATTGTATAATATCTAAATTTCAGTGTCACAAATAAAGTTTTATTGGAACACAGCAATGATCATTTGTCACTGCCTGAGACTATTTCACACTGCTAATGGGAGAGACCTCATGGCCCTTAATGCCTGGTTACTCTCTAGCCCTTTACAGAGAAATATTGCAGACTCCTGACTGCAGAGAACAAAAGGAAACATTCCCAACCCCATGGCTCACCAGCTACTGAAGTCCAGTTGGCTCAGTGCACATACATACACTTGGTTTCCTACTCTGAAACCGAGTGGAGGGTGAAGCTGGAGTCTTTGTCTCCACGTCCCAGAAAGATTTCTCTAGGAAGAGCAGCATTGCTTCCTGTGTCCAGTGTCTGTGGAACTCCTACCTGGCTCTCCAAAAGCCTTTTCTCCATGAGGCTGCATCAGGAGATTCCAAGCATTTTAAAGCCCATTCTAGTCCAATCCATAGTACCCAAACCGGGCTCCAATCAGGTTTCTGAACCAGGTTTTCCCCATAGGATCTTTCAAATAGAAACATTTCTACCAAATTGTTAGAGAGAGGAAATAATGTCAGTGGGGATTCAGGGCCCCTCCCAGGGGCTATTTTCCAGGTCTCAGTGTGGTGAGAGCCCCCACTTGCCTCTCTGGCATCCAGAGGCCCACCACCTTATCTCCAATTTATCTGAATCTTTAGTTATTTGGGGTTAAATAGCTCAAGGTCAGAGGAAGGTGGTCCACACAGCTATTCCAACAGGGCATGGGCTGATGTCAGGAACCTAAGAAGTCAGGGGTTCTCTTCCAATGGCAGAAAATTCTCCAGCTGCAAACAGTGAACCCCTGCCCTTTTCCAAGGGCAAGGGAGTGAGTTGGAGTGGAGGCAGGGTGAGGAGGGCAGGAAGCAAGCTTACTCCCAAATGATCTGCACATGAAGACTCAGCACCCGCTGGATTCCCAG
The DNA here is from genome assembly GCA_006410635.1 of Cephalophus harveyi. Classification (NCBI taxonomy): domain Eukaryota; kingdom Metazoa; phylum Chordata; class Mammalia; order Artiodactyla; family Bovidae; genus Cephalophus; species Cephalophus harveyi. The sequence continues at coordinate 110,545 of SJYT01050984.1, read as the reverse complement.
GGTCCTCACTGTAGATCTTCATGCTGAACCCCAGCAGCTTTTTCTAGGCAGGGGCTCATGCTTTCTTAAACCACATCAGGGGTGTCAGGTCACACCCTCACCTCTGTCCTTCTCCCTTCCCCCCTTACGCCCCCTCTTCTCTGTCCTCCTTTGCAGCATCTAGATTATATCTCAAGCTTTCCCTCCTACTGCCTGTACACCCCTGTGCACACAGAGGTGGGGAAGAAGGGTTTCAGAGAAGAAATATGTATATTTCCATTCTTTATAAGGTCACAGAGTCACTGAATTAGAACATAAATGATGTTCACTAATGAACGTGATCTCAAGTGCTGTAACCAGATATAACATCAAAAATACCATTTTTATCAAATCAACATGTGCTCACCTTAAATTTACAGAATATATGTCCATTATATCTCAATGAAGCAGAATATATGTCCATTACATCTCAATGAAGCAGGGAAAAAAAAAAAAAAAAAAAAAACATTAGAAAGAACTCATTTTCTACTTGTTTAAGAAGCATGATGGTCAGTGCTGTGCCTAGTTGCTCAGTGTGTCTGACTTTTTATGACCCCATGGAATGTAGCCAGCCAGGCTCCTCTACCCATTGAATTCACCAGGGAAAAATGCTGGAGTGGGTTGCTATGTCCTTCTCCAATGTTGGTGAGTATCAGAACCCAGGGCTAGGGACTTCTTGGTGGTCCAGTGGTTGAGAATCTGCCTTCCAACGCAGGGAATGTGGGTTTAATACGTGGTAGTTAAGATCCCACATGCCAGAGGGCAGTAGAATGGACAAACGATCCTGAATGCCACGACTAAGACTGAAGCAACCAAATAAGTGAATAAAACTGAATATTTTGTAAAACTCTATGCTCTTTATATTCTTCTGGATATATTTGAAAGCATGATATTAACAGTTTTATTTATTTATAGACACACCAGGAGACTTCTGGCAGGAGCTTAGTTTCCTGACCAGGGACTGAACCCAGGTCACCAGAGTGAAAGCAATGAGCACTAACTGCTGGCTTGCTAGGGAATTCCTAGTTTGATTTACTTAAAGGGTTTATTTTTATTGTATGCCAAAAGGTACATCCTCTGCAGTGCTTACACTTACAACAAAAACCTTTTGGATGTCAATTTTTAAATGTTTGCAAAAACTTAGGGGAAAGCAAGAAACATTTTGACTACCTATTTATGCTTCTAGGCTTCCCTGATGTCTCAGAGAGTAAAAAATCTGCCTGCAGTACAGGAGACTGGGGTTTAATCCCTGGGTCAGGAAGATCTCCTGGAGAAGGAAATGGCTATCCACTCAAGTATGCTTTCCTGGAGAATTCCATGGACAGAGGAGCCTGGGGAGCTACTATCCATGGGTTTGCAAAGAGTCAAACACAACTGGATGACTAACACTTTCGCTTTCCTATGCTTCTAAAGATTGCTCAAATCTCAGAATCACCTGGGACGTTATAAAGCATAGAGATTCCAGGGCTGCATATCACACCTAAGAATTTCAATTTGCCCTAGGAGGGGGCCTGGGAATCTGAAAGTTCAGTGTTTGCCTCACTTGATTCTGGAGTGAAGTGAATCCCAGGGTGTAAAATCATCCAATACTTTGGGAAAGATTGATCTCTGGTGGCTCATCAGTAAAGAATCCACCTGTTAATGCAGGAGACCTGGGTTCAGTTTCTGGGTCAGAAAGAACTCCTGGAGGAAGAAATGTCAACTGCTCCAGTATTCTTGCCTGAGAAATCCCATGGACAGAGGAGCCTAGCAGGGTCTATAGGGTCACAAACGACTCAGACACACAACTTAGCAACTAAACCACAACAGTGAACGTGAAAGTTGCTCAGTCGTGTCCAACCCTTCGTGACCACATGGACTATCCTTCAGGCTAGAATACTGGTGTGGGTAGCCTTTCCCGTCTGCAGGGGATCTTCTCAACCCAGGGATCAAACCCAGGTCTCCCACATTGCAGGCAGATTCTTTACCAGCTGAGGCACAACGGGAGCCCAAGCAACATTAAGAACATGCTTAAAATACCCAAGAATCTACTCCTTCAGGAGACCCTAAGGATTGAGGGTCAGGAATTCATTTTTTTCTTCACGTGACACACTGAGCACCTGTCTTGGGAGGAGCAGGTTATTGGTAATTCAATAAAGCAATCAGATGTTGTAGCTTGAGCTGGGAGCTTCATCCTCCCCACCACCCTTCAGAAATTCTAGGACCTCCACACCCTCTTTGGGGGCTTCTGGATGTCCTTTGTATTGAAGGAAGTTAGGGTATAAGCAAAGCTCAGAGATCTGGATCCAAACTTCTCAGTTTGGGCCACACTTTCAAATCTCCTAGGCTGTGCTTCTTAACCCTCAGTGAATCTAAGGAATTGCCTATCTGTCTTGTGCAAAAACACATTCTCATCTAACAGTTGTGGGTGGGGCCTGAGAGTCTGAGTTTCTCACAAGTTCCAGGTTTTTCCCAGGCTGCTTAAGGTGTCCATATTAAACAGTGAGTACTAGAGAGCTTTTAAAAAGTTCCACACCCTCTTTTGGGGCTTCTGGATGTCCTTTGTATTGAAGGAAGTTAGGGTATAAGCAAAGCTCAGAGATCTGGATCCAAACTTCTCAGTTTGGGCCACACATTCAAATCTCCTAGGTTGTGCTTCTTAACCCTCAGTAAATCTAAGGAATTGCCTATCTGTCTTGTGCAAAAACACATTCTCATCCAACAGTTGTGGGTGGGGCCTGAGAGTCTGAGTTTCTCACAAGCTCCAGGTTTTGCCCAGGCTGCTTAAGGTGTCCATATTAAACAGTGAGTACTAGAGAGCTTTTGAAAAGTACTGATGTTCTGGTTGATTCTGCCGATCTTACTCCATATCCACAGAATCAGTATTTCCAGGAATGGGACCAGGGAGTCAACGTAATTAAAGGTGTAAGCTATTTCTAAGGAGCAAGTAGGGTGCAAATGTGTAGCCAGGCAAATCACCCTACCATCAAACAGGTTTTGGGCTTCATTGTGTCCTGCCAAATCCATCTGTTGGGGGGACTTTTCTAAAGGTCCAGTGGCTAAAACGCTCCACCCCCAGTGCTGGGCGCTGGGCTTCTGTCCGTGCTTATGGAACTAGATCCCATGTGCTGCCAGGAAGACCAAAGACCCCACATACCACAACTAACACCTGGTGCAGTCAAATAAATTAATTCATTAAAAATTATCTGTAGAATTCCTAACTCCCAACACTTTGGAATGTAACCATATTTGTAGATTATACCTTTCAGTTCAGTTCAGTTCAGTTCAGTTCAGTTCAGTCTCTCAGTCGTGTCAACTCTTTGTGACCCCATGAATCACAGCACGCCAGGTCTCCCTGTTCATCTCCAACTCTCGGAGTTCACTTAGACTCACGTCCATCGAGTCCGTGATGCCATCCAGCCATCTCATCCTCGGTCGTCCCCTTCTCCTCCTGCCCCCAATCCCTCCCAGCATCAGAGTCTTTTCTAATGAGTCAACTCTTCACATGAGGTGGCCAAAGTACTGGAGTTTCAGCTTTAGCATCATTCCTTCCAAAGAAATCCCAGGGCTGATCTCCTTTAGAATGGACTGGTTGGATCTCCTTGCAGTCCAAGGGACTCTCAAGAGTCTTCTCCAACACCACAGTTCAAAAGCATCAATTCTTCAGTGCTCAGCCTTCTTCACAGTCCAACTCTCACATCCATACATGACCACAGGAAAAACTATAGCCTTGACTAGACGGACCTTAGTTGACAAAGTAATGTCTCTGCTTTTGAAAATGCTATCTATGTTGGACATAACTTTTCTTCCAAGGAGTAAGCATCTTCTAATTTCAGTTAAAACAAGGTCACTACGGTGGGCCCTAGTCCAATCTGATGGTTCTCTATATAAAAAGATAGAGGGAAATTCCCTGGAAGGCCAGTTGTTAGGGCTCAGAACTTTCACTCCCAAGGGCCCAAGTTCAATCCCTGGAAACTAAGACCCAGAAGAAAAGCAGCATGGCCAGAAAATCAAGAGGAAATTAGGACACATTTTTGAAAATGCTATCTAGGTTGGACATAACTTTTCTTCCAAGGAGTAAGTGTCTTCTAATTTCAGTTAAAACAAGGTCACTACGGTGGGCCCTAGTCCAATCTCATGGTTCTCTATATAAAAAGAGAGAGGGAAATTCCCTGGAAGGCCAGTTGTTAGGGCTCAGAACTTTCACACCCAAGGGCCCAAATTCAATCCCTGGTCTGGAAACTAAGACCCAGAAGAAAAGCAGCATGACCAGAAAATCAAGAGGAAATTAGGACACACAAGACATCAAGGATGCATGGACATAAGGGGACAGGAGGACACGAAAATGCAGGTGTCTGCTCATCAAGGAAAGAGATCTCCGGAGACACCACACTGTCAACACCTTGATCCTGGACTTCTAGCCACTAGAATTGTCAGAAAACAATTTCCTGTTGTTTAAGTCTCGTGTCTTTCTGGTGGCCACCTTAGTACATTAATGTGTTCTTTAGATCAGGAGTCCCTAGACAGGGCTCACCTCAAGGACAGTAGGGGATATGCAGGTGATGACTCGGATCCCAGCCGACTTCCAAACGTCAACAAATGGACACCCACCCAGATATTCCAGGATGAGGCCTGCTCCTGTGGACCCCTTCTGGCAGACCACTGCTGCTAAACATCCCCACCCAACTCTCTGCCCCCCCCTCCTTTTTTTTTCCTTTCTTTTTTTTTTTTTTTAGTTCTATCCTAGACTGTGAGGGACAGAACCTTGAGAACAGAGTGAGTCCTGTGCTCAAACCATCCTGGAAGTGAAGGAGAGTATGTGTTTTAAAAAAAAAAAAAAAAAAAAGAAAGAAAGAAAAGGAAGAAAACCCATAGCTGTCTAGCAGAAGCTTGTCACCAAGTGTACAGAAAAGCCTTCACATGTTAGTTAGGAAAAAGCAGAGGACATGATTTCAACCTCTTCTTCAGGGAAGGTTTCCAGGAAAGAGGACAGTATGCTTTCTGTAGATTGGTTGAGGGCAGATGAATTTATCGGAAGGGATTGGGTAGCCAGGAAAGGAGTATGAGTGGAGAGGGAGTATGTCGTCCTTCAGTTCTCTCTAGCTCCAGAAGTTTCTATGATATGGGCCATGGTCACAGGTCTCCCAGAGGTCAGGTTCCCAAACGTCAACAAATGGCCACCCACCCAGATATTCCAGGATGAGGCCTGCTCCTGTGGACCCCTTCTGGCAGACCATTGCTGCTAAACATCCCCACCCAACTCTCTTTCTGCCCCCCCTCCTTTTTTTTTTCTTTTCTTTGTTTTTTTTTTTTTTTTCTGTTTTGTTTTGTTTTGTTTTTAGTTCTATCCTAGACTGTGAGGGACAGAACCTTGAGAACAGAGTGAGTCCTGTGCTCAAGCAGAGGACATGATTTCAACCTCTTCTTCAGGGAAGGTTTCCAGGAAAGAGGACAGAATGCTTTCTGTAGATGGGTTGAGGGCAGATGAATTTATCGGAAGGGATTGGGAAGCCAGGAAAGGAGTATGAGTGGAGAGGGGGTATGTCGTCCTTCAGTTCTCTCTAGCTCCAGAAGTTTCTATGGTATGGGCCATGGTCACAGGTCTCCCAGAGGTCAGGGAGAGAGGAATGTTTGGTGACTTCATCAAATCCTGGCCCATAGAGAAGCCTGCCTCTCAGCAGCCAACATCAAGCTTCTGGGGTATCCACCAGGCTCAAGAAATGACCTATTGGGAACTCTCTAGTAGTCCTGGGGTGGTTAGGACTCTGCACTTTCACTGCTGAGGGCGTGGATTCTATCCTTAGTTGGGGAACTAAGATCCTGCAAGCTGTGTTGGCTGGCCAACAAATGAAACAAAAAAAGACAGACAGACATGATCTGTTCCCACCTTTCCTTCCGTGGACAAACCCAAGGCCAACTCCAGTCCTGGTCTATTGCTGTGGTCAAGGAGGAAGCTCTCTGGGGCTTGTGGCCGTGGAGTGACATGTGGTCAGCCTGAGGGTCCACCAGCAGGGCTGGGCATCTCACACCAAGTGAGAACCTGGTACCTAGGAGCAGATCAAGCCCTCGGGACACAGGCTGGTGCCTGCTGACCTACAGGTCAGGGCTGTGTGAGAAGTGGACTCTACAAGGTGTCCAAAAGGCACACCTTTCAAGAGAGCACTATTCCAGGTGGCTAGCCTCTACCCACTTCCTCCGTCTCTAGGGGAGAGGTGGCCCTTTCATTGTTCTCACAAACCTTTTCCTCTTCCACTCTCCCTGGAACAGCTTTATCTCAAGAAATTGTTGTTGTTCATTTGCCCAGTTGTATCTGCAACCCCATGGACTGCAGCACGCCAGACCTCCCTGTCCCTCACCATTTCCTGAAGTTTGCTCAAGCTCATGTCCATTGCATTGGTGATGCCATCCGGCCATCTCCGTCTCTGTTGCCCTCTTCTCCTTCTGCCCTCAATCTTGCCCAGCATCAGGGACTTTCCCAGTGAGTCAGCTCCTCACATCACATGACCAATAGAGTGGACCTTCAGCTTCAGCATCTATCCTTCTAACAAGTATTCAGGGTTGATCTCCCTTAAGATTGACTGGTTTGAACTCCTTACTGTCCAAAGGACTTTCAGGAGTGTTCACCAGTACCACAACTCAAAGGCAACAATTCTTTGGTGCTCTGCCTTCTTTGTGGTCCAGTTCTCACAACCATACATGATTACTTGGAAGACCATAGCCTTGACTATACAGACCTTTGTTGGCAGAGTAACGTCTCTGCTTTTCAACACACTGTCTAAGTTTGTCATAGCTTTCCTGCCAATAAGCAACTGTCTACTGATTTCACGGTTGCAATCACCATTGCAGTGACTGTACAGCCCAAGAAGAGGAAATCTGTCAGTACTATCACCTTTTTCCCTTCTATTTGCCATGGAGTAATGGGGCTAGATGCCATGATTTTAGTGTTTTTAATATGTAGTTTTAAGCCAGCTCTTTCACTCTCCTCCTTCATCCTCACCTAATCAGTGCAGTGTCTGGCTTCTTGCTGCGTCTGTGCTCAGTTCTAATTCCCTGAGGAAGAAATCATAAAGGGATGGTTTTGTAGGTTAAATGCAAGGATGGGAAAGAGAGGGGCCAAAACATAAGGGACTGTCACACATTGAGAAACTCAATCAGTGATGACTTGCACCACCTGCTTACCTACAGGATTAAAGGTGAAGTGAAAGTGTTAGTCAGTCCTATCTGATTCTTTCTGACTCCATGTACTGTAACCCAACAGGCTCCTCTATGGAATTCTCCAGGAAAGAATACTGGAGTGGGTAGTCACTCCCTTCTCCAGGGGATCTTCCTGATTCAGGGACTAAGTTTGAGTCTCCTGCATTGCAGGTGGATTCCTTACCATCTGAGCCACCAGGAAAGCTCAAATCAAGGTGATGCTAATTTCTAGGACATTACTAAAGCAAAATTTTGGTTGCCCACGCCGGTCACAGCTCCTTCGGTCACAAAAAGGGGTATAGTTGGAGCCCACCACTCTGAAGGGGTGCTGTTATTTTGTTTAGTTGCTAAATCTTCTCTGACGCTTAGAGGACTTGGTCTCAGTAAAGAGCTCTGGTGGGAAAAGAGAATTAGTTAAAAGCCTTAGTGTGGCCAGGTTGGCAGAGAACTAGGATTTGGAGGAAATTTTATCTTTACCATGTGGCTTAAAGCAAATACCTAAGGATTAAGGTTTTATTAAAAAAAAGTTACAGATGAATGACACCAAGGAGAAAAATGCTAAATTACACTCAACACTGAAATACTGAACTCTGAAGTGACATTTTTTGATGTTTGGGAATAGATTTCCATCAGCCTTTGAATGAATAATTGTGTGTGAAATTTTTT
>SJYT01050984.1:51267-100763 GCA_006410635.1 Cephalophus harveyi | reverse complement strand
GAACCTGGTACCTAGGAGCAGATCAAGCCCTCGGGACACAGGCTGGTGCCTGCTGACCTACAGGTCAGGGCTGTGTGAGAAGTGGACTCTACAAGGTGTCCAAAAGGCACACCTTTCAAGAGAGCACTATTCCAGGTGGCTAGCCTCTACCCACTTCCTCCGTCTCTAGGGGAGAGCTTGGCCCTTTCATTGTTCTCACAAACCTTTTCCTCTTCTACTCTCCCTGGAACAGCTTTATCTCAAGAAATTGTTATTGTTCATTTGCCCAGTTGTATCTGCAACCCCATGGACTGCAGCACGCCAGAGCTCCCTGTCCCTCACCATTTCCTGAAGTTTGCTCAAGCTCATGTCCATTGCATTGGTGATGCCATCCAGCCATCTCCGTCTCTGTTGCCCTCTTCTCCTTCTGCCCTCAATCTTGCCCAGCATCAGGGACTTTCCCAGTGAGTCAGCTCCTCACATCACATGACCAATAGAGTGGACCTTCAGCTTCAGCATCTATCCTTCTAACAAGTATTCAGGGTTGATCTCCCTTAAGATTGACTGGTTTGAACTCCTTACTGTCCAAAGGACTTTCAGGAGTGTTCACCAGTACCACAACTCAAAGGCAACAATTCTTTGGTGCTCTGCCTTCTTTGTGGTCTACAATAGAGTGGACCTCCAGCTTCAGTATCTATCCTTCTAACAAGTATTCAGGGTTGATCTCACTTAAGATTGACTGGTTTGAACTCCTTGCTGTCCAAAGGACTTTCAGGAGTGTTCACCAGTACCACAACTCAAAGGCAACAATTCTTTGGTGCTGTGCCTTCTTTGTGGTCCAGTTCTCACAACCATACATGACTACTTGGAAGACCATAGCCTTGACTATACAGACCTTTGTTTCACAGTTTATTGTGATCCACACAGTCAAAGGCTTTGGTATAGTCAATGAAGCCAACTTCTTTTGTCCAAATATTATCATTCCAGCTCAAGAAGTTAAAAAACGTTTTTTCCCAATCCGTCTAAACTTGGTAAATAATCTAAGGTATCATGGGATCTTAGTGATGTGCTGATGGGTCTCAGAATCAGCCATCCCACTGAGCCTGCAGGCTGGGCCATCTCTCAGCTGGATGGAAAACTCATTTGGCTCTTCCTTCAGTGTTGTCACATCTTACTCATCCACAATGTAGCTCCTTGCAAAGCACATGTTCTTGTAGCTCCCTTAGGTCTTACTCTGGTTCTTTCATCCTTCAGTTGACCCTGTAGCTTTTCCTTACTGGGAACCAGTAGATCTTAATCATTAAGCCCAGGTGGGTTTAACCATTCTGGTCCTCCCTCCTTTTCCTTTGGCTGGTTTAGGTATAAGTCTGTTTTCAAGTTGCCTATACAATGATGAAAGAAACTCCATGAACAGAAGTAAGTAGNATCCTTCAGTTGACCCTGTAGCTCTTCCTTACTGGGAGTCAGTAGATCTTAACCATTAAGCCCAGGTGGGTTTAACCATTCTGGTCCTCTCTCCTTTTCCTTTGGCTGGTTTAGGTATAAGTCTGTTTTCAAGTTGCCTATACAATGATGAAAGAAACTCCATGAACAGAAGTAGAGAACGCCAAATCTCAGTGCCTTTTTTAGTGCCCAAGTTTGAACATAACAAGGGCCTGGAGCACTTGATATCTGCTCATGCATCAAGGGTGCCTGATCCCAAGTACTGCATAAGAAACATCTTCCTCAATAAGTTACTATCTTTCCCCACTCATCTTTATTTCCTCTGAGCATGATGCCCTTCTTTTTTTTTCCAACCAACTCTTGTTAAATCCTTAAAGATCCCAAAATTCAGGTCAGTAAATAGTGGCAGGATTTTTCCCCTGTGTGTGTGCGGAGTTGGAAGTGGAAGGTGGCTTCCTGGGGGAGCAGGTGCAGATCAAGTAGAAGGGGGTGGGCATGAATGGCCAGGGATGGTCAGGATGTATAAGTCTGTTTTCAAGTTGCCTATACAATGATGAAGGAAACTCCATGAACAGAAGTAAATAGAGAACACCAAATCTTAGTGCCTTTTTCATTGCCCAAGTTTGAACATAACAAGGGCCTGGAGTACTTGATGTCTACTCATGCAGCAAGGGTGCCTGATCCCAAGTACTGCATAAGAAACATCTTCCTCGATAAGTTAGTACCTTTCCTCACTCATCTGTATTTCTTCTGAGCATGATGCCCTTCTTTTTTTTCCAACCAGGTCTTGTTAAATCCTTAAAGATCCCAAAATTCAGGTCAGTAAATAGTGGCAGGATTTTTTCCCTGTGTGTATGCGGAGTTGGGAGTGGAAGTTGGCTTCCTAGGGGAGCAGGTGAAGATCAAGTAGAAGGGGGTGGGCAGGAATGGCCAGGGATGGTCAGAAATGCTAACCCCCCTTTCCCCTTGGCTTCCCTCCTGCCCAGACCATTCCCAGAGCAGTAAATCCAGTTGTTGGAGAGGCAGTGAGGAGAAGCAAGGGTCAGCCTGCTCTGAGCATAACACTGGTACCAGTTCAAAGAGCCTCATCCTAAAAGAGTCCCATCTGGACACCTTCTGAGACTTGGGACATCCTGGGACACAAGCCACCCACTCTGTGGAGAGAAACAACCCAGACACTAGAGAAACTGGAACCAGCAAAAAGACGTGAGACAGGAGGACCACCACCCTCATACTTGGCCTCTGCACCTGGTATGCAGGGCAGGCCACACTGTGTCATGTCTGGCATTAGCCTTGATGAAGACTGTTCCACCCATATAGAACCTTTACTTAAGCTGTAAATAAGTGTAAAATTTGTGAAAGTCATCGAGCCTAGAGTACCTTCCCCTTTTCACATGTGCATTAACTTTAACTTATAAAAAAGAGAGAAAAAAAACAAAAAACAAAAAACATACCCAACAATAAAAAGAATGGTTGATGCTGGAGAAAGGATGACCAGCCAGCCGTCTGTCACAGGGGTACCGAGAGGGCACAGGGTCACTTTGCAGTGCACAGCTCCTCCTCTATGATGCCCCGTGAGCTGTTTCCATCTGTATGTCTGTACACAGCATATTGGGATCAGGAATTTCCAGAACAGAGTTCAGTGCTGCTATGGACACATCACATGTACCAATTGGCCCCTTTCAAATATTATGTTGCCATGCTATAAAAGGGAAGCTCTCTGGACCAGAGGAGTACCTGGAGGAGCTCATTAATTTGATGTGATTTCCATGATGACTCTACTCCAATAAAAGGGAAAAAAGAAAAAAAACAAAAGCACTCCACATCCTTGTTTACAGATGATTAACTAGAAGCAAGCCCCACTCAGCTCAGTTTGCAGAAGAGAAGACCATAGAAAGTATTCAAGTCAGAAGCTCTGAAACAGTTTTTCTTTGCTTTGTGTTTCCTTTAAAGACACTCACAACTTCTTGGTAAGAGATGACCATGCTTCAAGGAAGTAAGAAGTCAAAGGTGAGACAAATGCAGAGGACATTTGAGCCTGAGATGAAGCATATATGTAATATTTATTTGGTGGAATTTTATGGTTTCATGTCAGCATGAAACAAAGGCAGTTTGACAGGAAGGAGACCACCACTGTGCTGTTACATTACATTTGCTTTAGTACCATTTTGTGTGTTGTGTAAAACAAGCATTCAGCAAAGCAAAAGGGTGATGTATGTATATGAGAAAAATTAATTGTACATCATTCCAGTACATTTTTTTGTACATTTTAGTTTTGTTTCCTTTCTCTAGACAATGTGAACTCTAGAGTTTCCAGCTAGTTACTCATATTAGAAAAGAAATTTAAAAAAAAAAGAGAGAGAGAGAGAGTACTAGGAAAGAATATCTGTCAACTGCAGTTGTCAAAAGAACCAAAAAACAAAAAACAAACAAACAAACAAAAAAAACTAGCCTAGCTGGCCTTATTTGTGAAACATAATTGCTTTTAGCATTTATTTTCTTCATATAACATTTGTATTAAACTTAAATATCTTTTTTGATGATGGTGTTTCTTTGTGACTGAACCAGTGGATTCACATGGTATGCTCTTTCGGGTTCTCCCCATGCCCTAATTTTTTCAGATTCTTCACCTTATTTAAACTAAACTGTTTTTGAAAAAATGCCTTGGTCATCCTCGAATTTGCAGTTTTCCATTTGGTCGGGATGGCTGTATCAGGTTTGGACCAAAGACGGAGACAGGGCCACACGAGGTCAGGAATATTTTTCTCCACATTAAAAATAACAGCCCCCACTGGGAGCTTTCCTGGGAAGTCCAGTTCTTGGGGATTTACTGACAGAGATGGAGACAGAAGGGAAATCCTGGGTCAGTCTCAGAAGAACACTGGGAGGGAGTGAATTTGTCTTTCAGTGGCCAAGATGGCAACCTGGGCTAAAAGGAGCTCTGTGGGCAACATGTGACCTTGACTCTGCCCAGGCACACCCTTGTCATTTCGTCTTCATGGGTCACATAAGTGTTTTGTTTTGTTTTGTTTTTCAATCATTTCACGTGAACACTCCTCAGCTCCATGGCTGGAGAAAAGCAGGGCATAGGCCCCTCAGGCCATCCCTGCCTGGTGCTGTGAAAGGAATGGAAAGGGATTGATTGAGAGGTGACTTTACAAGAGCTTCCCTGTTCTTTCTGGATATGGAAGCCTGCCACATGGAAGGTGACAGGTCGTGTCACAGCCCTAGGATGATGGATATTCAAGTTGCCTGCAGACACCAGTCACAGCCAGCATACCAGCCTTGTGTGTAAGTCATGAGCTAGGTGACGGGTCTGTGGGATTCATCCTAGGAGGTTATTTCCAGGGCTCAGTGACTGGCCAGGTAAGAGGGGAAGGACTTGGAGGTTCCAGACTGTGCAGCAGGGGCCTCCCCCTCTGACTTTAGTCTGAGTTGGGTGTTTTCAGGCCTCAGTGGCTCAGAGTCTAGATATGAGGAAAAGAGGGAGGCCACCATGCAGTCTGCCATGGTCCTTGCTCCTGTCCCTGAACAATGGCTGGGTGCAGGGCAGGATGGGCACCCACAACTCCCTGATGCCACCACTTCCTCCCATTCACCTTGGCCCCACTGCCCAGCCCTGCACAGGGGTGGGTCTAGGGATGATCTTTAATGGAGCCAGGCACTATTGTCACCTCATGCTCTTCATGGAGAACTCCAGCCCTTAAAGCTGGAGCTAGACCCAGGAGGGTACCAGTGGAGGTTCATTCAGGCAACAGCTGTGTGCTGAGCATCTTTGTTAGCCAAGCACTGAGGACACAGTCTCTGCCTCCATCCATCTGACATTCTCACTGGGAAGCAGATCTGTATATGATAGAATACTAGGTGGGACAGAATCAAATAAGGAGAAGATGGAAGGGAGGTAGATGGTGTGATTGGAGACAGTCTCTTGTAGAACTCGCCTTTGAACTGAAACCTAAAGATGGTGGGGACTGAGCATGATGTCTTGGGCAGTGATTTCTAATGCTGGATGAATGTTAGAAGCACCTGGCAAGTTTTAAAACAACAATAAATGTTCAGGTGCCACCCTCTTTCCCCAAATAATGACATCTGACTCTCTGAGGTGGGGCTGGGTCATCCATAAACTCATCGGGTGATTCTGCTGGGTAGCTAGATCTCAGAGCCTGTACCCTCATTGGAAGAATGTCCCAGGTAGAAGGGAGAGCAAATAAAAAAGACCTGAGGGGGAGTCTGGATCTTCAAAGAAGAGGAGAAAGGCTACTGAGGTCAGAATAAGGGATTTTGCATTGGAGATGGGGCTGATGAGATCAGAGAATGAAGAGCAGTTGAGGGGTGTAGGGGTTGAATTATGATCCGAAGGAACTGGGAAGCCAGGGTGGTTGGCATTTTTAAAAAACCTTTATTGAGATAGTATTTAAAGGGTATAATTGCCTCGGGTAGTTTCCAATTTATTTTAAACGTGATAAATGGGATGTATCAAAAATTGTCCCTTTACTCAATTTTTAAGTGTGTGATTCACTGACATTAGTCAAAGCTGGGTTTAAAACATGTAAATCAGCAGGTAAAGGAACATGATAAATGCCTGTCAAACCAAACAAAAGAGGAGACAGGGAGTCCACCTGAAAAATAACTCAGAAATAATAAAAAAATCTTGAAAATAAAATGGAATTGCAGATAAATAGCCTGGTGACAAGGATAGAGAAGGGCAAAAAATGTTTAACAAGGACCTAGAAGACATAAGGAGTCTATCAGTAATGAATAAAGCAATCAATGAGTTCAAACACACTCTGGAAGGAACCAACAGTATAATAAAGGAGGCAAAAGATAGGATAAGTGAGGTCAAAGATAAAATGATAGAAATAAATGAAGTAGAGGAAAAAAGAAAAAAAGAATGTAAAAAAATGAGGACAACCTCAGAGAACTCTGGGACAATGTAAAATGCGCCAGCATTCAAATGAAAGGAGTCCCAGAAGAAGAAGACAAAAGAAAGGCCATGAGAAAAGTTCTTGAGGACATAATAGTTTAAAATGTCCCAAAATGGGGAAGGAAATAGTCACTGAAGTCCCAGAAACCCAGAGATTCCCAAACAGGATAAACCCAAGGTGAGACACCCCAAGGCATATATTAATCAGATTAACAAGATCCAACACAAAAAATACAAATATTAAAAGCATCAAGAGAAAAAGAAGAAATAACACACAAGGGGATTTCCATAAGGAAACCAGCTGATCTTTCACTAGAAACTCTTCAGGCCAGAAAGGTATGGAAAGACATACTTAAAGTGATGAAAGAAAATAGCCTACAACCCGGATTACTGTACCCAGCAAGGATCTCATTCAAATATGAAGGAGAAATCAAAAGCTTTACAGACAAGCAAAAGCTGAGAGAATTCAGCACCACCAAATCAGCTCTTCAATGAACGCTAAAGAATCTTCTCTAGACAGGAAACACGGAAAGGGTGCATAAACTTGAACCCAAAACAACAAAGTAAATGGCAATGGGATCATACTTATCAATAATTAACTTAAATGGAAGTGGGTTGAATGCCCTAACCAAAAGACAAAGACTGGCTGAATGGATACAAAAACTAGACCCCTATACATGTCTACAAGAGACCCACCTCAAAACAATGGACACATACAGACTGAAAGTGAAGGGCTGGAAAAAGATATTCCATGCCAATAGAGACCAAAAGAAAGCAGGAGTAGCAATACTCATATCAGATAAAATAGACCTTAAAATCAAGGCTGTGAAGAGAAACAAAGAATGTCACTACACGATGATCAAATGATCGATCTGAGAAGAAGATATAACAATTATAAATATACATGCACCCACCATAGGAGCACCACCATATGTAAGGCAAATGCTAGCAAGTATGAAAGGGAAAATTAATAATAGCACAATAACAGTGGGAGACTTTAATACCCCACTCACACCTATGGATAGTTCAACGAAACAGAAAATTAACAAGGAAACACAAACTTTAAAAGACATAATGAATCAGTTAGACCTAGCTGATATCTATAGGACATTTCACCCTCCAAACAATGTGTTTCATCTTTTTCTCAAGTGGCCATGGAACTTTCTCCAGGAGAGATCACATCCTGGGCCATAAATCTAGTCTTGGCAAATTCAAAAAGATTGAAATCATTCCAAGCATCTTTTCTGACCACAATGCAGTAAGATTCAATGTCAATTACAGGAGAAAAACTATTAAAAATCCCAACATATGGAGGCTGAACACCACACTTCTGAATAACCAACAAATCAAAGAAGAAATTTAAAAAGAAATCAAAATATGTGTAGAAGTGAATGAAAATGAAAACACAACAGCCTAAAACCTATGGAACACTGTAAAAGCAATGCTAAGGGGAAGGTTCATAGCAATACAGGCCTAACTCAAGAAACAAGAAAAAAGTCAAATAAATGACCTAACTGTACACCTAAAGCAACTAGAAAGGAAGAAATGAAGAACCCCAGGGTTAGGCGAAGGTACGAAATCTTAAAAATTAGGGGAGAAATAAATGCTAAAGGAACAGAAGAGACCATACCAAAAATCAACAAAGCTAAAAGCTGGTTCTTTGAGAAGATAAATAAAACTGACAGGCCATTAACCAGACTCATCAAGAAACAAANAACTGTACACCTAAAGCAACTAGAAAGGAAGAAATGAAGGACCCCAGGGTTAGGCGAAGGTACGAAATCTTAAAAATTAGGGGAGAAATAAATGCTAAAGGAACAGAAGAGACCATGCCAAAAACCAACAAAGCTAAAAGCTGGTTCTTTGAGAAGATAAATAAAACTAACAAGCTATTAACCAGACTCATCAAGAAACAAAGGGAGAATATTCAAGTCAACAAAATTAGAAATGAAACTGGATAAAAATCAATGGACAACACAGAAATACAAAGGATGACAAGAGACTACTATCAGCAACTATATGCCAATAAAAGGACAACTTGGAAGAAATGAACAAATGATTAGAAAAGTATAGCCTTCCGAAACTGAACCAGGAAACAATAGAAAATCTTGAAAGACCCATCACAATCACACAAACTGAAACTGTAATCAGAAATCTTCCAGCAAACAAAAGCCCAGGACCAGATGGCTTCACAGCTGAATTCTATCAAAAATTTAGGGAAGAGCTAACTCCTATCCTCCTCAAACGTTTCCAGAAAATTACAGAGGAAGGTAAACTTCCAAACTCATTCTATGAGGCCATCATCACCCTAATACCAAAATCAGACAAAGATGACACACAAAAAAGAAAACTACAGGCCAATATCACTGATGCACATAGATGCAAAAATCCTTAACAAAATTCTAGCAAACAGAATCCAGAAACATATTAAAAAGATCACACATCATGACCAAGTGGGCCTTTTCCCAGGGAGGCAAGGCTTCTTCAATATGTACGAATCAATCAGTGTAATACAGCATAGTAACAAATTGAAGAATAAAACCTGTATGATTATCTCAATAGATGCAGACAAAGCCTTTGACAAAATTGAACATCCATTTATGATAAAAACCCTCCAGAAAGCAGAAATAGAAGGAACACAACTCAGCATAGTAAAAGCTATATATGACAAACCCACAGCAAACATTATCCTCAGTGGTGAATCCTTGAAAGCATTTCTCTTAAAGTGGAACAAGACAAGGGTGCCCACTCCCAACGCTACTATTCAACATAGTTTTGGAAGTTTTGGCCACACAGCATTCAGAGCAGAAAAAGAAATAAAAGGGATCCAGGTTGGAAAAGAAGAAGTAGAACTCTCACTGTTTGCAGACGCCATGATCCTCTACATAGAAAACCCTAAATACTCCACCAGAAATTTACTAGAGCTGATCAATTAATATAGCAAATGTGCAGGATATAAAATTAGCACCTAGAAATCCCTTGCATTCCTAGAAATGAGAAAACACTGAGAAAACAGAAAGAGAAATTAAGGAAACAATTCCATTCATCCTTGCAGCGAAAAGAATAAACTACTTAAGAATATATCTACCTTAAGAAACAAAAGACCTATACATAGAAAACTATAAAACATTGATGAAGGAAATCAAAGAGGACACAAATAGAAGGAGAAATATACCATGTCCATGGATTGGAAGAATCAATATAGTGAAAATGAGTATACTACCCGAAGCAATCCATAGAGTCAATGCAATCCCTATCAAGCTAGGGATAGGGACTGAGAGAAATAGAACCAATAATTTCACAATTTGTACAGAAATACAAAAAAACCTTGAATAACCAAAGAATTCTTGAGAAAGAAGAATGGAACTGGAGCAATCAACCTGCCTGACTTCAGGCTATACCTCAAAACTACAGTCATCAAAACAGTATGGTACTGGCACAAAGACAGAAACATAGATCACTGGAACAAAATAGAAAGCCCAGAGAGAAATCCATGCAATTATGGACACCTTACGTTTCACAAAGGAGGCAACAATATAAATGGAGAAAACACAATCCCTTTAAAAAGTGGTGCTGGGAAAACTGGTCAACCACTCATAAAACAATGAAGCTAGAACACTGTGTAACACCATACACAAAAATAAACTCAAAATGGAGTAAAGATCTAAATGTAAAACCACAAATTATCAAATTCTTAGAGGAAAATATAGGCAAAACACTCTCTGATGTAAATCACAGCAGGATCCTCCATGACCTACCTCCCAGATTTAGGGGAAATAAAAGCAAAAATAAACAAATGAGACCTAATTAAAAAAAATTAAAAAGGAAACACAAACTTTAAAAGATATAATGGACCAGTTAGACCTAGCTGATATCTATAGGACATTTGACCACCCAAAAAATGTGTTTCATCTTTTTCTCAAGTGGACATGGAACCTTCTCCAGGAGAGAGCATATCCCGGGCCATAAATCTAGCCTTGGTAAATTCAAAAAGATTGAAATCATTCCAAGCATCCTTTCTGACCACAATGCAGTAAGATTTGATGTCAATTACAGGAGAAAAACTATTAAAAATCCCAACATATGGAGGCTGAACACCACGCTTCTGAATAACCAACAAATCACAGAAGAAATTTAGAAAGGAATCAAAATTTGTGTAGAAGTGGATGAAAATGAAAACACAACAGCCTAAAACCTATGGGACACTGTAAAAGCAATGTTAAGAGGAAGGTTCATAGCAATACAGGCCTACCTCAAGAAACAAGAAAAAATGCTTCTGAATAACCAACAAATCACAGAAGAAATTTAGAAAGGAATCAAAATTTGTGTAGAAGTGGATGAAAATGAAAACACAACAGCCTAAAACCTATGGGACACTGTAAAAGCAATGTTAAGAGGAAGGTTCATAGCAATACAGGCCTACCTCAAGAAACAAGAAAAAAGTCAAATTAATAACCTAACTGCACACCTAAAGCAACTAGAAAAGGAAGAAATGAAGAACCCCAGGGTTAGGCGAAGGTATGAAATCTCAAAAATTAGGACAGAAATAAATGCAAAAAGAACAGAAGAGACCATAGCAAAAATCAACAAAGCTAAAAGCTGGTTCTTTGAGAAGATAAATAAAACTGACAAACCATTAACCAGACTCATCAAGAAACAAAGGGAGAATATTCAAGTCAACAAAATTAGAAATGAAACTGGAGAAAAATCAGTGGAAAACACAGAAATACAAAGGATGAAAAGAGACTACTATCAGCAACTATATGCCAATAAAAGGACAACTTGGAAGAAATGAACAAATTGTTAGAAAGCTATAGCCTTCCAAAACTGAACCAGGAAAAAATAGAAAATCTTGAAAGACCCATCACAATCACAGAAACTGAAACTATAATCAGAAATCTTCCAGCAAACAAAAGCCCAGGACCAGACGGCTTCACAGCTGAATTCTACCAAAAATTTAGGGAAGAGCTAACTCCTATCCTCCTCAAATATTTCCAGAAAATTACAGAGGAAGGTAAACTTCCAAACTCATTCTATGAGGCCACCATCACCCTAATACCAAAATCAGACAAAGATGCCACACAGAAAAGAAAACTACAGGCCAATATCACTGATGAACATAGATGCAAAAATCCTTAACAAAATTCTAGCAAACAGAATCCAGAAACATATTAAAAAGATCACACATCATGACCAAGTGGGCCTTTTCCCAGGGAGGCAAGGCTTCTTCAATATGTACGAATCAATCAGTGTAATACAGCATAGTAACAAATTGAAGAATAAAACCTGTATGATTATCTCAATAGATGCAGACAAAGCCTTTGACAAAATTGAACATCCATTTATGATAAAAACCCTCCAGAAAGCAGAAATAGAAGGAACACAACTCAGCATAGTAAAAGCTATATATGACAAACCCACAGCAAACATTATCCTCAGTGGTGAATCCTTGAAAGCATTTCTCTTAAAGTGGAACAAGACAAGGGTGCCCACTCCCAACACTACTATTCAACATAGTTTTGGAAGTTTTGGCCACACAGCATTCAGAGCAGAAAAAGAAATAAAAGGGATCCAGGTTGGAAAAGAAGAAGTAGAACTCTCACTGTTTGCAGACGACATGATCCTCTACATAGAAAACCCTAAATACTCCACCAGAAATTTACTAGAGCTGATCAATTAATATAGCAAATGTGCAGGATATAAAATTAACACCTAGAAATCCCTTGCATTCCTAGAAATGAGAAAACACTGAGAAAACAGAAAGAGAAATTAAGGAAACAATTCCATTCATCCTTGCAGCGAAAAGAATAAAATACTTAAGAATATATCTACCTTAAGAAACAAAAGACCTATACATAGAAAACTATAAAACATTGATGAAGGAAATCAAAGAGGACACAAATAGATGGAGAAATATACCATGTCCATGGATTGGAAGAATCAATATAGTGAAAATGAGTATACTACCCAAAGCAATCCATAGAGTCAATGCAATCCCTATCAAGCTAGGGATAGGGACTGAGAGAACTAGAACCAATAATTTCACAATTTGTACAGAAATACAAAAAAACCTTGAATAACCAAAGAATTCTTGAGAAAGAAGAATGAAACTGGAGCAATCAACCTGCCTGACTTCAGGCTATACCTCAAAGCTACAGTCATCAAAACAGTATGGTACTGGCACAAAGACAGAAACATAGATCACTGGAACAAAATAGAAAGCCCAGAGAGAAATCCATGCAATTATGGACACCTTACCTTTCACAAAGGAGACAACAATATAAATGGAGAAAACACAATTCCTTTAAAAAGTGGTGCTGGGCAAACTAGTCAACCACTCATAAAACAATGAAACTAGAACACTGTGTAACACCATAGACAAAAATAAACTCAAAATGGAGTAAAGATCTAAATGTAAAACCACAAATTATCAAATTCTTAAAGGAAAACATAGGCAAAACACTCTCCGATGTAAATCACAGCAGGATCCTCCATGACTTACCTCCCAGAGTAGGGGAAATAAAAGCAAAAATAAACAAATGGGACCTAATTAAACTTAAAACCTTTTGCAGAACGAAGGAAACTATAAGCAAAGCGAAAAGAGAGCCTTCTGAATGGGAGAAAATAATAACAAATGAAGCAACTGACAAAGAATTAATCAAAAATATATGAGCAACACCTGCAGCTCAATTCCAGAAAGATAAATGACCCAATCAAAAAGTGGGCCAAAAAACTAAACAGACATTTTTCTGAAATAGACATACAGATGGCTAACAAACACATGAAAAGTTGTTCAACATCTTTCGTTGTCAGAAAAAATACAAATCAAAACAACAATGAGGTACCATCTCACACTGGTCAGATGGCTGCTATCCAAAACTCTAGAAACAATAAATGCTGGAAAGGGTGTGGAGAGAAAGGGACCATCTTACAGTGTTGGTGGGAATGCAAATTAGCACAGCCACTATGGAGATCAGTGTGGAAATTCCATCAAAAAAAAACACAAAACACTGGAAATAGAACTGCCATCATTCAGTCAGTCAGTTCAGTGGTTCAGTCAAGTCTGACTTTTTGTGACCCCATGAATCGTAGCACACCAGGCCTCCTTGTTCNATGCAAATTAGCACAGCCACTATGGAGATCAGTGTGGAAATTCCATCAAAAAAAAACACAAAACACTGGAAATAGAACTGCCATCATTCAGTCAGTCAGTTCAGTGGTTCAGTCAAGTCTGACTTTTTGTGACCCCATGAATCGTAGCACACCAGGCCTCCTTGTTCATCACCAACTCCAGGGGTTCACTCAAACTCACTCCATCAAGTCGGTGATGCCATTCAGCTATCTCATCCTCTGTCTGTGGGAGACCAGCAGTGGCCTGAGAATGGATCAGATAGGGAGGCATGAGCGTGCCCACACATGGGGCATCCTGCCAAGGAGCCTGTACATGAACCCCTAAGGGTTAGGGACCTGCTCGCATACGAGGAGTCTCATGCCCTCCCTGACGAATAGGAGGAAGCTGGGGTCCTGGACAGGCTTCTTAGAAAACGTGTGAAGGTCACTTTCTCCCTCTGTGCTGAAATCGTAATTTTGTAATTATATGGTAAAAGAATGCAGTGCTTCGCATTCTTCGGGAAAATTATGTGTAGCCTGGTGTGCTACACAGGCTCTCACTTTATTATCTCTAGATAGTGAAACAAAATCTGCCAAGTCAGAAGCTATATATGAGGAAGTTCTGGGCGGGGAACAAAGCACTGCCATTGCAAGCAGTGCTGCAATAGATGCCGCACCGCTGTCCGGGAAGGGGGAATCTGATGTTGAATCTAACATTTCTACCTCATCATCCTCCTCATCAGCAGCTGATGGTGAGCTGGAAAAAATGACTCGGTTATTTCAACAATGGTAGAAAATTCAACAAAAAATTCACAACAGATTCCTACTCCCTCTGCCCCTCTTTATGCGTCTCTCTTTCCAGTTTCTTCTAAGATTCCAGATGTAAGTCAGGAAGGGCACTACTTTTCATTTCCCTTTCCCATGCTTTATGATGATGATATTCCTGCACCCCCTGGCAGTTTTATGCTTAAAAGGCCAAAGAGCTTCTATAGCTGAGTATATCAGAGCTTGCTCTGGAATGGGAGGAACAGAACACAATGCTACTGTTTTTGCTGCAGCCTTGGCCAAAGCCATAAAGCCAGGACAAGTTGAAGTTGTTATCATTGTAAAAAGCCTGGACATATGAAAAAAGATTGCAAAAAATTGAGGGCAAAACCAGACAATATAAAACAGAATAAGCCCCCTGGGCCCTGTCACCGGTACAGCAAAGGGCTTCACTGGACCAACGAATGCGATTCCAAAAAAGATAAATTTGGCAATCCTATTTCAGGAAACTACTTAACAGGCCTCAGTCCTCAGGGCCCAGGGATAATTTTGGGGACCCCATCTTTGCCCTCCAATCTTCAAGCGGCCCCTTTGTTTCACAACAATCCTTGAAGGTTACTGATGCCTTAAAATCACCCGGACACTTACTAGTGTCAGATTTATATTCTACCACTTCAGGAAGTGCAGCAGCTGATCTACCTTTAACAGAAAATATCCTTCTCTCCCCAGGGGAAAAAAAAAATTAAATTAAGGACTAATGTCTTTGGGCACCTTTGGCCTGATATTAGGCTGCAGCAGTACGGCCTTAAGGGGTTTGACTATTATACCTGGAGTGATTGATTCAGATTATGTTAGAGAAATTTTAATCATGGCCTCTACATCTATCACATTATCTCTATTAATTGGTAAACGTGTAACCCAATTGATTCTCTTACCTTATCATCCCTTTCCCGCCATTCCTAACCAAAAAATGGGGGGTTTTAAAAGCACCAAGTGACATATATTTTAAAAAATGCTGTTAAAGACTCCCGCCTGATGGCCCCCTTGTATGTTCAAGGGAAAAGATTTGAAAGATTAGTAAATACTAGAGCCGATGTCTCCGTCATATCTTCACAACAATGGCCCTTTAAATGGATAAAAGAGAAAAGCCCTCTCATGTTAACAGGATTGGGATCAATTGCTAAAGAGTGCTCATCCACTGAAATGTCAATTTCAAGATGGAAAATCAATATTTGTAACTTTTTATATCATAAACATACCTATCAATATTTGGGGAAGAGATCTCCTCTCCCCCCTGGGAGCTTCTATAACTATTCCTTCGGGAAACTAATAGCCACTGCTCAAATTCCTGGAGCACTCCCATTAAAATGGTTAAATGTGACCCCAAAATGGGTTGAGCAGTGGCCATTGCCCCAAATTAAGCTTGAGGCCTTGGAACAGTTAATACAAGAGCAACTTCAACTTGGTCATATAGAACCCTCTACCTCTCCATGGAATTCTCCTGTTTTTGTTATTTTAAAAAAAATCTAATAAATGGAAAATATTAATAGATCTAAAAAAAGTTAATAAATGCATTGAGCCTATGGGAGCATTGCAGTTGAGACTTCCTTCTCCAGCCCTATTCCCCAAGATTGGTCATTAATGGTATTAGATCTTAAGGATTGTTTCTTTACCATCCCTCTACAGTTGCAAGATAGAGATAAATTTGCTTTTACTGTCCCTGTCCTTAACAATGCTCAACCTGTTAAAAGTTATCAATGGACAGTCTTACCACAAGGAATGATCAATAGCCCTACCTTGTGTCAAGAGTGTGTTGCTCGTTCTTTGCAAACTATTCGCAAAAAATGCCCCAATTACATTTTATATCATTATATAGATGATCTCTTATTAGCTGCTCCCACTGTTGCTGAGTGCAAAGATTTCTTTCTAAAGGTACAAAATACAAACAGCTCCCAAAAAGATCCAAAAAGATTTCCCTTTCTCCTATTTAGGGACCATATTAAAACAACAATGAATAACACCCCCAAAACTACAAATCTGAAGAGACCATTTGAAAACTTAAAATGATTTTCAAAAATTACTAAGAGATATCAATTGACTACGTCCTGTACTTAAAATTCCTACTTACCAGTTGTGACATCTGTTTTCCACATTAAAAGGGGACACAGCTTTAGACAGCCCCAGAACACTGATCCCCTCAGTTTTAAAAGAACTCCAATTTGTGGAACACCAACTTAATGAAGGCTTTTTAACTTACTTATATCCATCTCAGCCCATTTCCTTTACTATTTTCCACACTCCCTATTCTCCATCTGGGGTAATAACTCAGGAAGAAGGACTACTAGAATGGGTTTTCTTACCTAACAGTTTCTCCAAGAAATTGACTACGTATATGGATAAGTTGACATTTCTTATACAGAAAGATCACCATCATGTTCTACAATTATCAGGACATGAACGCTATCAAATTGTGACTCAATTAACAACTGTTCAAATATCTTGTTGTCTACAATTTAATAAAAACTGGCAAATTTCTCTCGCTTCATATCCTGGTTCCTTTTCTAATCATTATCCTTCCTCTAAGCTGATTCATTTTCTTCGATCTAATCATATGATATCTTACTCCCCAAATTCCAATACTCCAGTTAAGGGTCCCACTATTTTTACCAAAGCAAACAAAAATACAGCTGGATACTAGACCCTGGAGAGCTTCAAAGTTATCCCTCACTCCTTTTCTTCTGTACAGCCTGCTAAATTATGGGCTATTTCCCTAGCTTTGCAAGATTTTTATCAGCTTCCTATCAATATTGCTTCAGGTTCTTGATATGCTGTTCTCTCTTGCTTCCAGCTTCCTTATGTCTCTCTTCCGTTGACACTTAAAACACCAGCTGATAAATTATTTCATCAAGTACAACAGTTACTCTTACTATGCTCAGAACTAAATTTCTTTACTCATATCCATGCACATTCCACCCTTCCTGGACCTTTATCATTTGAAAATGCTACAATTGATGCTTTACTTTATCCTATAGAAAAAGCAAAACAAAAACATTACTTGCAACATACTAATTCCAAAGGGTTACAAAAATCTCATGCGATTACTCGCAAACAAGCTCAAAACATTGTCTGTTCTTGCTCTATATGTGCACCCTTTGTATTGCCATTCACCCCACCAGGTGTCAACATAAGAGGCCATCAAATTAATCAGATATGGCAAATGGATGTCCTTTACATCCATTTACACACATTTTCAGTGTGTGTACTGACTTACACTCTGAGAAAGCTAATGCTGTCATTACTCACTTATTATCTTGTTTTGCAGTGATGGGAGTACCACTAAAATTAAAAACTGATAATGCACCTGGTTACCAATCTGTAAACAAAACATTACTTGCAACATACTAATTCCAAAGGGTTACAAAAATCTCATGCGATTACTCGCAAACAAGCTCAAAACATTGTCTGTTCTTGCTCTATATGTGCACCCTTTGTATTGCCATTCACCCCACCAGGTGTCAACATAAGAGGCCATCAAATTAATCAGATATGGCAAATGGATGTCCTTTACATCCATTCTTTTGGCCAACGAAAATATATCCACCACACTATAGACACATACACACATTTTCAGTGGGCTACTGCCTTACACTCTGAGAAAGCTAATGCTGTCATTACTCATTTATTATCTTGTTTTGCAGTGATGGGAGTACCACTAAAATTAAAAACTGATAATGCACCTGGTTGCCAATCTGTAAAATTAGCCCAATTCCTTTCTCAATGTCATGTAACTCATACTTTTGGGATTCCAAACAATAGTCAAGGATAGGCTATAATTGAAAGAGCTAATCATACCCTATGTGAGTATTTTGAAAAATTAAAAAAGGGGGAACAGGAGAGATTTATAAGACCTAAAGATATTCTGAACAAAACTATACTTACTTTAAATTTTTTAAATATATGGAATGATAAAAATTTGTCAGCGGCAGAATTACATTTCCAAAAAAGAAAAGAAGATAAGAAGATTTTAGATACACCCATTTGGTATAAAGATAAAGAAAAGGGTTGGATCTCAGCATCATTAATATATTTGGGGCAGGGACATGCTTTCATATCTATTGATAATTCCAGATTTTGGGCTCAAACTCGATTGATTAAAATTCACAATGGATGACTGTTTTGTATGAAAGTTTGAAGAACTCTCAGCTCAACAGAGCTTCATCTTCTCTACTCGCTCTGCATCCCCTCCAACATAGGGACAGCTGAAAAAGCTCACCCAGGAAGCTGGGAAAACCCTCATCAATGCTGGCCAACCTCTCAATCCTACCAATTTGTTGTTGGTAGAGATTTATAAAACCTAAAGATATTCTGAATAAAACTTTACTCACTTTAAATTTTTTAAATATATGGAGTGA
Source organism: Cephalophus harveyi (assembly GCA_006410635.1). Taxonomy (NCBI): domain Eukaryota; kingdom Metazoa; phylum Chordata; class Mammalia; order Artiodactyla; family Bovidae; genus Cephalophus; species Cephalophus harveyi. The sequence goes on along the minus strand of SJYT01050984.1, from coordinate 82,130 downwards.
TAAGAATTCGTCAGTGGCAGAATTACATTTCCAAAAGAGAAAAGAAGACAAGAAGATCTTAGATACACCCATTTGGTATAAAGATAAAGAAAAAGGTTGGATCCCAGTGTCATTAATATATTTGGGGCGAAGACATGCTTTCATATCTATTGATAGTTCCAGGATTTGGGCTCCAACTCGATTGATTAAAATTCACAATGGATGATCGTTTTGTACGAAAGTCTGAAGAACTCTCAGCTCAACGGAGCTTCACCTTCTCTACTCACTCTGCATCCCCTCCAACATGGGGACAACTGAAAAAGCTCACCCAGGAAGCTGAAAAAACCCTCGTCAATGCTGGTCAACCTCTCAATCCTACCAATTTGTTGTTGGCTATGATGGCTGTGTGGTTACCTGTCAGGTAATGTATGTGCAAGCAACAGAACACACCTATTGGGCTTATATCCCTAATCCCCCTCTCATAAGAGCTGTTTCTTGGGGAGAACCTGAAGTACAAGTATGCACTAATGAGACTGCCTTCTTTCCCCCACCGGCTTGTGGGGGGATAGAGCAATTGCATCATCATACCAATCAATATAATATAAGTAACGTTACTCTTGCAGCAGAAGGCATACCCTTGTGTATAGGGGGACATCCCTTTTGTTTGTCCACCAAAGTGCATTCTCATCATTCTTATAATACATGGCGGGTAAAATATAATGATTATCATTTTGCTACTCTCACTGTGCTTGTCTCTGCTAGAGGCTTTAATACTTCAAAACTCCAATGGATCANGGGGACATCCCTTTTGTTTGTCCACCAAAGTGCATTCTCATCATTCTTATAATACATGGGGGGTAAAATATAATGATTATCATTTTGCTACTCTCACTGTGCTTGTCTCTGCTAGAGGCTTTAATACTTCAAAACTCCAATGGATCGTCATCCTGACGTACCCATGTCCCTACGCCCTTCTAACATTTTTGCTCCTTCCCTAGAATCTTTAGAGTGGGAGCGTTGCCATGGCCATCGACCCTTTAAGCTTATGAATTACTCTGGTTTTGTTATCATGGACTGGAGTCCAGATCATGGGCATTTTTTTAGAAAAGTGGTCTAACAGATCCCTCAAATGGCATCATATCAACAGCACCTTGAGGGGTAATGGCAATGAAATGGTTAAATGGAAACAGTTTGCACTGGTCCCTCCTCAATTTCATTTACAAGGGCATCCACATATTCAAGGGGGCATTTGGAAATTATGGGCTGTTTCTGTAAATCTCACCATATGGCTGGGGAATTGTACTCTGAATATTACAGATGTGTCGGGCCCATTTCATGTTAATTTGCATGTTAATAAGTCTTATTCTGCTATGGCTTGTGTGAAATATCCATTTGCACTATTGTCTGGGAACTGGACCTGGAATGAAACTTTGGGAACTATATCCTGTGTGTGTTGCAATTTGACTCGATGTATAAATAGATCTTGGTGGGACCGATTTGAAAAAACAAGGCAATAACACTAACTCATTATTGATTGTTAAAGCTAGAGCCGAAGTATGGCTACCTGTAAATTTGAGAAGACCATGGTCAGACTCTTTTGCCGTTTCTCATCTGGTAACTGCTTTGCAAACCTTGCTTCATCGATCTCACTGGATGCTGGGAATCATCATAGCCTCTGTTTTTGCCGTCACCTCAGTTACTGCAATGGCCGCTGTGGCTGGACTTGCTTACAACAAGGAATTCAGGCCGCTGATTTTGTTTGAAGTTGGCATAAGAACTCTCATCTGTTATGGCAACAATGAGATTTAGATGCCCAGCTTGCGACCGATGTCCGCAATCTTCAACACACTGCTTCTTGGCTTGGAGACCAATTAACTGTCTTGTCCACTACTCTTCCCAAATATGCATCACCCTGGTATCATTCAATTTGAGTGAAGGATGGGAGACGGTAAAGTGATCATTAATAGGGCATCAGAACCTTACTGCAGAAATTATGAAATTAGAACAGCAGATATTATCTACTTTCAGCAGAACCTTGCCTGGCATTTCTGAGTCTGATTTGTTACAGGGTTCACAAGAAGAACTGAATAATTTAAATCCTCTCGGTCATGTAGCCACACTTATTGGAACTACTTTTGGGAACACTGCACTCATATTGTTTTTATGCTGTATTATTTTTTTAGTCTTCCGGTGCTGGTGCCAAGGGCAACAACTAAATAAGAAGAAACAATGCCTCCAAGCCGCCTTACAACTTGCTGCTACATCTAAGAAATAAGGGGGAGATGTGGGAGACCAACAGTGACCTGGGAATGGATTGGATAGAGAAGCAGAGATGTGCTTGCAAATGGGACCCTCTGCTTGGACCAGACTTGCCTGCACACAGGAAGCACTGCCAAGGAGCCTGCACACAAACTCCTTTGTTAAACGACCTGCCTGCATACGGGGTATCAGGCCCTCCCTGGAGTAGCAGGAAGCTGGAGTTCTAGGCAGGCTTCTTAGAAATCATATCAAGGTCACTTTCACCTTCTCTGCCGTAATCATTCTTGCTCTTATCCTGTATGTACGTATATGGTAAAAGAATGCAATGCTTTGCTTCTTTGATTGCTTCCCAAAACGGGACTATAAAAATAAACCGCAAGGAGAGCTTGCACAAATTTTTCCTCCGGCCAGAGTTCTCTCTTTGTTTGTCATTTATGTGTGTGTGTCTCTTTGTCATTTTGCTCATGACATAGGAACACACCTCTCCAAAAATCCTACCAACCCCTCTGCCAGGAGCCAGGGTGGGGAATCCCACTCACGCCAAAGGTCATGAGGAAAGGAGCCTGAGAAAACGCAAAGGTGAGATCTAAAAAAAAAAAAAAAAAAAAACATTAGAAAGAACTCATTTTCTACTTGTTTAAGAAGCATGATGGTCAGTGCTGTGCCTAGTTGCTCAGTGTGTCTGACTTTTTATGACCCCATGGAATGTAGCCAGCCAGGCTCCTCTACCCATTGAATTCACCAGGGAAAAATGCTGGAGTGGGTTGCTATGTCCTTCTCCAATGTTGGTGAGTATCAGAACCCAGGGCTAGGGACTTCTTGGTGGTCCAGTGGTTGAGAATCTGCCTTCCAACGCAGGGAATGTGGGTTTAATACGTGGTAGTTAAGATCCCACATGCCAGAGGGCAGTAGAATGGACAAACGATCCTGAATGCCACGACTAAGACTGAAGCAACCAAATAAGTGAATAAAACTGAATATTTTGTAAAACTCTATGCTCTTTATATTCTTCTGGATATATTTGAAAGCATGATATTAACAGTTTTATTTATTTATAGACACACCAGGAGACTTCTGGCAGGAGCTTAGTTTCCTGACCAGGGACTGAACCCAGGTCACCAGAGTGAAAGCAATGAGCACTAACTGCTGGCTTGCTAGGGAATTCCTAGTTTGATTTACTTAAAGGGTTTATTTTTATTGTATGCCAAAAGGTACATCCTCTGCAGTGCTTACACTTACAACAAAAACCTTTTGGATGTCAATTTTTAAATGTTTGCAAAAACTTAGGGGAAAGCAAGAAACATTTTGACTACCTATTTATGCTTCTAGGCTTCCCTGATGTCTCAGAGAGTAAAAAATCTGCCTGCAGTACAGGAGACTGGGGTTTAATCCCTGGGTCAGGAAGATCTCCTGGAGAAGGAAATGGCTATCCACTCAAGTATGCTTTCCTGGAGAATTCCATGGACAGAGGAGCCTGGGGAGCTACTATCCATGGGTTTGCAAAGAGTCAAACACAACTGGATGACTAACACTTTCGCTTTCCTATGCTTCTAAAGATTGCTCAAATCTCAGAATCACCTGGGACGTTATAAAGCATAGAGATTCCAGGGCTGCATATCACACCTAAGAATTTCAATTTGCCCTAGGAGGGGGCCTGGGAATCTGAAAGTTCAGTGTTTGCCTCACTTGATTCTGGAGTGAAGTGAATCCCAGGGTGTAAAATCATCCAATACTTTGGGAAAGATTGATCTCTGGTGGCTCATCAGTAAAGAATCCACCTGTTAATGCAGGAGACCTGGGTTCAGTTTCTGGGTCAGAAAGAACTCCTGGAGGAAGAAATGTCAACTGCTCCAGTATTCTTGCCTGAGAAATCCCATGGACAGAGGAGCCTAGCAGGGTCTATAGGGTCACAAACGACTCAGACACACAACTTAGCAACTAAACCACAACAGTGAACGTGAAAGTTGCTCAGTCGTGTCCAACCCTTCGTGACCACATGGACTATCCTTCAGGCTAGAATACTGGTGTGGGTAGCCTTTCCCGTCTGCAGGGGATCTTCTCAACCCAGGGATCAAACCCAGGTCTCCCACATTGCAGGCAGATTCTTTACCAGCTGAGGCACAACGGGAGCCCAAGCAACATTAAGAACATGCTTAAAATACCCAAGAATCTACTCCTTCAGGAGACCCTAAGGATTGAGGGTCAGGAATTCATTTTTTTCTTCACGTGACACACTGAGCACCTGTCTTGGGAGGAGCAGGTTATTGGTAATTCAATAAAGCAATCAGATGTTGTAGCTTGAGCTGGGAGCTTCATCCTCCCCACCACCCTTCAGAAATTCTAGGACCTCCACACCCTCTTTGGGGGCTTCTGGATGTCCTTTGTATTGAAGGAAGTTAGGGTATAAGCAAAGCTCAGAGATCTGGATCCAAACTTCTCAGTTTGGGCCACACTTTCAAATCTCCTAGGCTGTGCTTCTTAACCCTCAGTGAATCTAAGGAATTGCCTATCTGTCTTGTGCAAAAACACATTCTCATCTAACAGTTGTGGGTGGGGCCTGAGAGTCTGAGTTTCTCACAAGTTCCAGGTTTTTCCCAGGCTGCTTAAGGTGTCCATATTAAACAGTGAGTACTAGAGAGCTTTTAAAAAGTACTGATGTTCTGGTTGATTCTGCCGATCTTACTCCATATCCACAGAATCAATATCTCCAGGAATGGGACCAGGGAGTCAACGTAATTAAAGGTATCAGATATTTCTAAGGAGCAAGTAGGGTGGCAAATGTGTAGCCAGGCAAATCACCCTACCATCAACCCTGTTTTGGGTTTCGTTGTGTCCTGCAAAATCCATATGTTGGGGGGACTTTCCCAAAGGTACAGTGGCTAAAACGCTCCACTCCCAGTGCTGGGCGCTGGGCTTCTGTCCGTGGTCAGGGAACTAGATCCCATGTGCTGCCAGGAAGACCAAAGACCCCACATACCACAACTAACACTTGGTGCAGTCAAATAAATTAATTCATTAAAAATTATCTGTAGAATTCCTAACCCCCAACACTTTGGAATGTAACCATATTTGTAGATTATACCTTTAATGAGGCGATTAAGTTAAAACGAGGTCACTAGGGTGGGCCCTAGTCCAATCTGATGGTTCTCTATATAAAAAGAGAGAGGGGAAATTCCCTGGAAGGCCAGTGGTTAGGCCTCAGAACTTTCACTGCCAAGGGCCCAAGTTCAATCCCTGGTCTGGAAACTAAGACCCAGAAGAAAAGCAGCATGGCCAGAAAATAAAGAGGAAATTAGGACACACAAGACATCAAGGATGCATGGACATAAAGGGACAGGAGGACACGAGAATGCAGGTGTCTGCTCATCAAGGAAAGAGATCTCTGGAGATGCCACACTGTCAAAACCTTGATCCTGGACTTCTAACGTCCAGAATTGCAAGAAAACAATTTCCGGTTGTTTAAGTCTTGTGTCTTTCTGGTGACCACCTTACTACATTAATGTGTTCTTTAGATCAGGAGTCCCTAGAGAGGGCTCACCTCAAGCACAGTAGGGGATATGCAGGTGATGACTCGGCTCCCAGCCGACTCCCAAACGTCAACAAATGGCCACCCACCCAGATTTCACAGGACGAGGCCTGCTCCTGTGGACACTTTCTGGCAGACCACTGCTGCTAAACATCCCCACCCAACTCTCTTTCTTCCCCCTTCCTTTTTTTTTTCTTTGTTTTTTAGTTCTATTTTCTTTGTTTATTTAGTTTTAGTGAGGGACAGAACCTTGAGAACAGAGAGAGTCCTGTGCTCAAACCATCCTGGATGTGAAGGAGAGTATGTGTTTTAACGAAAAAAAAAAAAAAAAAAGGAAGAAAACCCATAGCTGTCTAGCCAGAAGCTTGTCACCAAGTGTACAGAAAAGCCTTCACATGTTAGTTGGGAAGAAGCAGAGGACATGATTTCAACTTCTTCTTCAGGGAAGGTTTCCAGGAAAGAGGACAGTATGCTTTCTGCAGATGGGTTGAGGGCAGATGAATTTATCAGAAGGCACTGGGTAGCCAGGAAAGGAATATGAGTGGAGAGGGGGTATGTCATCCTTCAGTTCTCTCTAGCTCCAGAAGTTTCTATGATATGGGCTATGGTCACAGGTCTCCCAGAGGTGAGGGAGAGAGGAATGTTTGGTGACTTCATCAAATCCTGACCCATAGAAGCCTGCCTCTCAGCAGCCAACGTCAGGCTTCTGGGGCATCCACCAGGCTCAAGAAATGACTTATTGGGAACTCTCTAGTAGTCCTGGGGTGGTTAGGACTCTGCACTTTCACTGCTGAGGGCATGGATTCTATCCTTAGTTGGGAAACTAAGATCCTGCAAGCTGTGTTGGCTGGCCAACAAATGAAACAAAAAAAGACAGACAGACATGACCTGTTCCCACCTTTCCTTCCGGGGACAACCCCAAGGCCAACTCCAGTCCAGGTCTATTGCTGTAGTCAAGGAGGAAGCTCTCTGAGGCTTGTGGCCGTGGAGTGACATGTGGTCAGCCTGAGTGTCCACCAGCAGGGCTGGGCATTTCACACCAAGTGAGAACCTGGTACCTAGGAGGAGATCAAGCCCTCGGGACACAGGCTGGTGCCTGCTGACCTACAGGTCAGGACTGTGTGAGAAGTGGACTCTACAAGTTATCCAAAAGGCACACCTTTCAAGAGAGCACTATTCCAGGTGGCTAGCCTCTACCCACTTCCTCCGTCTCTAGGGGAGAACTTGGCCCTTCCATTTGTTCTCACAAACCTTTTCCTCTTCTACTCTCCCTGGAAAAGCTTTATCTCAAGAAATTGTTGTTGTTCATTTGCCCAGTTGTATCTGCAACCCCATGGACTGCAGCACGCCAGACCTCCCTGTCCCTCACCATTTCCTGAAGTTTGCTCAAGTTCATGTCCATTGCATTGGTGATGCCATCCATCCATCTCATTCTCTGTTGCTCTCTACTCCTTCTGCCCTCAATCTTGCCCAGCATCAGGGACTTTGCCAGTGAGTCAGCTGCTCACATCACATGACCAATATAGTGGACTTTCAGCTTCAGCATCAATCCTTCTAACAAGTATTCAGGGTTTATCTCCCTTAAGATGAACTAGTTTGAACTCCGTGCTGTCCAGAGGACTTTCAGGAGTGTTCACCAGTACCACAACTCGAAGGCAACAATTCTTTGGCGCTCTGCCTTCTTTGTGGTCCAACTCTCACAACCGTACATGACTACTTGGAATACTATAGCCTTGACTATACAGACCTTTGTTGGCAGAGTAATGTCTCTGCTTTTCAACACACTGTCTAGGTTTGTCATAGCTTTCCTGCCAATAAGCAACCGTCTACTGATTTCACGGTTGCAATCACCATTGCAGTGACTGTACAGCCCAAGAAGAGGAAATCTGTCAGTACTATCACCTTTTTCCCTTCTATTTGCCATGGAGTAATGGGGCTAGATGCCATGATCTTAGTGTTTTTAATATGTAGTTTTAAGCCAGCTCTTTCACTCTCCTCCTTCATCCTCACCTAATCAGTTTGGAGTGTCTGGCTTCTTGCTGCTTCTGCTCTCAGTTCTAATTCCCTGAGGAAGAAATCATAAAGGGATGGTTTTGTAGGTTAAATGTAAGGATGGGAAAGAGAGGGACCAAAACATATGGGACCGTCACACATAGAGAAACTCAATCAATGACGACTTGCACCACCTGCCTACCTACAGGATTAAAGGTGAAGTGAAAGTGTTAGTCAGTCCTATCTGATTCTTTCTGACTCCATGTACTGTAACCCAACAGGCTCCTCTATGGAATTCTCCAGGAAAGAATACTGGAGTGGGTAGTCACTCCCTTCTCCAGGGGATCTTCCTGATTCAGGGACTAAGCTTGAGTCTCCTGCATTGCAGGTGGATTCCTTACCATCTGAGCCACCAGGAAAGCTCAAATCAAGGTGATGCTAATTTCCAGGACATTACTATAGCAAAATTTTGGTGGTCCATGCCGGTCACAGCTCCTTCGGTCACAAAAAGAGGTATAGTTGGAGCCCACCACTCTAAAGGGGTGCTGTTATTTCGTTTAGTTGCTAAATCTTCTCTGACTCTTAGAGGACTTGGTCTCAGTAAAGAGCTCTGGTGGGAAAAGAGAATTAGTTAAAAGCCTTAGTGTGGCCAGGCTGGCAGAGAACTAGGATTTGGAAGAAATTTTATCTTTACCATGTGGCTTAAGGCAAATACCTAAGGATTAAGGTTTTATTTAAAAAAAAGTTACAGATGAATGACACCAAGGAGAAAAATGCTAAGTTACACTCAACACTGAAATACTGAACTCTGAAGTGACATGTTTTGATGATTGGGAATAGATTTCCATCAGCCTTTGAATAAATAATTGTGTGTGAAAGTTTTTACTAATGTAAAAACAAAATAAAACCTGTGGGGATATTAGTGACATAAAAGCACATCTAGACAATGGATTCAGGGATGTTAGATTGTCTCTTAGAAACTGGAGGCTTCCCTGGCTGCTCAGTTGTGCATGCAGTGCAGCAGACCCAAGTTCAATCCATGGGTTGGGAAGATCTCCTGGACAAGAGAACTGCTGCCCACTGTAGTATTCTCAGCTGTAGAATTCCATAGGCACAGAAGCTTGGCAGCCTACAGTCCATGGAGTCCCAAAGAGTCAGATACGGTTGAGCAGTGGGAAAATGGGCATGGGCTGGTGGGTCCCAGAGGCTCCAGATGGACTCCGGGTGAATATCCCCCAGGACTCAGGGGCTGATTTTGCACAGTGAACCCATTTGGGCACTGCCCAGGGTCTGAGATGGAGGATTTGCAACTGCTGAATCCACTGGGGAAAATGCTCCAGTCCAGGGCCTGGGGGTTAGCCATGAGGGTCCCTTGGAAGAAGGTTCCCTCCAGTGGTGCTCACTCCTGGACACTTAGTTCTTTCCAGGCCCCGAGGACACCCCGTGTATATGATGACAGATTGGACAGCCTCAGAAATAAGTGAGGAGGTGGATGCCCTGGAAATGAGAAAAACAGAGAGTGGGGAAATGGTGCCCTGAACCCCTCTAGCCAATCATTGTCTATCAGAGAGCATCTAGGCCCCACTCATGCTCAGGTCCTTTTATTTAACCACTAAGAGGAGAGTCATGTGTTTAAAGGGGAGAATCCTCATCACAGATCACAGAGGACACCAAATGATTGGCACTGAAGCTCCCTTTATTTCTTTGGAACAGTCCAACACAGGGGTAATGACACCGTCAACCTCCCAAGCCCAAAACTCACCCTCCAAAATTCAGATTCACATTTCTATCTTTGTAGGAACACACCTCTCCAAAAATCCCACAAACCCCTCTGCCATGAGGCAGGGTGGGGAATCCCACTGCCAAAGGTCATGAGGAAAGGAGCCTGACAAAACGCAAAGGTGAGATCAGGCCTCGAGGAAACCCCCCCCTGGGCTTTCTCGAGCACCTACCTCCAAAACCAGTGTCTGCCTGACCTACTGCATTATGCTTTCCACCTGTTCTTCTGACATGACAGGGGGGCTATCCCCGACCACCTTTCTCTGGAAAAAGTTAACTTAGAGCGCCAGTTAATAGTCTCCCGCATATAAAAGAAATGTCTCAGCTCAAACCCTTCTGATGGCTCTCTGACTTGCCTGACAGTTTTCCAGACTTTTACAACTATGCATATGATTGTTCACAGCCTCCCAACTGTGACAGGCATGGGAAGCCTAAAACATAGAGCCTTACAAAGAGTTAAAAGTTATTAGAGTAGTGCTGGTATATGATCTCATTATAGGGCCAATGCTTGTTGCTAAGTTCCCACGTCTCTTATCCACTGTGCACCTGGGAGTGCATTAGTTAACATAGTTGGAATGTAAGAAAAACAAGTGTAGGCTTGAACTTAGCCACATCAGATCTTTGAGCTAATTGGTTCTTTCTTGTAACTCACTGCACCTTTGCTCTGTGAGAAATGTAACTCTTTTTGGCATTTTCTGAGGCTGACATAGATTAGAAATATAAAGAAAAAACACTTTGAGGGAAAATAAGTTTTCTGGTTGAGGAGCCTTTATCAAAAGAGGGTCATAAAATGTTCACAGGCCTCCAAGGCCAGAAGATAATGTACACAACAGCATTTGTGGGAAAGATTTGCAGAAAAAATCCTGGTTTTGATAAGGGAAAAACTGCTGGAATGTTTGGGCTGACTCTGTATGACCTTGCATCTTTCATTTCCCTCCATGTACAAGTAAAAGTGTAAAAGACCCTTTTTTTAAAAAAAAAATAGAAGGGGGGGCCTCACTTGAAGAAGCTTGGTCACTCCGTGTCTTTTTTTCTCTCTTACTTTCTTTTTCAGGCTGATCCCTTGAGCATATAGGCTCCCTGCATTCACTTATCTGCTCGTGTTTCTAAGACCTGAAGGGTAAAACGTTCTGTGTCTTCACTCCCTTGGGAGACTGGGAGGGCACCTGTGGCCTTCGTGAACAGGGCAAACTCCTTGTCTCAGAGTTTTATTGGCTTTCTATGTAAATCAAGGTATATCAGCCTCTTTCTCTCCTCTCTTCCTCTCCCATTCATTCATTCACCAACTCCATTTCTCCTTCGGGTTTCCCTGGATCCTGTGGGGACTGGACCCCGGCACCCCTCCTCCTCCCCAGTCTACTCTAAATCACCTTTCCTTTTCCTGCATGCACTGAACAATTGTCTGAAACTGTGGTTTGTGTTCCTTCTAGATGCAGTGAGGTCTAGGTGGCAGTGCCCCAGTGCCAAGGACAAAGCCTGCAACTCTGACAAAGTCAGCTGTGCTAGGCAGGCATGTAACAGGGGCACAGGATCGGGTCGGCATCATAGAAGATCTGGTCATCACAGTGTGGACAGGGGTTGATGCTGAACCGGACCATGCTGGGCCACCCAGACTTGGACAGAAGCTGCTTGAATCGGGCGTGCAGCTGAGACAGGAGGCCCAGGTGCAGGGTGCTGTGAACATCCTCATTGCTCTGCAGGGCTGTAGGATACAGCACGTGGCTCAGCTTGCTCAGCCCCACGGTGAGGTGCAGCAGGCTCTCCAGCATGGCCATGCAGATGGGGTTGCTGCAGAAGCTGAAGGTGGTGCACTGGGAGCAGTGGCTCAGGGAGGGCAGGAGGACGCTGAACTGGAGGTCCATGATGCCACACTCGCCCAGGTCCAGGTCCTGCAGGGTGGCAGAGGTTCTCTCAATAAGGACCTGCAGGGGCTCCAAACTGAGGCTGGTCAAGTTGACCCCGCCGAGACCCAGGTCCTTCAGTAGGTTGACTCTCGGGCATGCGACAGGTATGTCATGGCTCACTCCAAAATCAGGCAGTTGGTGATTGACAGGGTCCCCAGAGGTGTCTTCAGGAACCTGGGGAGAGACAAGGCAGTCATTCCCAAGGGCAGAGGTGGCAGGTGGAGGGATGTGGGGAGGAGAGGCTGTTTCACCAGCACAGAGAACCTGGCCTCTCTCTTTCTTGATGGGAAGGCAGAGGGTCTTCTAGGGGGGGAGATCATGTTCATATGGGTATGACCTCCCCCTGCACAAAATGATGAAGTATTGTCAGTGTGGGAAACAAACAGTAAACAAACGTCATTTGCCTATTTCAGCTTACTAGTATTTGATTAGCAGGAATTAAGATGTTTTTACAGGACACGGCTAGTTGAATTCAATGGCAGGAGGGATGCAGGGGACATGGGCTGGTGGGTCCCAGCAGTTACAGATGATCCTCGGGTGAATATCCCCCAGATATTCGGAGGCCACAAACCATCCATCACCACCTACAATTACTACAATTCTTTCTCTCTCTCTCTCTCTCTCTCTTTCTTTCTTTCACTTGTTCGTTCTTCTGGTTTCTCAGTGAATATATTTATTCCATGCTTGGAGTTTGCAGCTGCCAAAAAGGGAATCAATGCAACACATTCATACAGACAGACTAGGCTGCATCCTCTCAGCTTTTATCACTGTGTTCAAGGCAGAGAGATAACCTGTTATTGAGTATTTCCTATGTATTCAGAAGTCTTAGAGGAAAACAATAATTGTAATTTGTACTTAGAGATATTGGAGCCATTTCAACAATGATGCTTATTTGACTTTTTATCTTCCCTGGCCTGCTTAGGAGCTGCAATATCCCCTCTTCATCCCTCCTTGTCATCCGTTTTTTCTTTAAAGACCAGTGCCTTTTGACCTCCAAAGATCAGGAGCTGACTGTGGCTCAGATCATGAACTCCTTATTGCCAAATTCAGACTTATTTTTGAATAAATGACATTATCTACAGAAATAAACTTCTGTGAGCACAACCGTAGCTGATATCATATCAAGTAAGTGACTGATCAGGTAGGCTTCCTAGAGGGTATATATTTTGAGCTAGCTTTTGAAAGAGATAAGAAACCAGAAGCAAAGGTGGAAAAGAAAAGATATTTCAGACTTAGGAGATGGCATTAGCAAAAACACAGTGAGAAAATATGGGATTCTAATCTTCCTTCTAGGCAAACCATGGTAAAGAAAATATTAAAGGGTCAGTGAGACTTTTGAGTAATAAGTAGCAAACACTTTATCTTTGATCTTCGTCTACAGGAAGTTCATCCAACCATGCAGCATTGCACTGGAACTAAATGAGCGGTTACTGAAAGAGGATCAGATTGAATACCACGAAGAGCTCACGTCAAATTTCAGGCACATGGTGAAAGAATTGTCTGATATTATTAATGAACAGGCAAGTATTACAGTGATTGAAAATGAAACATGATCTGGGTCCCTAAGTGCTACTTAGCGGGTGTGTGTATCTTCCTGGGTGAGGGTGTCTCTCAGTGTGGTGTGTCCAAGTCAGTTTGCTTGTCTCTGTGTGACTCTGTGTGTGTCTCTCAGTATGTGTGTCTCTCAGTGTGTCTCTCTCATTGTGTTTTTCTCTCTCTGTCAGGGTGTGTCTCTGTCAGAGTTTCTCTCTCATTGTGAGTGTGCCTGGTTCTTAGTGTGTGTGTGTGTGTGTGTGTGTGTTTCTCCCACTGTATGTGTATGTCTCTCAGTGTCTGTGTCCCTCTCTGTTTGCCTGTCTCTGTGTGTCTCTGTGAGTGTCTCTCAGTATGTGTGTCTTGCTGTCAGGAGTGTGTGTCTCTTCCTGGATGAGGGTGTCTCTCAGTGTGTGTGTACCTGTCAGTTTGCCTGTCTCTCTGTGTCTCTGTGAGTGTCTCTCAGTATGTGTGTCTCTATGTGGGTTTTTATCAATCTCTCAGTGTGTGTCTCTCTCAGATATCTCTCTCAATGTGTTTTTCTCTCTCACAGTTCATCTCTGTCAGTGTGTCTCTCTCATTGTGAGCATACCGGGTTCTTAGTGTGTGTGTGTGTGTTTCTCCCTTTGTATGTGTATGTCTCTCAGTGTGTGTGTCCCTCTCAGTTTGCATGTCTCTGTGTGTCTCTGTGTGTGTCTCTCAGTGTGTTTTGGTTCTCTCAATGTGTGTGTCTCTCTCAGTGTGAGTGTGTCTGGTTCTCAGTGTTTGTGTGTGTCCGTGTTGTTGTTTTACTCTCTCTGTAAGGATATGTCTCTCAGTGTGTGTATCTCTCTTTTGTGTGTCTGTATGTTTCTGTGTGTGTGTTTCTCAGTGTCTGTGACTCCCTCTCAATGTGCATGTATCTCTCAGTGTGTGTATTCCTCTCAGTTTGCATGTTTCTGTGTATCTCTGTGTGTCTCTCAGTGTGTTTCTGTCTCTCTCAGTGTGTGTGTCTCTCTCAGTGTGAGTGTGTCTGGTTCTTCGTGTGTGTGTGTGTTTTTCCCACTGTATGTATATATCTCTCAGTGTGTGTGTGTGCCTCTCAGTTTGCATGTCTTTGTGTGTGTCTCTCAGTGCGTTTTGACTCTCTCAATAAGTGTGTCTCTCTTAGTGTGTTGTCTCTCTCAGTGTGAGTGTGTCTGATTCTCAGTGTTTGTGTGTGTCTTGCTCTCAGGCATGTGTGTCTCTCCCTGGATGAGGGTGCCTCTCAGTGTGTGTGTCCCAGTCAGTTTTCTTGTCTCTGTGTGTCTCTGTGTGTGTCTCTCAATATGTGTGTCTCTCAGTGTGTTTTTCTCTCTCTCTCAGTGTGTGTCTCTTTCAGTGTGTCTCTCTCATTGTGTTTTTTTCTCTCTCTCAGGGTGTGTCTCTGTCAGTGTGTCATCTCTCATTGTGAGTGTGCCTGGTCTTAGTGTGTGTGTCTCTCCCAATGTATGTTTATGTCTCTCAGTGTGTGTGTCCCTGTCAGTTTGCCTGTCTGTGTGTGTCTCTCAGTATGTGTGTTATCAGAGTGTGTGTCTCTCAGTGTATTTTTCTCTCTCTAAGTGTGTGTCTCTCTCAGTGTGTCTCGTTGTGAGGGTGTCTGGTTATTTGAGTGTGTGTTTGTGTCTCGCTCTGGATGTGTATATCTCTCAGTGTGTGTGTCTCTCTCAGGGTGAGTGTGTCTGGTTCTCAGTGTGTATGTGTGTTCGTGTTGTTGTTTTACTCTCTCTGTAAGGATATGTCTCTCAGTGTGTGTATCTCTCTTTTGTGTGTCTGCATGTTTCTGTGTGTGTGTTTTTCAGTGTCTGTGACTCCCTCTCAGTGTGTGTGTGTCTCTCAGTGTGTGTGTGTGTCTCTCTATATGTGTATGTCTCTCAGTGTGTGTGTCCCTCTCAGTTTGCATGTCTCTGTGTGTGTCTCTCAGTGTGTTTTGACTCTCTCAATAAGTGTGTCTCTCTCAGTGTGTGTGTCTCCCTTAGGGTGAGTGTGTCTGGTTCTCAGTGTGTGTTCTGTCCATGTTTTTGTTTTTTCTCTGTGTAAGGGAATGTCTCGCAGTGTGTGTGCCTCCCAGTGTCTTTTTCTCTCTCTCTCAGTGACTCTCATTGTGAATGTGTCTGGTTCTTAATGTGTGTGTGTTTCTCTCTCTGTTTATGTATCTCTCTCAGTGTTTGTGTCTCTCAGTGTGTGTATCCCTCTCAGTTTGCATGTGTCTGTGTGTCTCTGTGTGTGTCTCTCAATGTGTTTCTCTCTCTCTCAGTGTGTGTGTCTCTCTCAGTGTGAGTGTGTCTGGTTCTCAGTCTGTGTTTGCGTGTCCGTGTTGTTGTTTTACTAGCTCTGTAAGAAGATGTCTCTCAGTGTGTGTATCTCTCTTCTGTGTGTCTATATGTTTCTTTGTGTGTGTTTCTCAGTGACTGTGACACCCTCTCAGTGTGCATGTGTCTCTCAGTGTGCGTGTGTCTCTCTCTGTATGTGTATGTCTCTCAGTGTGTGTGTCTATGTGTCTCTGTGTGTGTCTCTCAGGGTGTGTGACTTTCAGTGTGTAAGTCTCTCTCAGTGTCTGTGTGTCTTGCAGTGTGTATGTCTCTCTGTATGTGTATGTCTCTCAGTGTATGTTTCCCTCAGTGTGTGTGTCTCTATGTACCTCTGGGTGTGTCTCAGTGTGTGTGACTCTCTCTCAGCCTGTATGTCTCTCAGTGTGTGTCTCTCACTGTGTGTTTCTCTCTCTCATTGTGGATGTCTCTCTTTCTCAGCATGTCTGTGTCATTCTCAACGAGTATGTGTTTCTGTATGTTTTGTGTTCCATCTTCCACTGTGTGTCTACTCTCATATACTGTGTGTTTATCTCTCAGTGAGAGTGTGTCCCTCAGTATGTTTGTGTTTCTACCTCAGTGTGTGAGCCTCTCTCTCTGAGTGTGTGTGTCTCTGTGTGTTTCTCTCTCAGTGAATGTCTCTGGTTCTGTGTGTGTGTGTGTGTGTGTGTGTGTGTACACCCCTCTCTGTATGTGTATGACTCTCAGAGTGTGTGTCTGTTCTTTGTGTGTCTCTATGTGTCTCTGTGTGTGTCTCTCAGTGTTTATGACTCTCTCAAAGTGTTTAAGTCTCTCTCAGAATGTGTGTCTCTCACTGTGTATTTCTCTGTCTCAGTGTGGATGTCTTCTCTCTCTCAGTGTGTGTATGAGTCTCTTTCTGTTTGTGTATGTCTCTAAGTGTGTGTGTGTGTGTGTGTGTGTGTGTCTCTATGTGTCACTATATTTGGCTCACACTCTTTGTGTCTCTCAGTGTGTTTGATTCTCTCAGTATCTGTGTCTCTCATGGTATGTTTCTCCTTCTCAGTGTGGATGAGCCTCTGTCTCTCCATGTGTGCATCTCTCAGTGTGTGTGTGTCTCTGTATGTTGTGTGTACACACTTTCACAGAGGGTGTCTCTCTCTCTTGTGTGTGTCTGTTTGTCTCTCTTTCTCCGTGTGCATGGCTAATTCTGTGTGTGTCCCTTTCAGTATGTGAGTCTCTGTATGACTCTCACAATGTCTCTGTTTGTGTCTCCCAGTGTGTGTCTCTCTCCATGTGTGTGCTTCCATCTCATTGTGTGTCTGCCTCAGTGTTGTGGGTGTCTTTCATAGTGTTTGTGCGTGTTGCTCAATGTGTGTGTCTCTCCCTCTAAGTTGTGCATGTGTCTCTCTCAGTGTTTGTGTGTCTCTCTCAGTGTGTGAATGTGTGTCTCGCTCTCTGTTTAAGTTTCTCTCTCTCAGTGTGTGTATGTGTGTGTGTGTGTGTGTGTGTGTGTTGCTCTCAGGAGTGTGTGTCTTCCTGCATGAGGTTGTCCCTCTCAGTGTGTGTGTCCCTCTCAGTTTGCGTGTCTCTGTGTGTCTCTGTGTGTGTCTCTCAGTGTGTTTTGACTCTCTCAAAGTGTGTGTCTCTCTCAGTGTGTGCGTCTCTCTCAGTGTAAGTGTGACTGATTCTCAGTGTTTGTGTGTGTCTGGCTCTCAGGGGTGTGTGTCTCTTCCTGGATGATGGTGTCTCTCAGTGTGTGTGCCCTTGTCAGTTTGCCTGTCTCTGTGTGTCTCTCAGTATGTGTGTCTCTCAGTGTGTTTTTCTCTCTCTTAGTGTGTGTCTCTCTCATTGTGTTTTCCTCTCTCTCTCAGTGTGTGTCTATGTCAGAGGGTTTCTCTCATTGTGAGTGTGCCTGGTTCTTAGTGTGTGTGTGTGTGTTTCTCCCAATGTATGTGTAAGTCTTTGTGTGTGTCTCTCTCAGTGTGAGTGTGTCTGGTTCTCAGTCTGTGTTTGCGTGTCCGTGTTGTTGTTTTACTAGCTCTGTAAGAAGATGTCTCTCAGTGTGTGTATCTCTCTTCTGTGTGTCTATATGTTTCTTTGTGTGTGTTTCTCAGTGACTGTGACACCCTCTCAGTGTGCATGTGTCTCTCAGTGTGCGTGTGTCTCTCTCTGTATGTGTATGTCTCTCAGTGTGTGTGTCTATGTGTCTCTGTGTGTGTCTCTCAGGGTGTGTCTCTTTCAGTGTGTAAGTCTCTCTCAGTGTCTGTGTGTCTTGCAGTGTGTATGTCTCTCTGTATGTGTATGTCTCTCAGTGTATGTTTCCCTCAGTGTGTGTGTCTCTATGTACCTCTGGGTGTGTCTCAGTGTGTGTGACTCTCTCTCAGCCTGTATGTCTCTCAGTGTGTGTCTCTCACTGTGTGTTTCTCTCTCTCATTGTGGATGTCTCTCTTTCTCAGCATGTCTGTGTCATTCTCAACGAGTATGTGTTTCTGTATGTTTTGTGTTCCATCTTCCACTGTGTGTCTACTCTCATATACTGTGTGTTTATCTCTCAGTGAGAGTGTGTCCCTCAGTATGTTTGTGTTTCTACCTCAGTGTGTGAGCCTCTCTCTCTGAGTGTGTGTGTCTCTGTGTGTTTCTCTCTCAGTGAATGTCTCTGGTTCTGTGTGTGTGTGTGTGTGTGTGTGTGTGTACACCCCTCTCTGTATGTGTATGACTCTCAGAGTGTGTGTCTGTTCTTTGTGTGTCTCTATGTGTCTCTGTGTGTGTCTCTCAGTGTTTATGACTCTCTCAAAGTGTTTAAGTCTCTCTCAGAATGTGTGTCTCTCACTGTGTATTTCTCTGTCTCAGTGTGGATGTCTTCTCTCTCTCAGTGTGTGTATGAGTCTCTTTCTGTTTGTGTATGTCTCTAAGTGTGTGTGTGTGTGTGTGTGTGTGTGTCTCTATGTGTCACTATATTTGGCTCACACTCTTTGTGTCTCTCAGTGTGTTTGATTCTCTCAGTATCTGTGTCTCTCATGGTATGTTTCTCCTTCTCAGTGTGGATGAGCCTCTGTCTCTCCATGTGTGCATCTCTCAGTGTGTGTGTGTCTCTGTATGTTGTGTGTACACACTTTCACAGAGGGTGTCTCTCTCTCTTGTGTGTGTCTGTTTGTCTCTCTTTCTCCGTGTGCATGGCTAATTCTGTGTGTGTCCCTTTCAGTATGTGAGTCTCTGTATGACTCTCACAATGTCTCTGTTTGTGTCTCCCAGTGTGTGTCTCTCTCCATGTGTGTGCTTCCATCTCATTGTGTGTCTGCCTCAGTGTTGTGGGTGTCTTTCATAGTGTTTGTGCGTGTTGCTCAATGTGTGTGTCTCTCCCTCTAAGTTGTGCATGTGTCTCTCTCAGTGTTTGTGTGTCTCTCTCAGTGTGTGAATGTGTGTCTCGCTCTCTGTTTAAGTTTCTCTCTCTCAGTGTGTGTATGTGTGTGTGTGTGTGTGTGTGTGTGTTGCTCTCAGGAGTGTGTGTCTTCCTGCATGAGGTTGTCCCTCTCAGTGTGTGTGTCCCTCTCAGTTTGCGTGTCTCTGTGTGTCTCTGTGTGTGTCTCTCAGTGTGTTTTGACTCTCTCAAAGTGTGTGTCTCTCTCAGTGTGTGCGTCTCTCTCAGTGTAAGTGTGACTGATTCTCAGTGTTTGTGTGTGTCTGGCTCTCAGGGGTGTGTGTCTCTTCCTGGATGATGGTGTCTCTCAGTGTGTGTGCCCTTGTCAGTTTGCCTGTCTCTGTGTGTCTCTCAGTATGTGTGTCTCTCAGTGTGTTTTTCTCTCTCTTAGTGTGTGTCTCTCTCATTGTGTTTTCCTCTCTCTCTCAGTGTGTGTCTATGTCAGAGGGTTTCTCTCATTGTGAGTGTGCCTGGTTCTTAGTGTGTGTGTGTGTTTTTCTCCCAATGTATGTGTAAGTCTCTGTGTGTGTGTGTCCCTGTCAGTTTGCCTGTATGTGTGTCTCTGTGTGTGTCTTTCAGCATGTGTGACTCTGAGTGTGTTTTACAGGTTTCTCAAGAGGCAGGTCAGTTGGTCTGGTATTCCCATCTCTTTCAGAATTTTCCACAGTTTATTGTGATCCACACAGTCAAAGGCTTTGGCATAGTCAATAAGTAGATCATGTCAGGGACCTTTTGCTATACCAAGCATTGCAGATGAGGGATAGTCAGAGAATGAAACTTATTTGTAAGTACCTTGAGCTCATCATTTGGGGAAAAGATTAGTAGGATATTAGTAGATAGATGGAATTGGTTTGAAAAGTTTTTTTTTTTTTTTTTTAATAACAGAAAATCGCACTTAATGACTTTGTTCCTTCCCAAAAGTATTTGTTTATTTTTAAGGATAGCTAATCCATGTACGTCTGTCTTTCATTTACAAAACACTTTAAAAAAGTAAATTTACTTCATTGCTTTTCATTTACACAGAATTATTCCCTAATGGATGTTCAGCCTTCAAGAAAATTACTCCCAACATAGATGAAGAAGGAGCAATGAAGGAGGATACTGGAATGAAGGATGTCCATTATAGTGAAGTAAGACTCCAGGGCCTGCATTGTCAGTTAGATAAATGTAACTTCTTTAAATAGATGATATGGGCTGGGAGGTGGGAGGGGGATTAAGGATTGGGAACTCATGTACACCCGTGGTGGATTCATGTCAATGTATGGCAAAACCGTTACAGTATTGTAAAGCAAAATAAAGTAAAAATAAAAATAAAAAAATAAAATATAAAAAAGGAAATTATTACAGCTAACTCAATTTGAAAGGTAACTAATGGTTGATGAACTATAAGGATTAAAACTACCCAGGGATCAGATGCCCCTTTTTGGAATGTGGAGCCATATCTCTGCAACAGTTCTTACTGTCTGGTTTTAGAAATGTACCATGTAGCATCATCCAATCACCTTCCCAGTAAGCAAATCACAGGTATCATACTTTGAAGACATCTCCATAAAAAAATAGAGTTAGCGATGTAACAGCTAAAGAGAGGAGGCTTCCAAGTGTTTTAAAGATGGAAATTTTCTGCTCTGAGCTTCATATGGATAGTAAATAGCTGCTGTGGTCACTCGCTCAATAAGGCTTTGGACTTGGTGATAGAAGAGGTATAAAATAATTAGATATGGCTGACCCCTGACCTCCAGAGTCTACCTAAAGAGACAACCCACCTACACAAAATGGAGAAAAGCAAGACAGTGCCATTTGAATAACACAGGCAATATGCAGAGTCAAAGGTGAGAGAGATCTTTGGGCTGAGGAGAGTTAGGATAACCTGAAGTTGTTTCAGCAGCAGCAGAGAATAGCAGGGATAAAAGTTAAGAGATGGGAAAGCGTATTTTAGGGTGCAGAGTGAATGGCTAAGCCATTGGGTTTGCATAGGGAAGAGCAGTAGTGGAGGTCTGAATTGGAGAAACTTTGAATGTCTGGACTTTATTGATCAGAATGTTGAATTGCTGTCAAAGGTTTTTGAGCAGAATAATAACAAGATGAAATGAAGCAGGAGGAATGGTTAAATTGGTGGTAATGTGGGAAATGTATTGGAGGTCGATGGATGGTGGCTGGGGGCAGGGGCTGGAATGTAGGCTGCCCTGAGTATCCAGTCGTGAAGCAGCCAGGCCTAAATCCAGCTTGTGACAGGTTCAGAGAACACTGAGGAAAAGAGGAAGACTTGCTGGCCGTGTAGGAGAAGAGTCAAAAGCAGCACTGAGATTTCAGGTTTGGATATTTATAGAAAAATGATGGATGGATGATTTTACAGGGAAGATGATGAATTCCATGTTTTGATGAGTGTTGAATTTGAAGTATCAGTAGAAGGTTATTGAAATGGAAACAATATAATGTCATTAGACATTAAAAACTGAATCTAAAGAGAGAGATCAGGGTTGCGGAGCTACATCTGGAAGTCATAGCTGTGTGAGAAGCAAAGCACACTGATAATGGGAGATAATATAGCAAGTGAAGACCAGAGAACCAAGAACTGAATCACAGTGATGTTCACATTTAAGGAATCTGAAGACCAAACAAAGAAACAACAAAAGGAGGGAGACTGACGTGCTTGCAGGCCCACAGAAATGAATTTTTTTAAGGTAGTATTAAGAAACATAAAAAGCAGCAGTTTACAATGATAGAGACACACTTTGTACTCTATGAACTGTATTTTTTAAATATAAGCAATTTCAAGCTAGCTCTGGTTCATTTCGCTAAAATGATCTATGCCTAGAAGCTTTACCTCCTCTCTCTCTCTTTTTTTTTTTTTTTCCTACTACTTTCTATGAGTCTCTCTCCTCAGCAGTATAACTAGAGGCACAGATGTAGAGAGCAGACTTGTGGACACAGTCGGGGGAAAGAGAGGGTGGGATGAATTGAGAGAGTAGCATTAAAACGTATTCATGACCATATGTAAAATAGATACCTAGTGGGAAGTTGCTGTATACACAGGGAGGTCAACCCGGTGCTCCATGATGACCTAGAGGGCTAGGAGCTGGGGGTGGGAGGGAGGCTCAAGAGAGAGGGTATACACACACACACACACATACACACACACACACACACACACTCTTAATGACTGACTCATGTTGTGTGGCAGAAATGAACACAACATTGTAAAGCAATTATCCTCCAATTAAATAGAAAAAAGATTCATAAGCCTAGGAGCCCATCTAGCATCAAAAATGCTGGAGTGGGTTGCCATTTCCTTCTCCAGGGCCTCTTCCCGACCCAGGGATCAAACCTGGGTCTCTTACATTGCAGGCAGATTCTTCAGCATCTCCACCACCAGGGAAACCCCAAATGATTAGCACATAGAATGAAATCAGTAAATATTTCTTAAGTGAAAAATAATAAAATAAAGATAACAGTATTATCCTGGTCACTTCACACTAAACATGAAGGTTCTTTATAAGTCATTAGGTGCTACATAAATGTCAGGCTTTATCACTGACCAACTGGATAGTAAATTTGGCTTTTACTTCCAGAACTTAGAAGAGTTCATGTTGAAAAACATGTTTGCTGGATCAATTAATCATAACAGAGAATCAGATCCTTGAATTTTAATCCCAGTTCATTGCTTGACTGTGAAGCCTGGGGTAAATTAATTCATTTTTTGGGTTTAGGTAGATTTAGATGATTTCATGTAAGATCTCCAGTTTGTGTGGACTCACAACAGGAAGATTCCAGGGAGTTCATGGGAGATAAATGGATTAGCACAACTGCAGTTACGTCCTTTTTTCCAAACAGCAGCTTCAGCTTAGTCATAGAATTGGCCTCAAGCCTGACCCTTTTC
This sequence comes from Cephalophus harveyi, assembly GCA_006410635.1. Lineage (NCBI taxonomy): Eukaryota > Metazoa > Chordata > Mammalia > Artiodactyla > Bovidae > Cephalophus > Cephalophus harveyi. Next base: position 59,575 of record SJYT01050984.1, on the reverse strand, counting down.
TGTACTCCAAGGGAAAGTAGCAATATTTATTAGTCAAGAACTATAATCAGTTCCCTATGTAAACACATTTGTTGGAACTCTTTTGTGTTCTACAGTAATAACTTATATGTGCTTTTCATTTCAGGTATACAGATAGAATCATACTCTCCATAGTGCCATTTTCTGTTTCAGTTTATATTATAGGGCTTCTTCCTCATGCCCTAGCCAATGGAAAATAACTGCCACTGATTTACAAATTTTATTGAAGTGAAAGATTTAAGCTATTGTTCATTTGGTGGCTTCTTTAAATAGGTGAATTAACCCATTAATAATTTAGTTGGTTTTTAAGACTGCATTTCTGATTTTTGAGTTGAAGTAGTTTTAAAGATAAATTAACATACAGTAAAATGCACACATATTGGGTGGACAACCTGATGGATTTTGACAGTTGTCGACACCCATAGAACACCATGGTAACACATTACCACAAGAAACAAAAAAGTAGAACATGTGCATTACCCCAGAAAGTTCCATTGTGCCCATTTCCAGGCAGTCTGTCCAGCCCCAGTATCTGATGTAGATTAATTTTAACAGTACTTGGTGTCATAAAAATGAAACCATTCGGTATCTACCTTTTGTATCTGCCTCTTTTGGTTGGCAGAAATTTTTGAGATACATCCATGTTGTGGAGTAAATCATAAATTCTTCTTCATGGCTAAATATTCTATTCTCTTAATATAACATTTTAAAACCCATTCTCCTGTGGATGGATTTTGGATTGCTTCCAGTTTGGGACTGTTATGAATAAGGCTGCTTTAAACACTCTTATCTGTGACCTTTTATGGGCATATGCTTTAATTTTTCTTGAGTAAATACTCTGCTGGTTCCTCGGGAAGTTTTATTTGTAACTTTATATGAAATTGTCAGAGTTTTTAAAAGTGGTTGGGCCATTTTATATCCCACCAACAATGGATGAGAGTTCCAGCTGCTTCACTTCCTCACCAACATTAGCTTTTGCTAATCTTTTCATATTTTTGCCATCCTATTAGACGTGAAGTGGAATCTCACTGATTTTCATTTGTATTTCTCTAATCCCTAATGGTGTTGAGCATTTTTCATGCGGTCTTTGTCTTTCATTTATCTTTTGTGGAACGTTTGTTCAATTCTTTTGCCCATTTTAGAAATTGCATTATTCTCTTTGTTGTTGTTAATTTATGGGAGTTATTTCTATATTCTGGATGTAAGTCCATTGTCAGATATATGTGCTGCATATTATTTACCAGTGTTAGATTCGTTTATGTATTTTCTTCACTACGTCTTTTATTGAGCAGAAAGTTTTGGTTTTGATAAAGTCCAATTTACCTTTTTTTAATGGTTTATTTGTGTGTGGGTGTGTCTTTGTGTGTGTGGGTGTGTATATTTGGTCTGAGAAATCCTTCCTTACCTCAAGACTGTGAAAATATTGCCTGATATGTTCTGCTATGAACTTTGTTCCTGAGTTTTATATTTGGGTCTATAGTCTCTTTAGAATTCATTTTTGAGCATATAATGAGATAGAAGTCAAGATTCATTTTTTGTAGACAGGTATTTTACATAGTCTGCACCATTTGGGGAGAAATAAAACTTCTTTCACCCCTGCTGAACTGCTTTTGGACCTTAGTTAAATTTCAGTTCTTTATATGTTTGTGATCTATTTCTAGACTCTGTTTTGTGCCACTGATCTATTTGACCATGTTGATACCAAGATCACACTGTCTTGATTGCTGCAAGTTTGTCAGTTATGGAATAATGTAGTGTTAGTCCTTCAAGTGTGTTCTTTTTCAAAGTCACTTTGGCTATTCTATATCCTTTGATTTCCATATAGAATTTCAGATCATCTTTTCTCTTTCCTCAAAATAGCCTGCTGGAAGATTTGTTGAGCTTTTGTTGCATTTATATATCACTACGTGGAGAATGGATAGCTTGAACAATACTGAGTCTTTCAATCAAGTCTTGTTTAGGTTTTTAATTTCACCCAGCAATATTTTGTGCTTTTTCAGAGTAGAAGTCCTTTCCTGGATATTTTGTTAGATAATGGATGTTCTGACACTACTGGAAATAGTATTGTTTGGTTTTATAATCTTATTTTTCAATTTGTTGTTGCTAGTATACATAAACTGGAACAGGCAATGGCAACCCACTTCAGTACTCTTGCCTGGAGAATCCCATGGACGGAGAAGCCTGGTAGGCTGTGGTCCATGGAGTCGCTGAGAGTCAGACACGACTAAGCGACTTCACTTTTACTTTTCACTTTCATGCATTGGAGAAGGAAATGGCAACCTACTCCAGTATTCTTTCCTGGAGAATCCCAGGGACAGAGGAGCCTGATGGGCTGCCGACTGTGGGGTCGCAGAGAGTCAGACACAACTGACGCGACTTAGCAGCAGCAGCAGTATAAATAAATACAGTGATTCTATATGCTGATCTTATGATCTGCAGCCTTGCTAAATCCTCTTACTTGTTTTAGTAGTTTTTATGTTCCTTAGGATTTTCTACATACACCATCACGTCATCTGCCCAGAAAGATAGTTTCACATTTCCTGATCTCTTTCCCTTCTCTCTTTCTTTCTCTTTTGCCTTATTACACTGGCTAGCACCTTCAGCATAGTGTTGAATAGAAATGATAAGAGCAGACAGTTTGACTTGTTCCCAAATTGAGGAGAAGAGTGTTCAGCCTGGAGGTTTTTAATAAATGCTCTTTATCAGATTGAGAACAAGCTCTTCGATTCCCTATTCTGGGTGGCTTCTTTTTTAACATTGTGAAGGGATATTGATTTTTTTCAAATTCTTTTTCTGCAACTATTCCTAGACATCATGTTTTTTCTCTTTCCTTCTGTTTACATGGCTATTTCTGTTTACATAGGATTTTTCCTAATAGTAAACCAACTTTACATTCCTGGGACAAACATTACTAGTTTTTAATAGATTTTTTCCCCCCCAGAGTTTGTACTTTCTACTGTTGATAGAAAATTTAACCTATTAATTGTTAATGTATAGATTATTCAAGTAGCAAGATTTAATGAACATCTATTTACTACCACCCTGCTAGTGACTGAAAAATACAATATAATAAATATGTCGTCCCTTCACTTAGGGTGTCATAGCCTACTTGTAAAGTCAGATACATATAACGGGCAAGTATAGTGATAAATATCCACCCAATGTAGTATCATAGTAAGAAGAATAGGCCTCTTGTGTCACTACTCTGTGTTAATCAGGAGAAGGATCCTGGAAGAGGTGAAATCTAACTTTTCTTACAGGGTTAACTATGTGAAAGGGATCAAAGGACACGAGGGTACAGAATGGACAAAGGCACAAAGCTAAGACAACATCACGGTGCTTCTGAGAAACTAATAGTAGTTCATCACTACTGGAGCATAAAGTACAAGGCTACCTTGAGGAGTGATGATTTTATAAAATATTGGTCAGATCGCTGCAACCCTTGTGTGCCAAATGAAGAAATTTGTCCTTAGTTCTGCAAATGATGGGGAGCCATGAGATTACAAGGGTAGAGGGATGTAGTCTGGTTTGGATTTTAATCAAAACCCTATGACAGATTTGTGGAGGATAGATTTGAAAGTGCCAAGGCTGGAAGCAGGAAGATCTGTTAGAAAATAATAATGGCATCTTGAACCTTAGCAAAGAGTGTAGAGATGGAGAGGAAGGGTCAGATTTGAGAAGTATTTAGGAAATGAAAGTGGCAGATCTTGACGATGAACTGATTAGAGGATGAATCAAGACTGAGAGTGTATTAGTTTCCTAGAGTTGCCATAACAACGTACACAAACTGGGTGATTTAACTTAACAGACCTTTATTGTCTCACAGTTCTAGAGCCCAGAGGTTGGAAATTAAGGTGTCAGCAGGGCCCTGTTCCCTCTGAGACTCTGGGTAGCAGCCTTCCTTGCCTCCTCCTAGCTCTGATGGTAGCTGTTGGTCTTGGATTTCCTTGGCACATAGCGACATTACTCCAGTCACTGCCTCTGTAGTCACATGGGGCTCTCCCTGTTTGTCTCTGTCCTTTTGGAGTAAGGCTCACCCAGTAAATCACTCCTATAAGTAAGTCACTCAAGTATGACATCAACTTCACTCATCATTATCACCAGTGACCCTATTTCCAAATAAGGTTACATTTGGAGGCAGTGGAACTTAGGGCTTCAGCGTATCTTTGTGAGGGACACAGTTCAACTTACAACAAACAGTAAAGTCAAAATTGCTCTTAGTTTTCTAGTTCAGAGTCTATAGGATATGACCCCGGGCTAGGTAGCAAATACAAGGGAAAGAGCTAGCTTAGAAAAAAGATGAATTCAGAATTGACTACAGGACATACTTTAAGAGTCATTGTAGCAGTCACTTCTATAGGTCTGAAATTCATCTCTTTAAGATAGAAACAAACTGTTAAGATGTATGGATAGTATGAGTAATTGGCATCATCTTTTCATTGTTGAGAACATGAGATGATGTTTGTTTTATAGAAGCTGTTATTATGGCAAAGAGATCTCTATCTTGAGGTATTATATGATCATTCTCACTAGTTTTAGAACCAACAGTTGGGAAGGAAGCATTGTTGACCAAAATCACATCATTTTAATGAACGCTGATGTCACTGATGCAGCAGCTTGAAAATTGTGAAATTACCTTAAGACTCTATTAACTGTGTGTAAAAATGACTTTAGTAGAAAGCAAAAATCATGGACCTTTATAGGCTTAGTGGAATTTACCCTGTTCATTTTATAGCCTCAGTTTGGAAAATGCTTCTCAACATGTTACCATTTGTAACTATGAATTACATCTTGATTATATGCAAAACAAAGTAGATAGTAGTTTACTATTGTCAATATTCATTTCATACTTTTAAGAATGTGGTTTCAATACCAAATATTTCAAGTATGTCACTTAGAAAATATAGTCACACAACTATATTCCTTCTGTATTCCCTAAATTTAGTACATTCTGTTTTTTATTCATTTGAAATAGTTCAAACTACATTTGCCCAGAACTCTAAAAGTATCTCTAATTCTTCATTACATTTTTTCTCAATGCAAGAAGTTTTCCTGGAGTTGCTGGAACATTATGTGGAAGGCTTATGGAAAGCAGAGTGTTATGAAGTAATTTCTCAAGTTTCCAAGTTGATTCATTCCAAATTATGAGAATCGTCGAGAGTTTCAGGTAAGTAACTGATATGTTTGCATCATTCACCTATATATTTTATTTTGGTCTTAAGTTGCTACCCTTAAAAAACGCTGAAAAAGACATTCTTTCCTTCAGTTCAGTTCAGTTCAGTCACTCAGTTGTGTCCGACTCTTTGCGACCCCATGAATCGCAGCACGCCAGGCCTCCCTGTCCATCACCAACTCCCAGAGCTTACTCAGATTCACGTCCACTGAGTCAGTGATGCCATCCAGCCATCTCATTCTTTGTCATCCCCTTCTCCTCCTGCCCCCAATCCCTCCCAGCATCAGAGTCTTTTCCAATGAGTTAACTCTTCTCATGAGGTGGTCAAAGTACTGGAGTTTCAGCATTAGTATCAGTGCTTCCAAAGAAATCCCAGGGCTGATCTCCTTCAGAATGGACTGGTTTGTTCTCTTTGCAGTCCAAGGCACTCTCAAGAGTCTTCTCCAACACCACAGTTCAAAAGCATCAAATCTTCGGCACTCAATTTTCTTCACAGTCCAACTCTCACATCCATACATGACCACTGGAAAAACCAAATGAAATTGAGGATGCAATTCAGACATAAAGAAAAAAGTACTCAATAACACAGTACTTTTAATGTATATGCTACCAATGAGATATGAATGACACGAAGCATATTTAGAATTACAGTGTTATTTGACCATTTTAAGCCCTACCCTCTCACCTAAACTTGTTAAGGCATTTTTTTCTGTGACCATGGGAGAAGGGAGTGCGAATGACCCTACCAAAACCATTTTGAAAAGGAAATGGTGTTGCTTTTTTCCCCTTATGCATTTATTGTGGACATTTCATAACTAACCAAAAGATAAAGCTAATTTGTTACTTCTCATATTTTCAGAAATCTAAGCTTATAGAACTCTTCATGGAGTTTACACAAAAATTTTGGAGGCTATGCACACAAAGAAAAGACTTTTAGGCACCTTCTTCAGAGTTGCCTTTTATGGCCCAGTAAGTATACTGTAGTTCATCAAGTTGCTTTCCTTTTTAAACATTCACCTTGAATTATTAGGTTACCATAGCAGCAGTTACTGGTTCTAGGGTTCTGTCTGGGTAAAGCACCTGTCCCAACAGCAGGTGTGACACTTTTCTCGTGTAATGTTCACCTTGGTTTCCATATTTAATCCACTCGGGCAGAGGACAGCATATAAGATTTCAACGTTTCCTTCAGTTTCAATTTCAGTCAAGCTTCTTAAATGTTTCTTTAATACCTAGTACTGCAAGCTTTCAAACAAAAATCAGGTAAGTATGCAAGTGATGAAAAATCAAGTGTAAAAACCTTCAGGCCAATGATATGCTCATATGACGGTGAGTTTGAAAGTTCTCATTTATTTCAGCTACAAAATATGCATGTGGCTCTTAGAACTATTATTTAAAATCTGGCAAATACTTTATTTCTGATCAATTAGTAGATGTTCTCTAAATGCTTCATTTGCTCATAATGCTTATAGAGTATTCTATGTTTAATTTTATAATAGTTTTTTTTGAAGAAGAGGATGGAAAGGAGTACATCTGTAAAGAGCCACAGCTCAGCAGCCTCTCAGAGATTTCCCTGAGACTTGGTAAACTTTATGGTGAAAAATTTGGTACAGAGAATGTCAAAATAATTCAGGATTCAGACAAGGTAACTTGCCCTGCATTTTGAAATAATTATTTATTAGTTCCAGATGTGGCATATTGCTTCTGACTTTTTCCTTTTTTAGCTGGTGGACGAGAAGAATGGGAAATAAGAGTCTTTCCAGGTCCTAAAAGAAAGGACATGGGCTTTGGAATCGGAGAGAAGGATTCAGATCTCCATTCTCTGCCACTTACTAGCTGTGTGACTATGGGGAATATACTTAACCTCTCTGGGCCTCACTGTTCTCATTAGTAAAATGAACTTAATAATAGTGCCTTCCTCATAGAGTTGTTGCATGAATTCAGTTCAGTTCAGTTGTGTCCTACTCTTTGCGACCCCATGGAGTGCACCATGCCAGGGTTCCCTGTTCCTCACCAACTCCTGGAGCTTGCTCAAAATCATGTCCACTGAGTCAGTGATGCCATCCAACCATCTCATCCTTTGTCATCCCCTTCTGCTCCTGCCTTCAACCTTTCACAGCATCAGGGCCTTTTCCAGTGAGTCAGTTCTTTGCATCAGGTGGCCAAAGTATGGGAGTTTCGGCTTCAACATCAGTCCTTCCAATGAACACCTAGGACTGATCTCCTTTAGGACAGACTGAATGGATCTCCTTGAAGTCCAAGGGACTCTCAAGAGTCTTCTCCAGCACCACAGTTCAAAAGCAGCAGCTTTCCTTATAGTCCAACTCACATCCATACATGAGTACTGGAAAAAACGTAGCTTTGACTAGATGAAACTTTGTCAGCAAAGTAATGTCTCTGCTTTTTAATATGCTGTCTAGGTTGGTCATAGCTTTTCTTCCAGTGAGCAAGCATCTTTTAATTTCATGGCTGCAGTCACCATCTGCAGTGATTTTGGAGCCCAAGAAAAATAAAGCCTGTCACTGTTTCCATTGTTTTCACATCAATTTGCCGTGAAGTAGTGGGAGACGGGCGGATCATGGTGGAGAGCTGACAGAACGTGGTCCACTGGAGAAGGGAATGGCAAGCCACTTCAGTATTCTTGCCTTGAGAACCCCATGAACAGTATGAACAGGCAAAATGATAGGATATCAAAAGAGGAACTCCCCAGGTCCTTAGGTGCCCAATGTGCTACTGGAGATCAGTGGAGCAATAAGTCCAGAAAGAATGAAGGGATGGAGCCAAAGCGAAAACAATACCCAGTTGTGCATGTGACTGGTGATAGAAGCAAGATCCGATGCTGTAAAGAGCAATACTGCATAGGAACCTGGAATGTCAGGTCCATGAATCAAGGCAAATTGGAAGTGGTCAAACAAGAGATGGCAAGGGTGAACGTGGATGTTCTAGGAATCAGCGAACTAAAATGGACTGGAATGGGTGAATTTAACTCAGATGACCATTATATCTACTACTGCGGGCAGGAATCCCTCAGAAGAAATGGAGTAGCCATCATGGTCAACAAAAGAGTCCGAAATGCAGTACTTGGATGCAATCTCAAAAACGACAGAATGATCTCTGTTC
>SJYT01050984.1:41152-51216 GCA_006410635.1 Cephalophus harveyi | reverse complement strand
ACGCCAGGCCTCCCTGTCCATCACCAACTCCCAGAGCTCACTCAGATTCACGTCCATTGAGTCAGTGATGCCATCCAGCCATCTCATCCTTTGTTGTCCCCTTCTCCTCCTGCCCTCAATCCCTCCCAGCATCAGAGTCTTTTCCAATGAGTCAACTCTTGGCATGAGGTGGCCAAAGTACTGGAGTTTCAGCGTTAGCATCAGTGCTCCCAAAGAAATCCCAGGGCTGATCTCCTTCAGAATGGACTGGTTGGATCTCTTTGCAGTCCAAGGGACTCTCAAGAGTCTTCTCCAACACCACGGATCAAAAGCATCAATTCTTCAGCACTCAACTTTCTTCACAGTCCAACTCTCACATCCATACATGACCACTGGAAAAACCAAATGAAATTAAGGATGCAATTCAGACATAAAGAAAAAAGGAGTCAATAACACAGTACTTTTAATGTATATGTTACCATTGAGATATGAATGACACGAAGCATGATATTTAGAATTACATTGTTATTTGACCATTTTAAGCTCTACCCTCTCACCTAAACTTGTTAAGGCATTTTTTCTGTGACCATGGGAGAAGGGAGTACAAATGACCCCACAAACCCATTTTGAAAAGGAAATGGTGTTGCTTTTTCCCCCTTATGTGTTTATTGTAGACATTTCATAACTAACCAAAAGATAAAACTAATTTGTTACTTCTCATATTTTCAGAAACTTAAGTTTATAGAACCCTTCATGGAGCCTACACAAAAATTTTGGAGGCTATGCACACAAAGAAAAGATTTTTAGGCACCTTCTTCAGAGCTGCCATTTATGGCCCAGTAAGTATACTGTAGTTCATCAAGTTGCTTTCCTTCTTAAACATTCACCTTGAATTATTAGGCTACCATAGCAGCAGTTACTGCTTCTAGGATTCTGTCTGGGTAAAGCACCTGTCCCAACAGCAGGTGTGACACTTTACTTGTGTAATGTTCACTTTGGCCTCCATATTTAATCCACTCGGGCAGAGGACAGCATATAAGATTTGAACGTTTCCTTCTGATTCAATTTCAGTCAAGCTTCTTAAATGTTTCTTTAATACCTAGTACTGAAAGTTTTCAAATAAAAATCAGGTAAGTATGCAAGTGGTGAAAAATCGAGTGTCAAAACGCTCAGGCCAATGATATGCTCATATGACGGGGAGTTAGAAAGTTCTCATTTATTTCAGCTACAATATATGCATGTGGCTTTTAGAACTATTATTTAAAATCTAGCAAATACTTTATTTCTGATCACTTAGTAGATGTTCTCTAAATGCTTCATTTAGATGCTTATAAAATGCTTATAAAGTATTCTATGTTTAACTTTATAATAGTCTTTTTTGAAGAAGAGGATGGAAAGGAGTACATCTATAAAGAGCCACAGCTCAGCAGCCTCTCAGAGATTTCCCTGAGACTTGTTAAACTTTATGGTGAAAAAACTGGTACAGAGAATGTCAAAATAATTCAGGATTCAGACAAGTTAACTTGCCCTGCATTTTGAAATCATTATTTATTAGTTCCAGATGTGGCACATTGCTTCTCACTTTTTCCTTTTTTAGCTGTGGACGAGAAGAATGGGAAAGGGAGTCTTCCCAGATCCTAAAAGAAAGGACAGGGGCTTTGGAATTGGAGAGGAGGATTCAGATCTTCATTCTCTGCCACTTACTAGCTGTATGACTATGGGGAATATACTTAACCTCTCTGGGCCTCACTGTTCTCATAGTAAAATGAACTTAATAATAGTGCCTTCCTCATAGAGTTGTTGCATGAATTCAGTTCATTGGCACATTGCTTCTCACTTTTTCCTTTTTTAGCTGTGGACGAGAAGAATGGGAAAGGGAGTCTTCCCAGATCCTAAAAGAAAGGACAGGGGCTTTGGAATTGGAGAGGAGGATTCAGATCTTCATTCTCTGCCACTTACTAGCTGTATGACTATGGGGAATATACTTAACCTCTCTGGGCCTCACTGTTCTCATAGTAAAATGAACTTAATAATAGTGCCTTCCTCATAGAGTTGTTGCATGAATTCAGTTCAGTTCAGTCGTGTCCTACTCTTTGCGACCCCATGGAGTGCACCACGCCAGGCTTCCCTGTTCCTCACCAACTCCTGGAGCTTGGTTGAAATCATGTCCATTGAGTCAGTGATGCCATCCAACCATCTCATCCTTTGTCATCTTGCTGAAGAATTGATGCTTTTGAACTGTGGTGTTGGAGAAGACTCTTGAGAGTCCCTTGGACTGCAAGGAGGTCCAACCAGTCCATTCTGAAGGAGATCAGCCCTGGGATTTCTTTGAAAGGAACGATGCTAAAGCTGAAACTCCAGTACTTTGGCCACCTCATGCGAAGAGTTGACTCATTAGAAAAGACTCTGATGCTGGGAGGGATTGGGGGCAGGAGGAGAAGAGGACGACCGAGGATGAGATGGCTGGATGGCATCACTGACTCGATGGATGTGAGTCTGAGTGATCTCCGAGAGATGGTGATGAACAGGGAGGCCTGGCGTGCTGCGATTCATGGGGTTGCAAAGACTCGGACACGACTGAGCGACTGAACTGAACTGAACTGAGTGGGACAGGATGCTGTGATCTTCATGTTTTGAATATTGAGTATTAAGCCAACTCTATCACTCTGCTCTTTCACTTTCATCAAGAGCTCTTTAGTTCCTCTTCACTGTCTGTCATAAGGGTGGTGCCATCTTCATATCTGAGGTTACTGATATTTCTCCTGGAAATCTTCATTCCAGCTTGTGCTTCATCCAGTCTGAAATTTTGCATGATGTACTCTGCATATAAATTAAATAAGCAGGGTGACAATATACATCCTTGATAGTTGTAGGGATTAAATTATCCAATGTATGGAAAGTGGTTAGAGTTCCTGATATATAAGAAGGCATTTGATAATAACATAGAAACTAGCATGCTCAATAGAAGTTAGCTATTATCATTGATGTTGTTGTGCCACATGATTGTCAATTTCATGCTTCATGATTAAAATCATCTTAGGTAGGACTTCTCTGGTGGTTCAGTGGGCAAGAGTTTGCCTGCCAATGATGGAGACACAGGTTTGATCCCTGGTCCAGGAGGATTCCACATGCTGTGGGGAACCCAAACCTGTGCTCCAAGCTACTGTGCCTGCGGTCTGGATCCTGGACACCACAACTAGAGAGTACTCCCAGCTCACGACAACTAGAGAAAGCCCACACACCACAGCAAAGAAGATCAAATGCAGCTAAAAATAAAAATAAATAAATGCGATTTTTAAAAGAAAAATCATCTTATGACACACCTTTCACTCTTAAGATAGCCTTAGTTCAGTAATTATATTTGCAGTGATGTAGGTTTAGGAGAGATGCCCTGATCCAAAGATGATCCGTCCCACTAGACCCTGCCAAGGCAAGGATGAGAAAGGCTGCAGCAAGAGAGGCTGTTTCTTAGAAACGCATAATTCCAGAGAGACAGAATTGCGGAAGAGCACAATGGGAATGACTGAATGTCCTTAATCACCATGGACGTGTTCAGGATGAGAGCTGATTTTTAAGGTAGGAAAGACCTTTAATATGGTGCCAGATCTGCAGGCCCCAGAAATACGTACCGAGTGACTGTGATGTGCATGGTGCTCTGCAAAACACTTGGAGCATTGCCAGAGTGCAAAGCCCTTGGCGATGGTAAAGACACTTCATTTTCTACGAGGAAAATGGTCTCTTCACTTTGTAAATTTAGCTATATCTTATGGAGATGATTTTTTCTTGAACATATGCCTCGGACGTTGACAGGTCCAAAATTCATGAATATTTGGCAAAATCTCTCTGCTTCTTATCAGTTTCAGTCTTCTGTGTTGTTTTATTGAATTAAGACCATAGAGACATTTCTCTTTTGTAGCCAGCAAGTTTTGGGCTTGCTACCATACTACTGATACTATAAATGGAAAGTTACTAGAAAGCCAGGCTTGCAGAAGAACATGCAGTTTTCTACTTTATGCTGCCTGTGAAAACCTGGCCAACAGGCACTAATGACAAACCACCGTCAGGCAGCTGGACTCCTGACCCTCTTTGTAAACACGATATTTTAGTCACTCTTCACGGGCAACAGAGAAAAGAAGCAGTTGCTACATTTAAAATCCTTCTTCTTTCATAATGTGTGAAGTTAAAAATTTAAAACACTCTTTTACTTGCCAAAGAACAAAATCTGCTTTAGGGCACAAACAATTTAAAGAAGAGTGGGCAATATTTTCCAGTATTTTAAACGTATGTTTTGTTGGACCCAATAATTTTGCATTTAAGATTTTATCTTGTAGATGTACACAAAGATGTACATTTAAGATGTTTATTGCTATAAAGTTTATATAATAAAAGCCTGGAAACAATCTGTGTCCATACGGTTAAGGAAATGGTACTACCCTCACAATGGATATAGCTAAACTACTTAAAAAATTTATTTAAGTATTGATACGAACCAACCAAGATACATTCTTGAGAGAAAAAGGTGAGACACAGACAGTATGGGCAGGATGACTACATTTGTGAAAACTGATATTTACATACACTCACTTGTGTATGCTTAGGAAATTTCTGGAATGGTACAAAGTTGTTTTTTCATTTACTTATTTTAATTGGAGGATAATTACTTTGCAATATTGTGGGCTTCTTTTTTCCTATACCTCAATATGAATCAGCCATCGATGGAATGATACAAAATTGTTAATAGTTATCCCTAAGGAGATAGACTAGAGTCTTATGGAGAAGAGAAACATTTATTTTTCAAGTGGACCCTCATGTACTTCTTGAATGTTTTACCATATATTTTATTTGTATAAGGCTAAAACCAGTCTTGACCTCTTCTTTATTTCTTTTCTATCTTTTTTCTTAGCCAGATAATTACCTTCAACTATTTCCTTCAGTTTCTCTGGAGAAATCTAGATATTTAATTGGAAAGAAAAGAAAGAATTTTTGATTATAAACTTTCTGGAGAAGTTTTAAAAGCTGCTAAGAAAATTTCTATCCCTTGTCACAGGAATGAATACAGTGTTTGCTATGGGTTTTCCACAGTGGCCCTTGGTCAGACTGTAGTCATTTCCTTCTATTCTTAGTTTGTTGAGTGTTTTCATTATGAAAAGGTGTGAATTTTGCCAAATGCATTTTCTGCGTTGATTGACATGATCGTGTTTCTTTTTATTTCCTTCATTCTGTTAATGCAGTGTATTGCTTCTTGTGTTGCAGAGCATGGACTCTAGAGTACATGGGTTCAGTAGATGTGGTACAGGGGCTTTTTAAGTTGTGGTGTCCTGGCTTATTTTCCCGCAGTGAGATCTTAGTTCCCCTACCGGGGATTGAACCCACATTCCCTGGAATGGATGGAGGATTCTTAACAACTGGACCACCAGGAAAGTCCTGTAGACTAATAATATTTTAATGTAAAGTCTCTTAAATCATGTAGCAATCAAAAAACAGAAAAATGTTGCTACTGTTAACATAATACTAGATTTTATAATTACCCATGGATTTACCTGAATCAATGGATGTGAGTCTGAGTGAACTCCGAGAGATGGTGATGAACAGGGAGGCCTGGCGTGCCATGATTCATGGGGTCGCAAAGAGTCGGATGCGACTGAGCGACTGAACTGAACTGGTGGATTTATCTTTACCAAGACCTTCATACAGGTTTGAATTACTGTCTGATGGTCTTTCATTGTGACCAGCAGGACTCCTTTTGGTGTTTCATATGGGGCAAGCCTAGTGGTGTAAAAGCTGACTTAAAACTCAACATTCAGAAAATAAAGATCATGGCAGCCCGTCTCACTACTTCATGGCAAATTGATGGGGAAACAATGGAAACAGTTACAGGCTTTATTTTCTTGGGCTCCAAAATCACTGCAGATGGTGACTGAAGCCATGAAATTAAAAGATGCTTGCTCACTGGAAGAAAAGCTATGACCAACCTAGACAGCATGTGAAAAAGCAGAGACATTACTTTGCTGATGAAGGTCCATCTAGTCAAAGCTATGGTTTTTCCAGTAGTCATGTATGGATGTGAGAGTTGGACTATAAAGAAAGCTGAGCACTGAACAGTTGATGCTCTTGAACTGTGGTGCCGGAGTAGACTCTTGAGAATCCTTTGGACTGCAAGGAGATCCAACCAGTCCATCCTAATGGAAATCAACCCTGAATATTCATTGGAAGGACCGATGCTGAAGCTGAAACTGCAATACTTTGGCTGCCTGATGCAAAGAACTGACTCATTGGACAAGGCCCTGATGCTGGGAAAGATTGAAGGCAGGATGACAAAGGATGAGATGTTTGGATGGCATCACCGACTCAATGGACATGAGTTTGAGCAAGCTCTGGGAGTTGGTGAGGAACAGGGAAACCTGAGGTGGTGCAGTCCATGGGGTCACAAAGAGAAGGACACGGCTGAGTAACTGAACTGAACTGAGTGGTAATGATCTCCTTCAGCTTTTCTTTATCTGGGAATGTCTTAATTTCTCCCTCACTGTTAAGGACAGCTTTTCCAGATATAGAACTCTTTGTTAATAGATTTGTTTTTTCTTTAAAGTCCAGTGCCTTCTGACCTCCAAAGTTTCTGATGAGAAATCTGACCCTCTTACTCAGGATCCCTTATATGTGACAAGTCTTTGTCTCTTGCTTCTTGCAAAATTCTCCCTTTGTCATATAGTAAAGTAATTAGCCTTCAATTAAAAAAAATAATAATTTTTTTAAAAAGAAAAAATTCTCTCTTTGGCTTTGACTTTTGACATTTGATTTTAATATGTCTCAGCGTGGATCTGTTTGAGTTACCCTGCTTGGAGTTTGTTGAGTTTTGTGTCTTTCATAAGATTTGAGTTTTCACCCATTATTTCTTCAGATAGTCTCCCTGCCCCTTTCTCTCTCTTTTCTCCTTCAAAGACTCCCATAGTGTGCATGTTCACCTGCTGGATGATATTCCTCAGGTTCCATAGCCTCTGTCCCTCTTCAATTTTTTTCCTTTGTGTTCCTCTGATCCATCATTGACATTGTCTTATCTTCACATTGGCTACACCCGCTCTGCTGAAATGTGTCTTTGAATCCTTCTGGTGATGTTTCATTTCAGTTATTGTATTTTTCAGCTCTGAAAAAAAAAAAAAAAAGGTTTGGGTTTCCTTTCAGATTTTCTAGCTCTTTATTGATATCAGCATTTTCTAGATACATAATTTCCTTGACTTATCTCACAACTTCCTTCAGTTCTTTGATCATGAATACTGTTGTTTTAATGTCTTTTTCTAGGAGATCTGCTATCACATTTTTTTTTTCAGTGATACTGTCTATTGGTTTATTTTTCTGTTTTGAATGGGGCATACTTTCTTATTTATTTGCATGCCTTGCAATATTTTTATTGTGGAAAACTGGACATTTGAATTTAATATTGTGATCTCTCTGGAAATTAGATTCTGTCCCTGTTCCAGAGTTTTCTGGGTTTTGTTTTTAATTGTTGTAAGCTGTGTCTTTCCCAATAATCAGCCTGAGGTGTAAATCTGGGATCTTCTCAATCTTTTCTGAGCCTGTGCCTTCCTCTGAGCATGCGCAGTGAATTTCTAGTCACCATCCTTTATGCAGTTCCCTTTGAACAAACTAGCATTGGATGTAGAGCCCCTAAGAGGGGATGGAGAGGAAAATGAAGAGGAGAGGAGAGGAAAGGTGCTGGTCTGTTAAGTCCCCTGGAAGTCACTTTAGACAGAGGGGGAGGGCATTGCAACAAAGGGAAGAGGTGGTATAAAAATGCCCGCAGCCCCTTTGACTGTCTTCCTGTGATCAGAAGCATCAGTCAGCAGTCATAGCACAGATTCACAATATTTGGAAGACAGGGTCTTTATTCATCCTGGCTCCTACAAGCTGTTCTAGGAATATACACACAGCTATCTGCCATAGTACTTCAGGGATGAGGTATGCGGTGCTGCCATTGTGCCCAGGGTTAAAATTGAACAAAATTAAAATTATGGTAATTTTGTGTCCAAATCTTCCCCTCAAAGTTGCAAATCTTCAACAGACTCCAGAGTTCCAAAATTGTTCCATCAGATGGGTAATGATGGTGTAACTATTGTCTCTATAAGATAGATGTCTGGTGTTCTACCATCTTCTGAGAATCCTCTCTGTAATAGGTATTTTTTGAGGTGGAATTCAAATGTGCAGTTAGCCATTTTAATATATGGGTACACATATACAACCGTGGTGGATTCAAGTCAATGTATGGCAAAACCAGTACAGTATTGTAAAGAAATTAGCCTCCAATTAAAATAAATAAATTTATATTTAAAAAATTGAAAAATAAAAATAGATAAAGATTTTAAAAAAGAAATTGAATGTAATATAAAAGCAAATAAAAGTAATTTTTTTAAAAAGCAAATGAGAAAGCAATGCTCAGCATGATCTCCGGTTTGTAAATAAATATATATGCATAGAAAAAAAAATTACAAGGAAATATATGAGAATGTAAATGATGGTCATTACTGAATGGTAGCATTGCAGTTTTTTTCTGTCTACATTTCTATAATCTCCAAATAGGCTTCTGTAACTTCTTAATAATCAGAAGGAAATAGTCCTTGAAGAAAGAGTAAAGACCTCTTCCAAGTGTATATTTATCTCACAGTGTATTCAATGACTGTTCCTCAGTTGATCTCAGAGGTGTTAGTAGCTTACCTGTTCCCTATTTTCCCTTCTGTTGAATAGAAGCAAGACTTTCTTACTTTCCAGGTAAATGTCAAAGAGCTTGACCCCAAATATGCTCATATCCAAGTCACTTACGTGAAGCCCTACTTTGATGATAATGAACTCACTGAAAGAAAAACTGAGTTTGAAAGAAATCATAATATCAACAGATTTGTTTTTGAGGCTCCTTATACATTGTCAGGCAAAAAGCAAGCTTGTATAGAAGAACAGTGCACATGCCATATAATCTTGACTAGTAAGTAGGACTTGGCATAACTTCTTTGTTTGACATGATCTTTTCTGATACATACAAGCAGCAGCTGGTCAGCAGGAAAATGTAACTGAAATTTTAATCGTTTGTTCTGCTGTTCAGTTACTCACTTACACAAATATGCTATGTTATAAACCATTCCTTTCCCATATGTAATTATGTAATTCATGCTTAGTTTGAGTCATCTCAGAGAGAATTTCTCCTTCAGTCCTGAAGTAATAAGGCACCTATTTGGTCTCTAAGGGATTTTCCAGAGAAAATATGAAGAGAATTAAGCACAATAGATTGTTTTTTAACTTGGCTGTTTGATTTACTATCTTAAAAACTCATCTCTCAATCTTAATCTTTAATAGATTCAAACTTGTTTCCATATGAGAAGAGGAGGATTTCTATAACCTATGAACAGCAAATTCATTTAAAGCCAATTGATGTTGCACGGATAAAGCTGCAGAGCTGCAAAAGCTTTGCTCTTCTGCTGTCATGGACATCATTCAGCTCCAATTTAAATTGAAAGGCTGTGTTTCAGTGCAGGTATATTGGTTGCTAACCATGTATTAAATGTTTCTTGGAGTTCCTCTTGCTTTCATAAGGGCACAGAACAAGCACTAATTGTAATTGTCTTATATTCTGACTGGGTGCAAAAACCTCTACATTTTTTATTAATTTAATAAAGATACTGAGTTTGAAAGAAACCATAATATCAACAGATTTGTTTTTGAGGCTCCTTATACATTGTCAGGCAAAAAGCAAGGTTATATAGAAGAACAGTGCAAACGCCATACAATCTTGACTAGTAAGTAGGACTTGGCGTAACTTCTTTGTTTGACATGATCGTTTTTGATATATACCAGCAGCAGCTGGTCAGCAGGAAAATGTAATTGAAATTTTAATCCTTTATTGTTCTGCTGTTCATTCACTCACTTAAAGAAACATGTTATAGACCATTCCTTTCCCATATGTAATTATATAATTCATGCTTAGTCTGAGTCGTCTCAGAGAGAATTTCTCCTTCAGTCCCAAAGAAATAAGGCACCTATTTGGTCTCTAAGGGATTTTCTAGAGAAAATATGGGGAGAACTAAGCACAATACATTTTTTTTTTT
>SJYT01050984.1:6417-34737 GCA_006410635.1 Cephalophus harveyi | reverse complement strand
CATGGCAACCCACTTCAGTTTTCTTGCCTGTAGGATCCTATGGACAGAGGAGCCTGACAGGCTACAGTCCATAGGGTCACAAAGAGTTAGACACAAGTGAAGAGACTTAGCAGGCTCACATACACGTACCTGCATACCACAAGTGGGAGCGGACCTCCTGACCCTCATTTCTAATCTGGCACTTGGTCTACAGGTAAGCTTTACATACACGAGCTCATTTTATACTCACTGCAACTTTGTGAGGCAATTACTAATATCACCCACTGCCTTATGACTGGGGAAGCTGAGGCACAGTGAAGCTAGAGAAGCTGATTGAGATCACACCATCAATAAGTAGTCAGCTAGAATCTGAACCCAGAGAAACTAGTGTAGAAATTCACACTCTGAACCATCACATGGAGATGAGTCAAAGAAAAAAGAGGACAGATGCAGGAGAATAAAATGATGAGGAAGCAAGGAAGGAGGAGGAAAGCTTCAGTTCCCTGACATCAGAAGGCTACTGCTAGACGATACCCAGCCTCTTTTTCCAGGCCGTTGGATCACACACTTCTGTCTCTGTTACCAAAGCTTCCTAAGTACATCAGACTTAGGCAAGAGTTCAAATCAATGAAATAAATGGTGTCCAGAGGAATCGATGTTTTCTTTCATTAAAATTTTTTTATTGGAGTGCAGTTGCTTTATAATGTTTTGTCAATTTCTGGTGTACAGCAAGGTGGATCAGCTAT
Source organism: Cephalophus harveyi (assembly GCA_006410635.1). Classification (NCBI taxonomy): domain Eukaryota; kingdom Metazoa; phylum Chordata; class Mammalia; order Artiodactyla; family Bovidae; genus Cephalophus; species Cephalophus harveyi. The sequence continues at coordinate 34,012 of SJYT01050984.1, read as the reverse complement.
ATGTGTACATATATCCCTTCTTTTTTGGATTTTCTTCCCATTTAGGTCATCAGAGAGCATTGAGTAGAGTTCCCTGTGCTATACAGTAGGTTCTCATTAGTTATACATATACATATACATAGTAGTGAATACATGTCAATCCTAATGTTCCAAATTTATCCCTTCCTAACACCAGGTTTCCCTGTAGTAACCAGAAATCTGTTTTCTACATCTGTGACTCTATTTGTTTTTTTTTTGTTTGTTTGTTTGTTTGTTTTTAATTTTTAAAATATAAATTTATTTATTTTAATTGGAAGCTAATTACTTTACAATATTGTATTGGTTTTGCCATATATCAGCATGAATCCACCATGGGTATACACGTGTTCCCCATCCTGAACCTACCTCCCTTCCCTTACCATGCCTCTGGGTCATTCCAGTGCACCAGCCCCAAGCATCCTGTATCACGCATTGAACCAGGACTGGTGATTTGTATCACATATGATATTATACATGTTTCAATGCCATTCTCCCAAATCATCCCACCCTCGTGCTCTCCCACAGAGCCCAGAAGACTGTTCTATACATCTGTGTCTTTTTTGCTATGTGATTTTATTTCTGTTTTGCAAATGAATTCATTTGTACCATTTTTTTTTTTAGATTTCACATATAAGCAGTATCATATGATGTTTGTCTTCCTCACTTCACTCAATATGACAATCTCTAGGTCCATTCATGTTCCTGCAAATGGCATTATTTTCTTCTTTTTTATGGCTGAGTAATCATGCGAAGAGTTGACTCATTGGAAAAGACTCTGATGCTAGGAGGGATTGGGGGCAGGAGGAAAAGGGGACAGCCTAGGATGAGAAGGCTGGATGGCATCACTGACTCGATAGATGTGAGTCTGAGTGAACTACGAGAGATGGTGATAAACAGGGAGGCCTGGCATGCTGCGATTCACAGGGTTGCAAAGAGTCGGACACGACTGAGCGACTGAACTGAACTGAACTGAATGGCAACCTACTCCAGTATTCTTGCCTGGAGAATCCCATGGGCAGGGAAGCCTGGTGGGCTACAGTCCACGGGGTCGCAAAGAGTCGGACATGACTGAGTGACTTCACTTTCACTAACATTCTAATGTTATTTTTATATAGTAAAAATGCAATGGTTTTCTGAAGGAATCTAAATTCAGGAATAGAAAAATGCTACATTTTGGGTTTGCTTTTCCCCTCTCTGTCAAAGCACAACCTAGGACAACAAACTCAAAAGATCCACCTATATCTTCCCTCACCATATAGCTGTAATTTCCACAAGTGTGTGCATGTGTGCTCCCCAAGTCTCATCAGTTATGTCAGATACTTTGCGACCCCATGGACTGTAGCCCACCAGGCTCCTCTATCCATGGGATTCTCCAGGCAAGAATACTGGAATGGGTTGCTGTGCCCTCCTCCAGGAATTGAACCTGAGTCTCTCTTGTGTCTCCTGCATTGCAGGTGAATTCTTTTCCTACTGAGCCACCCGGGAAGCCCACTTTAAACAAGAACAGGCCTTAAAATCCTAGGAAGACTGTAGACTAAACTGAAGATCATTCCAGTTCTCAAATCAATTCTCAAAAGCCCTCTCATCTTCACCTTCACCTTGCCACATCATTAGGGTTCTAAAAGAAATGATAGCTTTATGGCTAAAGCAAACACTGGCCCTGAGAACAAATCTGGAACTCTCAGCTCCTTACCAAGAGTGGGAAGAAGATTACAGGGTTTGGCGTGTTTACTTCATAGGTAGAACCGGAAGGGTGTCAAGATTCCCTGGCTTGGTGTCCAGCTGCAGACTCTCTCCTAAGTTTTAGAGCCTATACCCAACTGCTTTCTGGGTTTCTCCCCTTGGAGACCCGTGGGTACTTCAGGATCACCATGCCCCCACCTGACCTCCTGCTCTACCCTGAACACATGCTCCTCTTCCTGTGTTCCCCATCTCTGTGATGACAATATCTCCCACCGAGTTACCCAGACCAGGAACCCATGAGTCACCTAGGTCAGCATACAGTTTCTGTAAAAAGGCAAATGGGAAATATTTGGGGCTTGGCCAGCCATACGGTCTCTGTTGCAACTAGTCAGCCCTGCCGTTGCAGAATGAAAGCAGTCATTAGACAGCATGTAGCAAATGGATGGGGCTGTGTTCCAATCAATTTTCAATTAGGTGCACTAAAAAGTTTTCACATAATTTTCATAGGTTCCAAAATGGTAGGTTCCTTTTGATTTTTTCCCAGCTATTGAAAAATGTAAAATCCATGCTGAGGTCGTGGGTCATAAAGAAATAAATGGGCTGGATTTGGTTAGTCTAGAATCCTCATGCTCCTTCCTTCCCATGTATAATTGGGCAAGTCCTACAGAACTCACTTCCTGAACATGTCTTGGATCTGTCCCTCTTCTTCATCCATACGTACATCATGTGAGATCTTTGCCCATATCTACACCACTTGTCCACATGGCTTCCTGACATGGACAGTTAAACAAAATTGAAGACTGTAAAGAAAGATCCTCTATGACTATGGTAAGCAGAAGTACATATCCCAAACAGCAAAGAAAGATCCTCTATGACTATGGTAAGCAGAAGTACATGTCCCTTCCAGTATAAGTTCCACACAGTGTGAAGGATAAGCTAAAAAAGCTTTGCTTCTTCCTACATCTGGCACTGTAGAAAAAATCTGTTAATGACTGCCAGTGTTTCATGAGGTGGTCTGGGAGGAAAGGGGAAACGATGCTCTGTAATCTAGTCCACGTGACAGGTACTATGAAGCAGAGAATGGGAGAGAGCTCCTGAGTACATGCTGGCTCTGTCTAACCTCAGGGACTGCCTGGCCAAGGTCTCCGGACTGAGACACTCAGATCCGCTTGGGTTAGGGGCCATGACATCTTCAGATGGCTAGAACTCAGCTAATTTGCCCAAGACAGCTGAGGCATTGCTTCTCAGTTTCTAGTCCTCTGTCCTGTCTACACATTCAGTGCAGCGTTGTAGAGCCGCAGCATTCTTCCCTGGAAAGGGGACCAGTGGCCAAACATCCCTGGAGTTCACCCTGTCTGTAGGATGACAGTCACCTAGTCCTGGTGGGAACAAGAGACATTAGGCAAATCACTCTTTGATGTCATGCCTCCCACGTAAAGAAAGGGGAAAGCCAATTCCATTTCGATTTGATTCATTTGCTGGAATTTAAGAAGCATTCTAGATTTTTTTTTTTTTTATTGAAGTCTGATTGATTTCAATGTGTTAATTTCTGCTGTATAGTAAAGTGATTCAGTATACACACACACATATATTTTTTCATATTCTTTTCCACGCAGTTTATCATGGAATGCTGAAATGACTTTTTGTGCTATGCAGTAGGACCTTGTTGTGTATTCATGGTATACATAATAGTTTGCATTAGCTAATCCCAAACTCCCAATACTGCCCTTCCCCACCCCACTTCCTCATGACAACTGGAAATCTGTGAGAAACATTTTCAATTTCTGATTGTTAAGGATAGGATGATTACAAGTAACTACATGTCTTATAAAATGACCTTTTCCTAGGGAACCCTCTTACACTGTTGGTGAGAATGCAAACTATTACAGCCACTATGGAGAAGAGTGTGGAGATTCCTTAAAAACTGGAAATAGAACTGCCTTATGACCCAGCAATCCCACTGCTGGGCATACACACCAAGGAAACCAATCGAAAGAGATACGTGTACCCCAGTGTTCATTGCAGCACTGTTTATAACAGCCAGGACATGGAAGAAACCTTGATGTCCATCAGCAGATGAATGGATAAGAAAGCTGTGGTACATATACACAATGGAGTATTACTCAGCCATTTAAAGAGCACATTTGGATCAGTTCTAATGAGGTGGATGTAACTGGACCCAATTATACAGAGTGAAGTAAGCCAGAAAGAAAAACACCAATATAGTATACTAATGCATCTATATGGAATTTAGAAAGATGGTAATGATAACCCTGTATGCGAGACAGCAAAAGAGACACAGATATATAGAACAATCTTTTGGATTCTGTGGGAGAGGGTGAGGTGGGATGATTTGGGAGAATGGCATTGAAACATGTATAATATCATATAAGAAATGAATCACCAGTTCAGGTTCGATGCACGATACAGGATGCTTGGGGCTGGTGCACTGAGACGACCCAGAGGGATGGTACGGGGAGGCAGGTGGGAGTGGGGTTCAGGATGGGGAACACGTGTACACCCATGGCAGATTCATGTTGATATATGGCAAAACCAATACAATAGTGTAAAGTAATTAGCCTCCAATTAAAATAAATGAATTTAACTTTAAAAATATTTTTTAAAAAAATGACCTTTTTCTTTCTGTAAAAGTGAACTACCAGAGCAAACTGCTCCTTGAATAACACAAAACTCTGTTCCAAAATAAACACCTAGAAATGCTGTATAAAATATAACATCACACATAGATATTTCACACTGTCTCCCCTCTCCTCCAACCTCCAGTTTCTTCTCTATCATGTCCCTCACAGCAAATGATCTTTCTTCTGATTTCACTGAAAAAATATAAATCAGAAGAGGATGTCCCCATCTTCCCTCCTGCCAATTCTCCCAAACTCTATGCTGCCTTTCCTCCTGATCTCCCCCATCTCATGACTACGTATATGCTGATGACTCGTACAGGCATATCTCCAGCCCAAATATCTCTAAACTTGTGAATGCTATGCCCAAAGGTATCATGTCTGTCTTGCCTATCTCAAATTTAACCAGATCTCTTGATTTCCATCCACCAAGCCTGCTTGTTTCCCAGAATTCCTCGTCTCTGTAAATGACATCACCACTCAATGTTTGCTCAGGCCAGAAACTGAAGACTTGGTTCTATCACCTCTCTCTGTCTCACACACACCTTGTCTTGACACTTCAGCATATACTTTTGGCTGAATCTTCACAATATACCTGCAATTTTACTCTTTCTTGTCAACCCCATTGTGCTGTCTTGTGCTAAGTCACTTCAGTCATATCTGACTCTTTGCAACCCAATATACTGTAGCCAGCCAGCCTCCTCAGTCTGGGATTCTTCAAGCAAGAATACTGGAGTGGGTTGCCATGCCCTCCTCCAGGGGATCTTACTGACCCAGGGATTGAGCCTGGGTCTCCTGAGTCTTGCATTGCAGGCAGATTCTTTATCATGGAGCCAACTGGGAAGCCACTGGGAAAGCCACCTCCATTACCACCATCCTAATCTGAGTGACTCTCTTCTCCTGCCTGGCCAACCACAGTAGTCTTCTCACTTATCTGTCCCCATCCACCATTTACTACCTTAGAGTCTATTCTCAACTCTACAGCTTCCATCACTTCATGGGAAATAGATGAGGAAACATTGGAAACAGTGTCAGATTTTATTTTGGGGGGCTCCAAAATCACTGCAGATGGTGACTGCAGCCATGAAATTAGAAGACGCTTACTCCTTGGAAGAAAATTTATGACCAACCTAGATAGCATATTCAAAAGCAGAGACATTACTTTGCCGACTAAGGTCCGTCTAGTCAAGGCTATTGTTTTTCCAGTGGTCATGTATGGATGTGAGAGCTGGACTGTGAAGAAAGCTGAGCGCCGAAGAATTGATGCTTTTGAGCTGTGGTGTTGGAGAAGACTCTTGAGAGTCCTTTGGGCTGCAAGGAGATCCAACCAATCCATTCTGAAGGAGATCAGCCCTGGGATTTCTTTGGAAGGACTGATGCTAAAGCTGAAACTCCAGTACGCTGGCCACCTCATGAGAAGAGTTGACTCACTGGAAAAGACTTTGATGCTGGGAGGGATTGGGGGCAGGAGAGAAGGGGATGACCGAGGATGAGATGGCTGGATGGCATCACTGACTCGATGAACGTGAATCTGAGTGAACTGCAGGAGTTGGTGATGGACAGGGAGGCCTGGCGTGCTGCGATTCATGGGGTTGCAAAGAGTCGGACACGACTGAGTGACTGAACTGAACTGATATGATATTTAACTTTCTCTTTCTCACTTACTTCACTCTGTATAATAGGCTCTATGTTCATCCACCTCATCAGAACTGACTCAAATGCTTTCCTTTTTATGGCTGTGTATATGTATGACAACTTCTTTATCCATTCATCTGTAAATTATCTATGACAACTTCTTTATCCATTCATCTGTAAATGGACATCTAGGTTGCTTCCATTTTCTAGCGATTGTAAACTGTGCTGCAATGAACAATGGGATACATGTTTCTTTTTCATTTTGGTTTCCTCAGGGTATAGGCCTAAGAGTGCGATTGCTTGGTCATATGGTGGTTTTATTCCTAAGTTTTTAAGAAACCTCCATACCATCTTCCATAGTTGCTGTATCAAAATACATTTCTACCAACAGTGCAAGAGTGTTCCCTTTTCTCCATACCATCTCCAGCATTTATTGTTTGTAGACTTTTTGACAATGGCCATTCTGACTGAAGTGAGATGATACCGCATTGTAGTTTTGATTTGCATTTCTCTAATAATGATTGACGTTGAGCTCATTTTCATGTGTTTGTTAGCCATCTGTTTGTCTTCTTTGGAGAAATGACTGTTTAGGTCTTTTTGCCACCTTTTGATTGGGTTGTTTGATTTTCCTGGTATTGAGTTGTATGAGCTACTTGTATATTTTGGAAATTAATCCTTTGTCAGTTGTTTCATTTGCTATTGTTTCCTCCCATTCTGAAGATTGTCTTTTCACCTTGTTTATAGTATCCTTTGCTGTGATAAAGCTATTAAGTTTAATCAGGTCCCACATGTTTAATGCAGAGTCAACTCAACATTCTATCAGCATTAACTTTTATCAATACCAGGTTTCTTCCTGCATACTGTTTCATAAACAAGGGTCTTATTTTTTGAACATTATCTTTTGAGTTTGTATTTTTGTCTTTGCTGTTTGGATGAGGAATCTTGCACTGGTACTACTGGTGGTTGGGTGATGCTGAGTCTTGTATTCAGGTGGTTTCTTTTGTGAAATTTCTCTCTATTTGATACTCTCTAGTGTTAGGAATTCTCTGGTAATCTAGGGTCTTGGAGTCAGTGCTCCCATTCCAAAGGCTCGGGGGTTGATCTCTGGCCAGGAACAGAGATTCCACAAATGGTTTGTTATGGCATTAAGTGGGATTAAAATACCCAAACAAGAGAAACCAAAGATGAACCCCAGGCAAATGCAGTTACAAAATAAGACAAATAATAATTAAACTAATGGAATATACACATACACATAGAAGAAGAAGAAGTGAAGTTGCTCAGTCTTCTCCGAGTGTTTGTGACCCCATGGACTGTAGCCCACCAGGCTCCTCCATCTGTGGGATTCTCCAGGCAAGAATACTGGATTGGGTTGCCATTTCCTCCTCCAGGGGATCTTCCCAACCCAGGGATTGAACCCAGATCTTCCGCATTGCGGGCAGACACTTTAACCTCTGAGCCACTAGGGAAACCCAGACACATATACATATACACCTATAAACAAAATCAAAACAGTCCAATAAAAATAAAGTACAACAGATTGACCTAGTGAACAAAGGAAACCAAAAATGATATCTGCCAGTTAAGATAAAACTAACTAAAGCACAAACTAAAAAATGAAAATAAAGCAATGTGCCATGTGGGGAGTAAAGCAATGAAAACAAAACTAATAAACATGTTGATAGGAAAGAAAAGAAAGAATAGATATGCAAAGTTAAATAAAGGTAGATAAGGAAAGTTTATATTCATTAAAGATTAACTGCAAGAGATAAAGAAAAGTAGTAAAAGCAAACTAATAAATGTAGAAAAATATAATAATATGTTTAAAATATTTTTAATTTTAATTTTTAAAAAGGGGTAAAAAAAGAAAGGAAAAATCCACAAAACTGCAAAAGGCCAATGTAGCAACAACAAAAAGTGTGACTGAAAAGAAAACCTTCAAAAGCTTAATTGTATTTCATAGTGCTAACAAAATCGACAAGCAATAGAGGGTGGGCAAAGAAAAAGAAAAATTCCAAAAGAAACCACAGAACAAGTCAAAATATAAGAAGAGTAAATACTTTCCTGAGTCACTGCTGTCAATGTCCTTTCCATCGCTGGGAGTCATAGTCCACCTCACCCTCCTGGGGTAGAGAGGCCCCGCTAGCTGGGGTTCCTATTCTGTAGTTCAATGAATCAGTCACTTCAAGGAACACCCTGGATGGGGTCCTGCTCTGTAGTTCAGTGCAGTCAGGGGTTTGATGGATCAGCCACTCTATTGTTCAGCTGCCAGTGCTGGCCTGTGGGGAGAGAGAGGCTATGGTGTTGGCTCCAGCAGTATCGTCTTGCTTCCATGGGGCCTGGCTTTCTGCCACAGGCACTATCCACCACAATTTCCTCCCTCACGTCTCCTAGGTCGTTCTTGGTACAGTCAACAGCAGCGCTCACCCTGGAATTGCTCTACAATCCCGGTGCTCCAGCTTCCAGCTGCTGTGCCTTGCAGGGGACCTGCTTCCCTGAAAGGTATGTGTGGCTGGGGCAAGGACTTTCTGATTCTCATTCCATTTAGGCTGCCACAGATCAGGTGTTTCACTCTCAGCCTTAAATGTTTCTCCTCTGACCCAGACAATTGCCCCAATGTGGGGACTGGACCCCTGCTTCAGTTCCAGCACCCACCTAGGGCAGGTCCAGTCCTAGTAACACTCCTGCTTTTCCCCCTAGTTCCTTTGTTATACCGAGTTTTGCATGGTTCTATATACTCTTTTCAATGGTCAGGTACTCCTCTCTGCTCTCAGCTGGTGTTCTGCAAGCACTTCTGTGTCTGAATGTGTACTCCTGATGTATCCATGGAGAGAGATGTGCTCCATGTCCACGTACTCCTCTGCCATCTTGTTCTACACTGCAAATCAGATTTGAAGCAATTACTGACAGTTGCTTTAGCAGTTGTTCAGGTAGTAAACTATTTTGTTCTTTGCACCACCTTGTCATTAGAAGTGAGTAGCTATGCAAGTCTGAGTTGATCTACTGTGAGCATGGCTAAGAGTCTCTCAAGAAGAGTCCTGGAGAAGTGAAATGATTGGCTCAGTAGCTAGATCCCTAAGTGAACATCCCTGTTTTAGCTGTAAGAAACTAGTTACAGTTGGCCCTCCATATTCACAGCTTCCACATCCAGGGATTCAACCAACTGCAGATTGAAAATATTTGAAAAAAATTTCCAGAAATTTCCAAAAAATGAAAACTTGAATTTTCTGCAAGTAGGCAGCTATTTACATAACATTTACATTGTATTAGCTGTTATACATTATGTAGAGATGATTTTAAAGTACAGGGGAGGATATGCATAAGTTATATGCAAATACTGTGTGATTTTATATAAGGAACTTGAGCATCTTCAGAGTTTAATATCCATGGGGGAAGGGGCACAGTGGTACTGTAACTAATCCTCTGGGGATACTGAGGGACAACTGTTTGATCATTTAGGTGAGATCCTGAGTGGATTCCAAAATTCAGGAATTGTCTTAATACCCATAAAACCTGCAAAACTCTTGTTTCATAATACCTGGCATTCTAATGTTTGACTGACTGTTAATGTCAGTTATAACTAACTTAGTTATATAGTCCACAGTGTGAAACATATAGAAGCAAAGATGTGCTCACCACTGACAGCCAAATTATGTCATAATTAAGTAGTTAAGACTTTTATAGATCTACTTACCTTAAAACCAGAGTACTCCTGAATTATCCTGGTAAATGTCATTCCTATATTAGTCTCCTGAAATCTGTGTTTGCAACCACTCTATACATGTATTGTCACTCGACTATTTTAACATCTTCACCACAGGTGTAAAAGTCATGGCCTGATGGTCTGGTCCCTGAGTGCCTGAGCCCTATTGAGCTTTCATAATATCTCTTTGCATTACTTAAGAAGGAAAACAGCCAGTAAGATCAATATTTGCTTCACAAAGTCTTCAGACTCTCATTTTTAAATGAATTTCAGACGCTTTAAAAGAAACAAGGATCACTACAGCCGTTTAGAGAACACATTCTTATTGCTGGTTCCAGAAAGGAGAACCTCCTCTGTCCTGGTATGAGCATTTCACTGCTTGCCTGAAGAGACTCCCTGGGGTGAGAGCATCACATGGAGGGAGTCCTTACTAATAGACTGACCATGGTTAGTGCCAAAGGACTGCAGTGTAATGGTGGGGAGGGGCAGAAGAGAGATTTCAAGGAAAGCAAGAGCTAGTTGACTCTAAGCTCTACCTTTCTCATGGTATCTTGTATGCTTTCTGTTAGAAAGGACCATGGGAAATTTATTATCATTAGTCCAAAGTTGCACCGCATGACCAGGAGTCCGATTCTCTAACCATGGTTATCTTTTCAGCATGGAGAAATCAGGCAGCTAGCCTTTCATCATCCCATCTTTCAGTGAGTGAGTCACCCTAGTCTCCTGCTCTTCCTGGTCTCATGACGGAGACTCTCGCCAGCCTGAGGAGTCTGGCTGTGATCTGTTTCCTCTTTTTGTCATCTTGACTTCTGTTAGCCCACTTAGGCGTGAGTGTAACCCATCCAAGGCATACCTTCGCTGCTCAGTTTTCCGAGGTCCTTTTTTGTCTCCTTGCTAAAGAAGTCCGGTGATCAGGACTAGGCAGGCAGGGAATCATTCCACCTCCTTTATAGTCTATAGCTCAGGTTCAGAACCTGAGTACAGTGGGGATATGCCTCTCTTCACTCTAACTCTTCTGGGGTATGTTGAAGTGTTAGTCACTCAGTCATGCCTGACTCTTTGTGACCCCATGGACTGTAGCTCACCAGGCTCTTATGTCTGTGGAATTCTCCAGGCAAGAATACTGCAGTGGGTTGCCATTTTCTTCTCCAGGGGTTCTTTTGAACCCAAGGATCAAACTCAGGTCTCCTGCATTGTAGGTGTATTCTTTACCATCCGAGCCATCTGAGGAATAATTTAATCAAATAGGCTACATAATTTGTTCCTAGAAACTGTCCAGTTTATGCAGTTCTGTTCTCCATTGTCCATAGGAAAAAAACAGCAAAACTCCTCCTTTACAAAAATATAAAACAATTATAACATCTTAAACCAATATAGATTACACTTATAGAATTTGCATGCAACTGTATGACCTAGCCTTGAACTCTAAATTATTCATATTGAAAGCAAATTATTCAATTTACTGCTATTATGATGATCAAGTTATTTAGAGCATTCTATACAGTTCTTTTTTCCTTGTTAAAAAACAAAATTGAACTGATGTTCAGTTGCTCAGTCATGTCCAACTGTTTGCAACCCATGCACTGCAACACACCAGGCTTCCCTGTCTTTCACCACCTCCTGGACTTTGCTCAAACACATGGCCACGTATTCAGTGATGCTATTCCACCATTTCATCATCTGTCATCTCCTTCTCCTCCTGCCTTCAATCTTTACCAGCATCTGGACTTTTTCCAGTGAATCAGTTCTTTGCATCAGATAGTCAAAGTGTTGGAGTTTCAGCTTCAGAATCAGTCCTTCCAATGAATACTCAGGACTGATTTCCTTTAGGATGGACTGGTTGAATCTCCTTGCAGTCCGAGAGATTCTCAAGAGTGTTCTCGAACACCACAGCTTGAAAGTGTTGATTCTTGGACACTTAGCATTCTTTATGGTCCAATGCTGGAAAAACCATAGCTTTGACTATGTGGACCTTCGTCAGCAAAGTAATGTCTCTGCTTTTTATTCAGAGTCAGGTGAGTCAGTTTTAAAGCTTTGGGCTTTATTCAGTGATTCATGAGTCCAGCAGGATCCCATGTAGCAGACTGAAAGGAGCTCTGAAGAGCCATAGAAAATGGAAGCCTTTTACAGGTAGAAGGTGTCAGGTCAAGGAAGTTATTCTAAAAGAGACCTGATTGTTTCAGGCAAGGTCACCTTCTTCTGGAGCACAGCAAATGTCTGTCAGTTGGATTACTGCACTAGTGCTGACCAGGAAATTCCAAACTTGAAAGTGATATATGTACTTTTCTGACTAGTTAAGATTATCTACCTGGAAAAGGCCAAAACTACAATTAATATGTTATAACTCAGGTGATGTGGGTTTAGCACAAGTGACTCCATTTGGGGCCTCTTGTCTCTCTCTCTCTCTCTTTTTAAAAATGTATTTGACTGCACCATGTCTTAGCTGTGGCATGTGGGATCCAGGTCCCTGAGCAGGGGCTGATCCCACTATTCCCCTGAGCATAGAGTCCCATCCTCTGGACCACCAGAGAAGTTCCTTGTATCTTTTTTAACACCCCAAAACTTGGGTTTTATGAATCTTCTGTCATATTTCCCACCAATCTTTCTCATTTAATTTCTATAAACCATGACTATTATATTTCATTCTAGAGACCAAATTTTAGACCCTTGATATTATTATTATACATTATATGTTATGCATTCTTCTATCTTATATATTATATATTTATAGCTAACCAAGAAAATCTTGCTTTTTATTGATTTATATTTATGAAAGCTGTATGGTCATGATATATCATATTTAGGTGTACCTTAGTTTAGGCAAATGTTGAGTTTTAGTGAAGTTTTATAAATCAATATTTCCAAATACAGTCCCATATAAAATAACTACTTTTAGTCACAAAGTTTAAGATTTATTATTTCCCAAAGGTAAATATAATAATATAAAATAAGATAAAATATAGCTGTGCATTGAAATCTCAATTATCTGTTTAGCTCCATAAATGATGACTTGACAAAAAGATATGGCCTGGATATTCCTTGGCCCTTTTTAGTGTAATCTGTTACACTATATCAAAAAATAATATAAAATAAGATAAAATATAGCTGTGCATTGAAATCTCAATTATCTGTTTAGCTCCATAAATGATGACTTGACAAAAAGATATGGCCTGGATATTCCTTGGCCATATCTTTTTAATGTAATCTGTTAAACTATATCAAAATATGAAGTCCTTTTACAACTTCTTCAAGCTTTAATAAGAGGAAAATCTTCTATTATGGACTTTATAATAAAGACGTGATTTGTAGCAATACAAATGAATGACCCATTACTGCCACCAGAAGCCATTTGCAGGCTTCCTACTGAAGTTTCAAAGCTAACTTGAGAACCTAGTCTTGAAAGCTCAAAAGCTAAAGGGATTTTAGCTTTTGAGATTTTGGGATTGTTCAGTAAATAGGCTGGTATGCTATTCTTTCATCTAATCCATGCAGGAGATATCTGTTGCCTTTGATCATACTAAATGGATAATTTTTAAAATGTCTATATGATTATGAATATATATGTTTCTATGCTTATAGGTTACAAAATTATTAATACATTTGTGAAGTTCTTCATTAAATTTTTTTGCATCAATTAGTTTACATAATTATGGTGTATATTTGGAAATATTGACTTATTTTCTCTTGACCTAAAATTATTCCTGAGTCTCCAGAAAAGGGGCATGGGTATCTGCATATTGAATAGCCCCCAAATGTACTTGAGAACCACTCTTAGAAGATGATCTATAAACTCATATCAAAAAGTTCACTATTGAGGCTCTTTTCTGACCATCTAATAAAATTTTTTTTAAACATTTTATTACCTCTCACTTTCTATTGAATTTTGCATTTTGCAACCTTTTGTTTTTCTTAATGAGTAACCAGAGCTTTTCTGCTTTTTTGATATGCTGCCTTTGTAATACAGCTTTGAAGACTTGAGTCCATAATGTCTTTCTTTGCTCTTTCTGCTTTACATCATTTTAAATAGCTAAATGTCACTGATAAACTGGAATATGCCTGTGATTTTGTATATACATACTTTTTTTGGCCATGGCTATTTTGCTTTGTGACATGCCATTTCTTTCGTTTTAGATAATACAGGAAGACCCAATGCATTCTCCCTGGATGAGCAACACATTATGTGTATTTTGTGCAATTAATGGTATGTGAAGTGACCAAAGTTATGGTTCCCCAAGATACACTGCTGAAATATGAGGACATGCAGATGTCAAGTGACAACAAGACTGAACTTCTCAGGAATATTTGGAGCTGTGAAAATGTTACACTTGTGGTGGATTCACGTCAATGTGTGGCAAAACCAATACAGTATTGTAAAGTAAAAAAATAAAATTTAAAATAAAATAAATAAATAAACAAAAATTTAAATATTCGTTATACTGAGTGTTTCTTCCTGACACCAAAACTTTCATGCTTTCATACAGAGTGCTTACATATTTGTAAATATTTAAGCAACTTGAAAGTGCCTGGAAAATTGCACCACTGTGCTTAGCTTGTACTTTTTAAGGTAAATCTATATACTGAGAAGTAGAGCTCAAAAACTTTCATTTGATTTGCTTAAAATTGTTACTTAAAATATTAATGGTACTGTGTAAAATGGTATAATGGCACTCAATAAAAGGTATAACTTCTTTGTAATTAGAAGTGAAGGAGACAATACTTTTAACTTTGCATTTTTCTTGACAGGAAGCTAAATTCATTATTATACCAGTTCCCAGAGGAAAAAAAAAATGATAAAATTTTCACAAAACATGAATACTTCCAACTGAGGAGATCATTTGAAACCTCACCTACCAATGGTCTAGACTGAGCTAAAGGAAACAAAAGCATTATGTAAACAAGGAAATTTTCACAAAGAAAGGATATATATATAAATACCAGGCTTAATAATCCTTCAAGTTTTGATCCAATGATGCTAGGTATTCCAGTCAGTGGTCTCTCTAACATACTAGGCAAGGGATTCCTTTGTGGCCTCTTTTTGCCTAGCAAGCAGCCTTTGTTGCCTAAGCTTCATCAGCTGAGGCTATCCATAAAGCTAAACAAACATCTCTGAGATTTGCAGTTACTTCAAAGTTTTAGCAGCAGAATCTGAGAGTAGGGATTTTATAATGGTGATTTTATTCAATTTACAAGGTTAATAAAGATTTTGATAGAACTTGATGATCACAGCATGTCTTAGGTCAGTATATATAGCCACGTATTTAGCAACTGCTGGCTAAGGATTACATTTCTAACTATGAAGAAACCTCAGATTAACTGAATAGTTCAGGAGAAACCAAGATGTGAAGTGCATTTTTACCTTGAACTATTCATAAAATTTTGGCTGCCTTCCATGTAAACATTAAGCCCTAGATTTATTTTTCATATGTAGTTTAGCCTATTTTATAGACAAAAAGGAAAAACCAGACACTGTAATATAAGTGGATTGCATGGAGCTTTTGCTTTTTAAATACTCTGTGATTAAGTTAATCTTAGAGCTTCTTATGCACCTGACTTGGACATTTTCCTTTACATGTCATTTTTAAGCTTTCAGGGAACATTAAATTACTTATGAAAGGTTAAGTTTGTATTTTAATAAGGGATTCAGAAATTCCAGAAGCAGTCTGTAATTTCTTAATATCTTGGAGCAACGTGAAAAGTTACTTTCACCTTTAAAACTATTATGTTTGGCACATAGGTGTAAACAATCATCACCCAGAGAGAGTGTTGCCTTCTGAGAATGAGGCATCTTAGGAAAACGTGAGGGCTCTTTTGTCAATGACCAGTCCCTATCTTATCCCCCAGCATAGCATTGTGCCCTGTGGGTCATTTTAAAAAGTATAACAAATGACCCCTGCCATCAAGAAAGTTGCAGTCTAGTTGAGGAGGCAAGAGAGACACAAAAATAAATAATACAAGAATTAACAATATAAGACAAGTTGTCTCTGAGGACTGTCAAATGAATGGCGCTGTCCATAACTCATATCACATTCAAGGGATGAGAAGCTGCTGTGAGTGTTAATGTTCAGGGATGACTTCATGGAGAAAAGAAAGCCTTGTACAGGCTTTCAAATGTGAGAAGCTATTCTAGGCAGGAGGACCATCACAAGAAAAGGTGCAGAAATAATTTGTAAAAGTTCAGGGGATGGTGAAGAGGCCAGTTTTGTTCAAGGGACTAATGGATTCTGAATCTAGAAAGAAAATTCACACCTAAATTTTGGAAGGCCTTTAATACCACGATAATAGCATTTGGACTTTACTCAAGAAACAGAAGCCAAACAGTCAAGGTTTGTGAATGGAGATATTACTTGACTAAACATTACTTTTATGAATGTAATCTTTTATATTGCTGCCAGAAGCTTTTGAGTCCAAGAGAGATGGATATATGGAAACCAGTTAGATAGTTATTGTAGTAATCTAATTATGAGTCCATAAGCCCATAGATGTGAACAAGAATGGAGAAGAAAGGACAAGTGCAAGAGATACTATGTGGAAATATTGGACATGATTCACTGATGGCTAAGAAGAGAAAAGGAAAAAGTAAAGATAATTTTGTGTCCTGAGGCCACAGGCCTCCAGGTCGTGGCACAATTTCCCTAGGATTTTTTCACCAGCTTCCAAACTGAGGGCAGAAAGGAATATATAGAGAACAAGGTGGGTTAGACTAGAGAAAACCAGCTAAATATGCCTTGAAACACTGTGTATGTTAGCTATTACTGTTTTTATAGTTTAAAGATTTCATGGCTGGTGCACTGGGATGACTCAGATGGATGGGATGGAGAGGGAGGTGGAGGAGGGTTTAGGATGGGGAAGACATGTAAATCCATGGCTGATTCATATCAATGTATGGGAAAAAAAAAAACAACACTACAATACTGTAAAGTAATTAGCCTCCAACTAAAATAAATAAATGAAAAAAATAAAGATTTCATGAAGTGATTTGGCCTCTACAGATGA
The DNA here is from genome assembly GCA_006410635.1 of Cephalophus harveyi. Taxonomy (NCBI): domain Eukaryota; kingdom Metazoa; phylum Chordata; class Mammalia; order Artiodactyla; family Bovidae; genus Cephalophus; species Cephalophus harveyi. Next base: position 17,341 of record SJYT01050984.1, on the reverse strand, counting down.
ATTCATATCAAAGAATACATTTCTGCTATACTGATTTTTTTGCAATTAAGCTTGACTCCAGGTTTCCCTGGAAACTACTGTTTGATAGTCTTTGAGTAGCTTGTAAAATGTGAATAAAGTCACCATTAGTTGTATTAGTTTATCATGACAATGATAACCCATAGGGAAAGTAAGCAATTCCATGTAGATTTTCTGAGTAACCAATGAACCAATGGCATCATCTCCATAGATGTTATTGCTATTGTTACCATATTTATATGAATTTATTGAGTATATAAATACTGTAAGTATCTTTTTATAGAAAATTCTAGGAAAATCTACTAGACCATTCAGGTTTGATCTAAATCAAATCCCTTATAATTATACAGTAGAAGTGACAGACAGATTCCAGGGATTACATCTGATAGAGTGCCTGAAGAACTACGGACAGAGGTTTGTGACATTGTACAGGAGGCAGTGGGCAAGACCATCCCCGAGAAAAAGAAATGCGAAAAGGAAAATGGTCCTCTGAGGAGGCCTCACAAATAGCTGAGAAAAGAAGAGAAGCTGAAGGCAAAGGAGAAGCAGAAGCAGAAAATACTAAGGAGAGGTGGCAAGAATACACAGAAGAACTATACAAAAAAGATGTCATGACCCAGATAACCATGATGGTATGATCAATCACCTACAGCCAGACATCTTGGAGTGCAAAGTCCTTGGAGTGCCAAGGGCCTTAGGAAGCATCACTAAGAACAAAGCGAGTGGAGGTGATGGAATTCCAGTTGAGCTGTTTCAAATCCTAAAAGATGATGCTGTGAAAGCACTTCACACTATATGCCAGCAAATTTGGAAAACTCTGCAGTGGCTGCAGGACTGGAAAAGGTAAGTTTTCATTCCAACCCCAAAGAAAGGCAATGCCAGAGAAAGTTCAAAGTACCGCACAATTGTACTCCTCTCACATGCTAGCAAAGTAATGATCAAAATTCTCCAAGCCAGGCTTCAACAGCACATGAACTGTGAACTTCCAGATGTTCATGCTGGATTTAGAAAAGACAGAGGAACCAGAGATCAAACTGCCAACATCCATTGGATCATAGAAAAAGCAAGAGATTTCCAGGAAAATATATACTTCTATTTTATCGATTATGTCAAAGCTTTTGACTGTGTGGATCACAACAAACTGTAGAAAATTTTTCAAGGGATGGGGATACCAGACCACCTGAATTGCCTCCTGAGATATCTGTATGCAGGTTAAGAAGCAACAGTTAGAACTGGACATGGAACAACAGACTGGTTCCAAATCGGAGAAGGAGTACATCAAGGCTATATTGTCACCCTGCTTATTTAACTTATATGCAGAGTACATCATGTGAAATGCCAGACTGGATAGAGCACAACTGGACTCAAGGTTGCCAGAGAATTATCAATAACCCCAAATATTCAGATGTTCCACCCTTTATGGCAGAAATCAAAGAAGAACTAAAGAGCCTCTTGATGAAAGTGAACGAGGATACTGGAAAAGTTGGCTTAAAACTTTCAGAAAACTAAGATCATAGCATCTGGTCCCATCACTTCATGGCAAATGGGGAAACAGTGGAAACTGTGACAGACTTTTCTTGGGCTCCAAAATCACTGCAGATGGTGGACTGCAGCCATGAAATTAAAAGAGGCTTGCTCCTTGGAAGAAAAGCTATGACCAACCTACACAGCATATTCAAAAGCAGACACATTACTTTGCTATCAAAGGTCCATTTAGACAAAGCAATGGTTTTTCCAGTAGTCATATATGGGTGGGAGAGATGAACTATAAAGAAAGATGAGCAACAAAGAATTGATGCTTTTGAACTGTGGTGTTGGAGAAGACTCTTGAGAGTCCCTTGAACTGTAAGGAGATCCACCCAGTCAATCCTACAGGAAATCAAACCTGAATATTCATTGGAAAGACTGATTCTGAAGCTGAAACTCCTATAATTTGGCCACCTGATGTGAAGAACTGACTCATTGGAAAAGACCCTGATGCTGGGAAAGATTGAGGGCAGGAGGAGAAGGAAATGACAGAGGATGACATGGTTGGATGGTATCACTGATCTGCTAGGATCATGAGTTTGGGCAAACTCTGGAGTTAGTGATGGACAGGTAAGCCTGGCAGGCTGCCATCCATGGGGTCACAAAGAATCGGATACAACTGAGTGAATGAACTGAACTGAAACATTTTTTTAAAAAAATATATAAATGTATTTATTTTAATTGGAGGTTAATTACAATATTTTAATATAAATGTATTTATTTTAATTGGAGGTTAATTACTTTACAATATTGTATTGGTTTTGCCATACATCAGCATGAATCCGCCACATGTATAATATCATATATGAAACAAATCGCCAATCAAGTTTTGATGCATGATACTGAAACATCTTTTTAAAATGAAACAAAAAGCAGCAATAGGAGCAACAACCTTGGAACCATGACCAACATATCATAGAACTAGAGATGGTTCACTGGTTACTTAACAAACTAAATAGGTCAGCATAATAAAAATCTAAGCCTTTGATTATAAATACTAGTTTGTCTATAATGCAGCACCTGAGCAATGTATTGAAATCTTAGGAATTTCCTAACTCTGGAAAACCTTAATAATGAGATTCATATTTCAGGCTTCTCATACACAAAATGGTGGGCTACCTTCAGTCTTCTACTAACAGTACACTACTTCAGCTATCAAAACACAGGGAGAGGAGTAGAGTAAAAGATGATTCAGGGTGGGGATGGGTCTGTACCACAGGACTATTCCCCTGTCCTGGGACGTGGCTAGTACGAGTGCTTTGTTCATCTTGTTTCAGTGACAATGCTTTCTTTCTACTCCCTAGCCACGTAATGGTTCCTCTAAGAAAAGTGTATATGTACATTTTTCCAAGTCTGGATTGATGCTGTGACTAAATTCTTCAAAGATTGTGCCTATATGTATGGCATCTTAAGACTTTTTCCAACGTACTTTCTTGTCTTCTCTTTTCCTCCTTGTTAAGCTGTAATTTGTACATCATACTATTCACCCATTTAAAATGCATAATTCAGTGGGTTTTAGTATATTCACAGTTGTGTGACCATCACCACAATTAATTTTAGAATATTTTCATCACTTCCAAAGACAATCCCATAGCCATAAGCAGTCACTCTCTGTTGCCCACCAACCAGACCCCAGCCCCTAACAACCAGTAATCAACTTTCTGTATCTATAGATTAGTATTTTAGACATTTCATATAAATGAAATCACATACTGTGTGACCTTTTGTGACTGCCTTCTTTCATTTAGCATGTTTTCAAGGTCCATCCATGTTCTAACTTGTATCAGAATTTCACTCCTGTTTTATGGCTGGAAAAATACTCCTGTTGTATGAATATGTCATATTTTATCTGTTCATCAGTTAATGAATATTTGGGTTATTTTTGTTTTCTGGCTATTGTTGATAATGTTGCTATGAACACTTGCATACAAGTTTTTTTATGGATATGTTTTCATTTGTCTTGGGCATATACTTAGGAGTTGAATTACTGGGTCATATGGTAACTATGTTTAACCTTTTGAAGAACTGCCAGACTGTTTTCCACAGTAATTGCACTATGAAGAGGAGAGTGAAAAAGTTGGCTTAAAGCTCAACATTCAGAAAACTAAGATCATGGCATCCGGTCCCATCACTTCATGGCAAATAGACGGGGAAACAGTGGAAACAGTGTCAGGCTTTATTTTTATGGGCTCCAAAATCACTGCAGATGGTGACTGCAGCCATGACAGTAAAAGACGCTTGCTCCTTGGAAGGGAATTTATGGCCAACCTATCAGTTGGTCATATAACAGTATACTCAAAAGCAGAGACATCACTTTGCTAACAAAGGTCTGTCTAGCCAAGGCTATGGTTTTTCCATAGTCATGGAATGGATGTGAGAGTTGGACTCTAAAGAAAGCTGAACATTGAAGAATTGATGCTTTGGAGCTGTGATGTTGGAGAAGACTCTTGAGAATCCCTTGGAGAGCAAGGAGATCCAACCAGTCCATGCTAAAGGACATCAGTCCTGGGTGTTCATTGGAGGGACTGATGGTGAAGCTGAAATTTCAATACTTTGGCCCCCTGAATCAAAGAGCTGACTCACTGGAAAAGACCCTGATGCTGGGAAAGATTGAGGGCAGGAGGAGAGGAGATGGCAGAGGATAAGATGGTTGGATGGCATCACCGACTCAATGGACATGGGCTTGGGGGGACTCCCAGAGTTGATGATGGACAGGGATGCCTGGCGTGCTACAGTTCATGGTGTCCCAAAAGAGTTGGACACGACTGAGCAACTGAACTGAACTGAACAGTGCCAGCAGCACTAAATAAGGATTCTAATTTCCCCATATTCTCAACAACACTTGTTATTATCTGCATTTTTGATTATACCTTCCTAGTAGGTGTGAAGTGGTATCTCATTGGGGTTTTTGTTTGCGTTTCTCAAAAGGTTAATGAAGTTGAACATTGTTTCATGTGTTTGTTGAGCATTCTTATCCGTTCTTTGGAAATACGTCTATTCAGATTCATTACCCATTTTTAAACACTGGTTTGTCTTTTGATCATTGAGTCGCAAAAGTTCTTTATATGTTCTAGATGCAAGTTTCTTATCAGCTATATGATTTGCATAAATTCCTGTGGTTATTTTTTTACTTTTCTAGTGGTGTTCTTTGAAACAAAAGTTTTTAATTTTGGTGCAGTCTAATTTCTCTATATTTTCTTGTCATTTGTGCTTTGATGTTGTACCTAAGAAGACATTGCCTAATCTAAGGTCATGGAGATCTATACCTAATTTTCTTTGAGTTAAAAAAAAAAATTGTAGTTGACTACTTACCCATACTTTATTTACAAATTGCAAGTCTTCTTATGGTACATAAAATGCTTTGTGTAGTTCATCTCAGCTTTGTTCACACTGAAGTGAGTTGTTTTCTATGCTCAGTTGCTGCTGCTGCCACTGATTTGTTTTCTTTCAGGATCAAGATGGGCACTTTCATATATAATCTTATTTTTAATTCCTTCTCTGGCAAGTCTCTCCTGGATTTTTAGCTTTGCATAATTATACCTACAGTGGAATCAGCATCCTAAAGTCACCAAGATAAATCCTTCTACTCCAATATCACATAATCTTCTATTTCTACCTTCCCGTTCCTTGGGTCCTTAGGCTCTGGAGCAGCCACCATAAGGACTATCAGCACCTCTGAGTTTTATAGTTTTAACTTTTACGTTCAGGTCTTTGATTCATTACAAGCTGGATTTTTTATATGTTGTGAGATAAGGGTTCAAATTCATGGTTTTGCATGTGGATATCCTGTTGTCTTTGTACAATTTGTTGAAAAGACTTTTTCCCCCTTGAATTGTCTTGGTACTCTTTTCAAAAATCAATTGACCATAAACGCATGATTTTATTCTGGCCTCTCAGTTCTATTCCATTGATCTATCTTCTGTCTTTATGCCAGGACTACAGTGTCTTGATTAATGTAGTTCTATAGTAAGTTTTAAAATTGGGAGGCACAAGTCCTCCAGCTTCAATCTTTTTCAAGACTGTTTTGGATATTCTGGTCCCTTGCATTTCCATATGAATTTTAGATTCAGATTGTCAGCTTTTGCAAAAAAATATGGCTGAGATTTTGGTAGGATTTGCTGTGAATCCATAATTTAATTTGAGGGGTATTGCCACCTTAAGTTTTGCCACCTTAAGCTTCAATTCAAGAACATAAGATGTTTTTCTATTTACTTTGGTTTTCTTTAATTTATTTAAATAGTATTTTGTGGTTTTCAGTGTAGAAGTATTTCACTTCCCTTGTTAAATATATTCCTTGCTATTTTATTCTTTCTAACACTGTTATAAAGGGAGTTTTAAAATTTCATTTTCCAGTTATTCTTTGCTAGTTTACAGAAATACAACTGACTTTTGTATGTAGGCCTTGTATCCTGAAAACTTGCTGGATGCACTTATTAGTTTTAATAGATTTTTTTTTAACTGATCTTTAGTGTTTCCTATATGATATCATGTCACCTGGAAATACAGAGAATTTTATGTCATCCTTTCCAATTTTGATTCTTTTCATTTCATGTTCTCACTTGGCACTTGGCTAGGACTTCTAGTAGAATGTTAATTAGCAGTGGTAAGAGCAAGACATTCTTGTCTTATTACTCATCTTTGGGAGAAAGCTTTCAAACTTTCACCATTGGGTGTCATTTCAGCTATGGGTTTTTCATAGATTTTTTTTTTATCAGGTTGAGGAAGTTCCCTGCAACATGCTTTGTATCAGCTTTCCAATTAAATCAGTTCCCCCAGTAATCATATGACCCCTGTATGATGTATAGGGAAATAGATGGCAAATGTACCCTATTAAGGAAGAGTACATTTCTTAATGTTAATATGACATGTACTCTATGGCATATAAGTAAATGGATGACAAATGGTTATGAAATGTACTCAAGATGCACATCAAATTAGAAATGAAATCAAAGCATCCTAATTCAGAGTCCAAAGTGTTTTCAGCTATTATATATTATTTCTTACACTCTCCTGCTGCAGCTTTGTACAGAGACCCAAAAAGTTTCCACTCTTCCACTTTTGTACTAAGAAGGTAAGCCCCATAAAGTTAGAGTCTCTTCTGGCTTTTTGTCTGTTTCCCTGAAACATAAAAGCACCTGCCAAAGAATAAGTACTTGAGCAGTCTCAAGAAAGCCAGTTTAGATAAGCATGATCCTTCTAGAGCTTTTAGTATGGGCAAGGCAGTGTGAACAACCCCCCAGCCCTCAAAGAGCTTGTGGTTGAGGAAGATAAGACATAGTCACATAAGGAGATAAGAGAAGGTCTGATAATAGCAAATCACTGGTCATGACAAGTGCTTGAATACAGAGCTTTTTTAGATGTAGAACAAAACAAGCTTCATGAAGGATGACAGCCTTGAAAGATGGGTAGGAAACAGAATGTGTGTGTTAAGGAAGGACCTTAGGCAGGGTAGTTAAAAACTTCATTTTAACTATTAAATGAACACTGACACTTACTCCGTGGAAGAAAATTAATGACCAACCTAGACAGCATATTCAAAAGCAGAGAGATTACTTTGCTGACTAAGGTCCGTCTAGTCAAGGTTATGGTTTTTCCTGTGATCATGTATGGATGTGAGAGTTGGACTGTGAAGAAGGCTGAACACCGAAGAATTGATGCTTTTGAGCTGTGGTGTTGGAGAAGACTCTTGAGAGTCCCTTGGACTGCAAGGAGATCCAATCAGTCCATTCTGAAGGATATCAGCCCTGGGATTTCTTTGGAAGGACTGATGCCAATGCTGAAACTCCAATACTTTGGCCACCTCATGCGAAGTGTTGACTCATTGGAAAAGACTCTTATGCTGGGAGGGACTAGGGGCAGGAAGAGAAGGGGACGACAGAGGATGAAATGGCTGGATGACATCACTGACTCAATGGACATGAGGCTGAGTGAAGTCCGGGAGTTGGTGATGGACAGGGAGGCCTGACGTGCTGTGATTCATGGGGTTACAAAGAGTCGGACACGACTGAGTGACTGAACTGAACTGAACTGAGCCACCTGAATATGTCATGGCCCCTAACCAAAGCGGATCTGAGTGTCTCAGTCTGGAGATCTCTGGAGATAAGGGCCCGACCTTGGCCAAGCAGTCCCTCAGGTTAGACAGAGCCAGTGTGTACTCAGGAGCTCTCTCCCATTCTCTGCTTCATAGTCCCTTTCACATGGACTAGACTACAGAGCATTGTTTCCTCGCTCCTCCCAGGCCATCTCATGAAACACTGGCAGTCATTAAAAGATTTTTTCTGCAGTGCCAGATGTAGGAAGAAGCAATGCTTCTTTAGCTTATCCTTCACACTGTGAGGAACGTAACCTGGGAGGGACATGTACTTATGCTTACCATAGTCCTAGGGGATCTTTATTTGCAGTCTTCAATTTTGTTTAACTGTCCATGTCAGGAAGCCATGTGGACAAGTGGTGTAGATATGGACAAAGATTTCACATGGTGTATGTATGGATGAAGAAGTGGGACAGATCCAAGACACGTTCAGGAAGTGAGTTCTGTAGGACTTGCCCAATTAGACATGGGAAGGAACGAGCATGAGGATTCCAGACCAACCAAATCCAGCCCATTTATTTCTGTATGACACACCACCTAAGAATGGATTTTACATTTTTCAATAGCTGGAAAAAAAAAATCAAAAGGAACCTATCATTTTGGAACCTATGAAAAGTATGTGAAAACTTTTTAGTGCACCTAATTGAAGACTGATTGGAACACAGCCCCACCCACTTGCTACATGGTGTCTAATGACTGCTTTCATTCTGCAACGGCCGGGCTGACTAGTTGCAACAGAGACTGTATGGCTGGCCAAGCCCCAGATATTTCGCATTTGCCTTTTTACGGAAAATGTACGCTGACCTAGGTGACTCGTGGGTTCCTGGCCTGGGTAACTGGGTGGGAGATATTGTCATAACTGAGACGGGGAACACAGGAAGAGGAGCAGATGTTCAGGGAAGAGCAGGAGGTCAGGTAGGGGCATGGTGATCCTGAATTACCCACAGGTCTTCAAGGCAGAAGCCCATCAAGCAGCTGGTATAGGCTCTAGAGCTTAGGAGAGAGGCTGCAGCTGGACACCAAGCCAGGGAATCTTGACATCCTTCTGGTTCTACCTACGAAGTAAACATGCCAAACTCCATAATCTTCTTCCCACTTTGGCTAAGGAGCTGAGAATTCCAGGTTTGTTCTCAGGGCCAATGTTTGCTTCAGCCATAAAGCTGTCATTTCTTTTAGAACCCTAAAGATGTGGCAAGGTGCAGGTGAAGATGAAAGGGCTTTTGAGAATTTATTTCAAAGTTGGAATGATCTTCAGTTTAGTCTCCAGTTTTCCTAGGATTTTAAGGCCTGTTCTTATTTAGAGTGGGCTTTCCAGATGGCTCAGTGGGAGAAGAATTCACCTGCAATGCAGGAGACACAAGAGACTCAGGTTCAATTCCTGGAGGAGGGCATGGCAACCTACTCCAGTATTCTTGCCTGGAGAATCCCATGGACAGAGGAGCCTGGTGGGCTACAGTCCATGGGGTCGCAAATTATCTGACATGACTGATGATACTTGGCGAGCACACATGCACACACCTGTGGAAATTACAGCTATATGGTGAGGGAGGACATAGGTGGATCTTTTGAGTTTGTTGTCCTTGGGTGTGCTTTGGCAGGGAGGGAAAAAGCAAAACCAAAACGTAGCATTTTTCTATTCCTGAATTCCTTCAGAAAACCACTGCATTTTTACTATGTAAAAATAACATTAGAATGTAAGGGAAAGTGAAGTTCCTCAATCATGTCCAACTCATTGCGACCCCGTGGACTGTAGCCCACCAGACTTCTCTGCCCATGGGATTCTCTAGGCAAGAATATTGGAGTGGGTTGCCATTACCTAGCCATAAAAAAAGAAGAAAATAATGTCATTTGCAGGAACATGAATGGACCTAGAGATTGTCATATTGAGTGAAGTAAGGAAGACAAACATCATATGATACTCCTTGTATGTGAGATCTAAAAAAAAAAAAAATGATACAAATGAATTGATTTGCAAAACAGAAATAGAGTCACAGAGTAAAGAGAAAAAGATGTATAGAACAGTCTTTTGGACTCTGTGGGAGAGGGAGAGGGTGGGATGAATTGGGAGAATGGCCCTGAAACATATATAATATCATACATGAAATGAATCACCAGACCAGGTTCAATGCATGATACAGGATGCTTGGGGCTGGTGTACTTGGATGACCCAGAGGGATGGTAAGGGGAAGGAGGTGGTTCAGGATGGGGAATACATGTACAGCCATGGTGTATTCATGTTGATGTATGGCAAAACCAATACAATATTGTAAAGTAATTAGCCTCCAATTAAAATAAATAAATTTATATTTTTAAAAGAGTAAAAAAAAAAAGAAATAGAGTCACAGATGTAGAAAACAGATTTCTGGTTACTGGGGGGAAACTCAGAGAAGGCGATGGCACCCCACCCTAGTACACTTGCTTGGAAAATCCCATGGATGGAGGAGCCTGGTAGGCTGCAGTCCATGGGGTCTTGAATAGTAAAAAAAAAAAGAAATAGAGTCACAGATGTAGAAAACAGATTTCTGGTTACTGGGGGGAAACTCAGAGAAGGCGATGGCACCCCACCCTAGTACACTTGCTTGGAAAATCCCATGGATGGAGGAGCCTGGTAGGCTGCAGTCCATGGGGTCTTGAAGAGTCAGACACGCCTGAGCGACTTCACTTTCACTTTTCACTTTCATATATTGGAGAAGAAAATGGCAACCCACTCCAGTGTTCTTGCCTGGAGAATCCCAGGGACTGGGGAGCCTGGTGGGCTGCCATCTATGGGGTCGCAGAGAGTCAGACACAACGGAAGCGACTTAGTAGCAGCAGAATGGGGGAAACTGGTGTTCAGTTCAGTTCAGTCACTCAGTCGTGTCCGACTGTTTGCAACCCCATGAATCGCAGCACGCCAGGCCTCCCTGTCCATCACCAACTCCTGCAGTTCACTCAGATTCACGTTCATCGAGTCAGTGATGCCATCCAGCCATCTCATCCTCGGTCATCCCCTTCTCCTCCTGCCCCCAATCCCTCCCAGCATCAAAGTCTTTTCCAATGAGTCAACTCTTCGCATGAGGTGGCCAGCGTACTGGAGTTTCAGCTTTAGCATCAGTCCTTCCAAAGAAATCCCAGGGCTGATCTCCTTCAGAATGGATTGGTTGGATCTCCTTGCAGCCCAAAGGACTCTCAAGAGTCTTCTCCAACACCACAGCTCAAAAGCATCAATTCTTCGGCGCTCAGCTTTCTTCACAGTCCAGCTCTCACATCCATACATGACCACTGGAAAAACAATAGCCTTGACTAGAC
>SJYT01050971.1:293607-418936 GCA_006410635.1 Cephalophus harveyi | reverse complement strand
GAAATAAAAGCAAAAATAAACAAATGGGATCTAATTAAAATTAAAAGCTTCTGCACAACAAAGGAAACTATAAGCAAGGTAAAAAGACAGCCTTCTGAATGGGAGAAAACAATAGCAAATGAAGCAACTGACAAACAACTAATCTCAAAAATATACAAGCAACTTATGCAGCTCAACTCCAGAAAAATAAATGACCCAATCAAAAAATGGGCCAAAGAACTAAATAGACATTTCTCCAAAGAAGACATCCGGATGGCTAACAAACACATGAAAAGATGCTCAACATCACTCATTATCAGAGAAATGCAAATCAAGACCACAGTGAGGTACCATTTCACACCAGTCAGAATGGCTGTGATCCAAAAGTCTACAAGCAATAAATGCTGGAGAAGGTGTGGAGAAAAGGGAACTCTTACACTGTTGGTGGGAATGCAAACTAGTACAGCCACTATGGAGAACAGTGTGGAGATTCCTTTAAAAACTGCAAATAGAACTGCCTTATGACTCAGCAATCCCACTGCTGGGCATACACACCGAGGAAACCAGAATTGAAAGAGACACGTGTAGCCCAATGTTCATCGCAGCACTGTTTATAATATCCAGGACATGGAAGCAACCTAGATGTCCATGAGCAGACGAATGGATAAGAAAGCTGTGGTACATATACACAATGGAGTATTACTTAGCCATTAAAAAGAATACATTTGAATCAGTTCTAATGAGGTGGATGAAACTGGAGTTGATTATGCAGAGTGAAGTAAGCCAGAAAGAAAAACACCAATACAGTATACTAACACATATATATGGAGTTTAGAAAGATGGTAATGATAACCCTGTATCATTACAAAAGAGACAGCAAAAGAGACACAGATGTAAAGAACAGACTTTTGGACTCTGTGGGAGAGGGAGAGGGTGGGATGATTTGGGAGAATGGCATTGAAACATGTATACTATCATGGAAGAAACGAATCCCCAGTCTCGGTTCGACACTGGATACAGGATGCTTGGGGCTGGTGCACTGGGATGACCCAGAGAGATGATATGGGGAGGAATGTGGGAGGGGGTTTCAGGGTTGGGAACTCATGTACACCTGTGGTGGATTCATGTCAATGTATGGCAAAACCAATACAGTATTGTAAAGTTAAAAAAAAAAAATAGTATTGAAAAAAAAATTCCTTCTTCCTCCATTCTAGAGAACAGGTTAAGGTGGTTAGGAGGGAGAGCTGGTTAAGAGGTAAAATGCCTTTGTGGGTGTCCTGTGAACTACCTGCCTCTGGAAGATCACTGCCTTGTTTCATCCCATGTTGTGTGTTTAACTCTCACCCCGTCTCTGCCGGATAATGCCAAGCTGTGGGGTTGGAGTGATAGCATGCTGGTTCTGATCTCCCAACCCTAGTGGCTGGAGTCCAGCTGGCTACGGCTTGATCCTGCTCTAGAAAGTCCAGTCCTATTACCAAGGTTCCTTATCACTCATGTTCCTGGTAGCAGGGGCTTCCTCCAGCTGTGCTATTTCATTAAATCTGGGGATTAACTGTGACTCTTTGTGGAGGGCGAGTGAGCGAGCACCTGGCTACTTTAATAGCAGTCTCGTGGATTTTCCTTTGTCAGTTATGTTTGTTTTGAAACAGGCCAGTCTTGAAGTGAGCAGTCCCTGGCCCAGAAGTGGCTCAGCATCCACAGAGCACCACTGACCTCTCTGGGACCCTCTGGACCACGTACCTTCCCAACATCACCTCGCAGGTAGAACAGAGGACTCTCACAGAGACACGAGATAACACGCACATTTAGAAGGCCCTGAGAGTAGACAGCAGGGAGACAGCCAGGGAGGGGATAGCAGGGACACAGGCTCAGGAACAGGAGAACCTGCTCCCTGTAGACTGGACCCTCCCTCAGGACAGGCACCAGGCAGATTGTGCTCACAGCTAGTCCTCGACCCTGAGCACACAGTAACTGCTCTGTGAATGTTTGGGGAATGAACGAAAAGATGAGAGAAGAACCAGGAAGCATCTGGCCAGCAAGGTGAACAGTGCACACACATGTGCTCAGTTCTGTCCAGCTCTGCGGCCCCATGGACTGTAGCCTTGGGCTTCCCAAGTGGCTCAGTGGTAAAGAACCCACCTGCCAATACAGGAGATGCAGGTTCAATCCCTGGGTCAGGAAGATCCTTTGGACAAGGAAATGGCGACCCACTCCAGTATTCTTACCTGGAGAATCCCATGGACAGAGGAGCCTGGTGGGCTATAATCCACGGAATTGCAGAGAGCCAGACACAACTGGGCGACCAAGCACGAGTGACTAGGTTCTTTACCAGCTGAGCCACTGGGAAAGCCCAAGATGAATAGGAACGACAGTCAAATATTCCCTCAAAACAAATGCTACAGTACAGTACTGCTCAAAATTTCCATCAAAGCTCACTCCCTAGAAAAGTTTAGAGGGAACGCTCATCTTGGGGTGGGGGTGGGGGGTCTGGAGTGTAGCCCAGGGGACCAGAAAGCACGCTCAGCCGTGTGTGACCGGTCCTTCCGTGGGTGACAGTTGGTCCAGCTCTTGACTTCCTCTGCGACACAGAAGCCTTTCGTAACTCCTGTGCTCTGGGTGTCCTCTGAGCTCCTGCAGGTCCTGAGGGACTGTGGCCCCAACAGCCAGATTTGCTTCTGTGCTCCCATGTTTTCTTTCCTGGCGGAGATCTTTGGATTTTGTCTTTTCTCTGGAGACGTTGACTTCTCGCCTCAGAGGTGTGACCTTTCCTGGGGTAGGGACAGGCGGGTCATCATTGGTCAGCATCGCAAGTATCAGTAATGCTAAGGAGGCAGACGGGGCTTGTGCAAGGGGTGCAGGTTGTGTAAATTAGGACAGCAAGGTGGGGGGATTTCTTAACAAGCTGTTGACCTTCAAGATCAACTGACAAGGGAACTTCCCTGGCGGCCCAGTGGCTAAGACTCTGCACTCCCCATGCAGGGGCCCTGGATTTGATCCCTGGTCAGGGAACTAGACCCCATGTGCTGAAGCTAACAGTTTGCACGTAACAACTAAAGATGTCTCTTGCTGCAACTAAGACCTGGCACAGCCATATAAATAAATATATTAAAAAAGAGTCAACTGACGATAGTGTGAAATCTGCTTAGAATGACTATAAGATGAGAAAAACCCCTCATCCATGCAGACTCCATGAGCAGGGGCCTGTCTGAAGGCAGAGGACAAGCCAGGTGATCTTGTCAGGCTCCCAAGACACCACAGTTTCCCAGCCCATGGCTCGTCCAGCACCTCTTGCCGTGTTGTGGTGGCCCAGTTTCAAACAAATCATTTGATCTTATTTTTGAGGCTGGAAAATCTAGGTCACAGCATGTTGGACCATTTTGCCCAAAGTGAAACCTTTGTCAGCTGTCTGCTGTCCTCAGAGGAGAGGGCAAAATTGGCAAAGTTCTGGTTTCCGGCTTATAATTAGCCCCCAGAAAATGATGACAGATCACCCTGCTATGCTGAGGCCAGTCCTCTTTTCCCAGGGACCAGACACAAAGTCCCTGCACCAGCTGCTCCAGCCCTGTTTATCGTTCTTTTTGCTGCCAGAGCCCCGGGGCTGTGGGAAGAACTGACTGGGCTCCTCCTGATGCTGCTCCCCAAGCAGGGGTTCCCACGGGGGTAGGGAGGGCCCTCATCCGGCTGAAGCCCACGGGCTCAGCTCTGGGAGGTCACTGAGCCCCAGCTTGTGTCCCTGGATCCTGGTGGAGCTCGGAGGTCACAGGGGTTAGCTCCTGCCTGCAGGTGTCTTAGAGATCCAGGGGCATGGGTCCAGTTAGGAGCTTCTGATGACGCCTCTGTAGGTCATTGCTGCTCTTGCTCATAGCTGAGTATTTCAGGCCATCTGGTTGACCCTGGATTTTCTGGTGTAACCCTTGGATTGGGAGGGATGTGCTCTCAACACATTTGTGTTTTCAATGGAAAGAAATGCCCTTGCTTGGGGCAGCAGGTTTCTCTGCTGGAAGTTGATCCGTGGCCTGTTGCTTTTCTGCTGTCAGGCCTCGTCTTCCCACCTCTCCGCCTGGTTTCTGTTCTTTCAGCAGCAGCGGTGTGGGCTCCGGGGCCCCACCTCCTGCAGACAGGACCTCTGGGGGTTCAGCCCTGCCTCCCGGCTGGTGGGGGCAGGGGTCCAGCTCCCTGCTACTGCTGGTTCTGGCCACCCCTCGGCCCTCTGCTTGGTCTGTCAGCTCATCCTTCCCCTGTGTTGAGTTCCTGCTCTGAATCATGGGGAGGGCACCTTGCTTTCATAGTTGGACACTAAATCGTGTGCCTAGAAATTCCTCCCTACTTGGGTGTCTGGTGAAGACGCAGATTGGGCCAAACAGTCTCACTAAAAAGAGAAACAGAAGGAAGAGATGGAGAGACAAGTAGTTTTTGGAGGAGCGGCTCCCGGGGAGGCTGGATAGCAAAGGTGGGGAGGAGGCGAGCAAGGATGTGATCGCCAGAGTCTAGCAGAGCCTAGTCATTCCCTCCCATGAGGACTCTGGGTGCCAGGTTCCCTCAGAGCCATCTGGAACGAAGCTGCACCCAGCAATCACTTCACCAGAAGCTGGGTGGGCGGGGGTGAGTTCCCCGCTCCCTCAGTGGCTCTGTGATCTGGGAGCTACTGTGAAGAGGAAGAGCCAGACACGGAACGAACACTGGAGGGACAGGGAAGAAGGGAGCCCAGGGGTGGTTCCAGGGGAAAAGCAGGGAAGCTGTGGGCACTTGCTGTGCTCAGAAGAGAAACCCCTGTAGTCTGGCAAAGAATAAGTAATTCTAGCTTCCACCGGGCTGGAAGGAGACCCCCAAGAGTGGGGCTGGTCCCCCAGGACCTAGCTCAGTGCAGACCTAAAGAGGGGCTCAGAGAACCCTGCCTCGCCTGGGCGATCACTCCCCGCACAGGACTGCCCCTCACCAGGTCAGGGGTGTCTAACCCCCAGAAACCCCAGCATGCTTCCTCTCAGGATGTTTTAACTCAGAACCCAAAACCATTGTGTGAACGCCTGTCCCCAGAGGAACACGCTTTTGGTGACGCTGTTCAAAAGCTTTGTCGTAGGTTCTGCAGATAATTTAGGGGTTTCTGGATCCAAGATCAACCTAAAACCACCTGCTTTTTAGTAAAACAGCAAGAAACAACTTGGGGGAAAATAACCAAATATTTATCAGACTTTAATACAGATCTGTATTGAGCATGAAAGGAGGACGGACATAGACAGTGTACACGGACTGAAGACTCCGTGCTTTAAAGATGTCAGCCCTCCCCTAATAACCTAGAGAATCCATACAGTCTCAGCTGGGTCTGTCGCGTGGGACTCCAGGATCTGACTCTGGATTGCGTGCAGAAACGTGAAAGCCCTCTCAGGGTCAGGGTCAGGTCAGCCCTCCCCAGGCTCCCCTCCTGAGGAGAAGCAGGAGGATGCATGGGGTGGGGGCTGCGTGGCTCCTCTAAGGAAACGGCAGCCTTCTCTCTTCTCTCTCTTCATCTGGGCACTGGTGACTCTAGTGTTCATTTTCTAACCTGTAGATGAGATATTAAAAAACATGAAAAATAAAAGCAGCAGGAGAGAGGGTTGTCTGCAGAGGAACTGGACTAAAGAGGACAAGGAGTGAGGAGGCTACTCTGTGATCCAGGCGAGAAGTGCTGAGGGGCAGAATGCTAGCCGGAGAGTTGAGGACCAAGGGGGCACCATGGAGTCCCGAGTCATGGCCCCCAAGGTTGGACCCCAAGGTGGTAGATCCCTAGGTTAGACCCCAGGGTTGGACCCCAGAGTAGACTCCAGGGTTACAACCCAGGGTGGTAGACCCCAGGGTTAGGCCCCAGGGTTGGACCCCAGAGTAGACTCCAGATTTAGATCCCAGGGAGGTGGATCCCAAGGTTAAACCTAAAGGTTATACCTCAAGGTTAGACCACAGGGCATCTGCAACTGATGCTGCACTTAATGAGGGCCAGGGAACTGTCTAGAATATCCAGTGACTCCTAGGTTTCCAGCTAGGGGACCAGATAGCCCGTGGTGGGTGGGTAGCAGGGGAGTGGGTTGGAAGGGATGATACATTACGTTTGGGGCAAGTTGAATTTGGGGTACTTGTGCAAATACCCGAGCGGATAGTCTAGGAGTCAGATGTAAGGATTGTAGCTCCGTGGAGGGGCAGCCAGCAGTCTCTGAGAAACGTACAGCTGCTAAAGATTGTTACAAGTGTTTACTTCCTCTCTCTACATGTCAGGAGGGACCCGAAGCTCCAGAAGGCGCTGGTAATTTTGCAGACTGAGTCAGTGGATGGCCCTTCTCTTGTGGTTCATCTTTCTTTACCTAAGAAGAGAGTTTAATGATTTTTCAGGCTCCTTTCCCCTCAGTTACAATATGGAACTGCTCAGCCTGGTACTTAAGAAACTCATTTCCTACACAAGCCCTATTAGAATCTAATTCCTTCACTCACTGTAAAACAGCAATGCAATAACCTCAGTTTCCCTGGCTAAGTGGAGGAGAGTGGCTCTGACAGCTGCAAGCAAACAGGAAAGGCGGAGGGAATGAAGGAAAACATAATCCTTACTCCGGGCCCTGGGGAGCTTGGCGGGGGGCATCCCATCTGCTCTGTGAGGACACATCTGGGACTCACTGCAAGCCTGGGGCAGAGGACATGGGATGGCTGGAGCGAAGGGACTGTCCATCACCGGTCCAGCCCAGGAAGGTGGAGTGACTCGCTAAGGGGACGTGGCAGGAGGGACATTCGGGGCCGGGGCTCGGGAAGAGAGATGCTGAGGCCCCCGGTTTAAGAAGCACTTGTGGCCCTAGGAGTGACCGTCTCCTTAAAAACAAGAATAGTAAAAGGAGGGGACTTCCCTGGTGGTCCAGTTGTTTAGACTTTGCCTTCCAAAGCATGGGATTCAGGTTCCATCCCTGGCTGGGGAACTAAGATCTCACATGTCTCAGGACAATGAAGCCTGCACACTCTGGAGCCTGTGGGCAGCAGCTAAGACTCGATGCAGCCAAAAATAAAAAAATATTTTTTAAAAACCCAAGAATATAAAAGAACAGTAATAAACCCTTCACCTGGATTCGCTACTGTTAACATTTTAACTCATCTGCTCCACTGCTCTATCATTTTCTCTCTCCCTCTCCCCACAACTCAATTTTTTGAACCATCTGGGAGTAAGTTACATCCACCGAGAACCTTTATACTTCAGTGTGTATTTTCTAAGAACAGGAATATTCTTTTACATAAGCAAAGTCATCAAGTGCATGAATTTTCATAGACTTGCAATTTTAACTTAAGCCACTGTTCATTTTCAAATTGTCAGTTGACCAACAGTGAGCTTTCTAGCATTTCTCTCACTCCAGGACAAGAGCTTGCATTTAGTTATGTCTGTTTTGCTTCTTTAATCTAGAAGTTTCTTCTTCGCAATGCCACGCACCTGTGACTTTGGAAGTCTTCACATCCTGCATGGGCAGAGTTGACTTGCAGGGGACAGAGTCCTCTCAATGAGTTTCATCAGACAGGGATTTGGCAAAGGGTATTAAATGGCCTATAGAATCACGGCAACATTTAAGGTAATGGGTTATAAATGGAAGCCTCCCGCTTCACAATCATCTGTCTAGGTCTTGAATCACACAAGAGCATCAAAATTGCTGCCTGGCGCCCTGCCTCTGGACATCCGTGGGCTAGTGAACAGACACAGGAAGGGGCTCGTTCTGATGCAAAAAAAGCCCATCGCCTGGGTGGGTGTGCTCACAGACAGGCTTGTGGGCAGCAGCAATGCAGCCCGCGCCTCATGCTCCCCACATGGCCCACATCCACAGTCTTGGCTGCAAGGATTCTGGGAACTGTGGTCTCCCATATACCCTCCTCCGTCATATCCACCTGCTTTCCTTGGCTTTCTCAATTGACCAAACAGCAACCCTCTAAGAATTCAGGTGCACTCCTGGCCCAGACCCTCCTCCTCACCTCAAACAAATCCAAGAGCCCCCTCCATTTTGTAATGAAAGTTCCAATGATCTGGGAAGCTGGCTTTGAGACCATCCCTTACAGCTCAGACCTGGGTTTCTGCACTTCTCTCCAAAGTCCTGGTTTTAGGAGGGGAGAGCTAATAGGGAAAGTGCTGACCAGGGTCAGCAGATGAGAGCATCTCTTGAGGGCACCATGGCCACGCACAGCCTGGCAGGTGAGATCGAGCAGTTACAGATTGAGCGAAGGGAAGGCAGAGCCGAGGAGGCTAGAAGCACTTGGCTCAGCACCTGAGGCTGGGCTGGGTCAGTATTGCAGAGGCATTTCTGGAGCTCTGAGGCAGACCGCTCCTTAGTGCATGGGGCAGTGCAGACCTGGGGGTGAGGAGGAGTGGGCACTGAGGCCATGCCGATGGAATATTCAGGGCCAGCCACTCTTTTTTAAATTTAATACTATTTATTTGGCCGCATCGGCCCTTAGCTGTGGCATGCAGGATCTTCCATTGCAGTGTAGGGGCGTCTCTCTAGTGGTGCTCTGATTTAGCTGCCTTGTGGCATGTGGGATTTTAGTTCCCCAGCCAGGTATCAAAACCATGTCTCTTGCGTTAGAAGGTGGATTCTTAACCACGAGACCATCAGGGAAGTCCCAGCCACTCTTGTTTTGGAATTCTGCAGTCCGCTTCTTCCTCCTGGCTCCCTTGTCTTCCGCTTCACCTTCCCCAAGTCCAGCGAGTCCCTCTGCGGCACCCACCTGCACGTAGAAAGCTGGGAGCTGCTTCCAGGGAGGAGAGTTCTATTCTTGGCTCTGCCACTTGATCAAGTCACTAAACTTCACAATCTGTAAATGTGTGTGAAGCCAAATCATAAACTGTTGATGACAAATATAAGGGATTATTGTCATTATTGACTTTGAACTTCTATAGCTCCACTTTAACACCAAATATACTATAGTGATCTTCGGGATCGCAGAGTCAGACACAACTGTGCGACTAACTTTCACTTTCACTCTTCATACTGTAGTGAAACTGTTGGTCAATCACTCGTGTCTGACTCTTTGCAACCCCATGGACTGCAGCCCACCAGGCTCCTCTGTCCATGGAATTCTCCAGGCAAGAATACTGGAGTGGGTTGCCATTTCCTTCTCCAGGGGATCTTCCCAACCCAGGGATTGAACCCAGGTCTCCTGCATTGCAAACAGATTCTTTACCATCTAAGCCACCAGAGAAGCCCCACATATACTCTGAGCAGGTCATAAATATTAAATATAGAAACAATAATGACACGACTACGTGCTGACGAAGGGGCACGTGCGCCGTGCCCGTGCTCCGTGCGCCCACTGCCCCTCCTGTTGTAGGGACTCGGCCACGGGCAGGACCGCTCCATCAAAGTTCACCCACCCTGAAGATTCTGGAGGAGAAAGTTCAGTCACTGCTGACAGCCTGGCCACTTCCAGTTCTCGTCGAGGGAAAATGACTCATGCAGCAATTATTTTCGAGATGGGGAAGAGAGAAAGGAAATGAATAATTAGGAGCAATTGAAGAGATGCAAATTTCCCTTTGCTCAGAGCTGGTGGATCAAGATGCCTCTTTTCATTCCATTTAATTTCAAGTGAACAAGGAGAGGGGGTTGGAGGACAGGAAAAGCGAGACGCGAACGAGAGAAATAAGAGGCAAAGAAAAACAAACTTCCTGCCACAGGAAAGGCAAGCCATTGCTATTCTATCATAAAAGTAAAACTGCAAGAAATGACCGTGGGCAAGGAAGGATCCTAATCCTTTATGAGAATCCCGTTGTCCACAAGGAGAGGCTGCCTGCTGTCTCCGGGTCCCTGTCATGTGGCTCCTTTTGCTCCACCCTTGTCTCCCTCAAACTCCCAGCTCCCCGACGTGGACTGTGGGATGGTGAGCAAGTGACCACAGCCTCAGCATGCAGCCCATTATTTTCTGATCAAAGTCCTTTAGTGAAAACAGTTTCACTTTGGTGACTTGCTCTGGGGCAGGCACCACGGTGGGCACGTTGTGGGTGTTCGGCTTCCCCAGGTGGAGCCTCCACAGGGGGCCCAGACGGAGGGCTGTCGGCTTGCCTGCAAGACCCCACAGTCTCTTTGCGGGGAGGGGGGATTTGGGAAGGGGCACCCTCAAGGTTCAAGGGCTGCTGCTCAAGTTTGGGGCCAGGGCAGAGAGCTTCCAGGAAGCTTTCCCTGATTTCAGGGGTGCCCAGCGCCCTAAGATAGAGTGCCCTATGCTCCCTGTCAGGACACCATGTTGTTGGTCAGTGACTAAGTCATGTCCGACTCTTTGTGACCACATGGACTGCAGCACACCAGTCTCCACTGTCCTCCACCAGCTTCCAGAGTTTGC
Organism: Cephalophus harveyi; assembly: GCA_006410635.1. Classification (NCBI taxonomy): domain Eukaryota; kingdom Metazoa; phylum Chordata; class Mammalia; order Artiodactyla; family Bovidae; genus Cephalophus; species Cephalophus harveyi. Next base: position 408,637 of record SJYT01050971.1, on the reverse strand, counting down.
TCAAGATCGTATCCATTGAGTCAGTGATGCCATCCAACCAGCTCATCCTCGTTGCCCCCTTTCCTTTTTGCCTTCAATCTTTCCCAGCATCAGGGTCTTTTCCAATGAGTCGGCTCTTCCCATCAGGTGGCCAAAGTATTGGAGCTTCAGCCTCAGCATCAGTCCTTCCAGTGAATATTCAGGGTTAATTTCCTTTAGGATTGACTGGTTGGATCTCCTTGCAGTCCAAGGGTCTCTCAAGAGTCTTCTCCAACACCACAGTTCAAAAGCGTTAGTTCATCGGTGCTCAGCCTTCTTTGTGGTCCAAGTCATATTTGTACATGACTACTGGAAAAACCAAAGCTTTGAATATACAGACCTTTGTTGGCAAAGTGACATATGTGCATTTTAATATGCTACGTTTGTCATAACTTTTCTTCCAAGGAGCAAGTGTCTTAATTTCATGGCTGCAGTCAGCATCTGCAGTTATTTTAGAGCCCAAGAAAATAAAGTTTGTCACTGTTTCCATTGTTTCCCCATCTATTTTTCATGAAGTGATGGGACTGGATGCCATAATCTTAGTTTTCTGAATGTTGAGTTTTAAACCAACTTTTTCACTCTCCTCTTTCACTTTGATCAAGAGGCTCTTTAGTTCCTCTTCACTTTCTGCCATAAGGGTAGTGTCATCAGCATATCTGAGGTTGTTGCTACTTCTCCTGACAGTCTCGAGTCCAGCTTGTCCTTCATCCAGATCAGGGCACCACGGTGGGTTACAACTGTCCCCCACTAGCCTGGGAACCCCACGAGGCCAGCACTGCCTTTCTTTTGTTCACCCTCAGTGTGCCCAGTGCATGGCACAGGGTGAGTAGGATGTGTCCATGAAGCCGACGCTGCCAGCTGCCCTATTGTGTGTCCTGGGGGCACAGTCTCAGTCAGAGGAAAGATCTTTGCAGCCAGGAAGGCAAGATAGGGAATCAATCTCACGTGCCAAGGAAGGGGCGTGCCAGGTTCCTCCCTCGAATGGAAATGGGGAATGAAGGAAGAAATTTAGTATTGAGTGCACAGCTTCAGGTATTGCACCCAGAGGTGGTAAAATAGTTGCTTGGGTGAATTGTCAGGTGGCAAAGATGTCAAAGGGCTTCCCAGGTGGCTCAGTGGTAAAGAATCCACTTGCCAATGCAGGAGTCACAGGAGATATGGGTTGATCCCTTGGATTGGGAAGATCCCTGGAGGAGGGCATGACAACCCACTCCAGCGTTCTTGCCCGGGAAATCCCATGGACAGAGGAGCCTGGTGGGCTACAGTCCATGGTGTCCCAAAGAGTCGGACATGACTCAGCAGCTAAACAACAACAACAAAAAACGAAGCCAAAACCCAGCAGAGGCTATACTGCCAAATGGAGTAAGTCCAAAGTCATTGGGTTGCTAGCATTACCCACCACAAAAGGAAACCACAACCCATCTTGGTTAAAAAGTACACAGATGATAAACACAAGCTGACTTACTGGCTGGGGAATTCGTGAATTTTTTCCCAGAGAGGGCCACAGTCAAGGGCTGTATCTTCAGTGTAACACGTTCAGTAAATATTTACCGCATCCTTGGGTTCTCACGTTCCTCATGCTCAACGCCGTGACGCCACATGGCCGGTTGGCATCCTGTCTCATCTTCACATCGTTCTGCCTGAAACCCCAAACAAGGTCATTGGGGTTTAGAAGGATAGACGTGTCTCTGGCAAGACATGGATTTGGGAGACACGACCCCGGCCTTTTAAGGACAACATCGCGGAGAGGTCTCTTGTGCCCCTGCAGAGCCTGGGAGGTCAGAGGAAGGCTGGAGTCACTGCAGGATTGTCCCAGACACGGTGATTCATGCTGGATCATCATCTGAGAAACCACTTAGCAGACCTGCTGAGAGCCTCCTTGTGTCCCACTTGAGAGGCTGAGTGGAGGGAGACCTGGTCACACTAGTTCTGTTCAGTCCTTGTTCTGCGGCAACCAGAAGGGCCTCTTCCTGGCTGTGGGCCAAGCTCCAGAGGCAGAGCCGGAGAGGCGGGCTCAGAAGGAGGCTAACAGCTCGTGCAGTGGTGCTTTGCCCACACTGTCTCTGTGCAGGTGCGACCCTGACGTGGCCTGAGAGAAGGGCCCGCTGAGGCTCAGCGAGGTCAAGTGAGCTACCCAAGGTGACACAGTCAACGATGAGCAGAGCTGGGGGTAGGGCTTGACCACTCTGCATCTGACCTCTCCCGAACCAGGAGGCTTCCAAGCTGGCCAACCAGAGAAACAGCCATGTGTCTGTGCTCATTAGGAACACCTCCAATTGTGAGCTTTCTCCTTTGGGGTGCTCTGCTTCTTCCCAGGGAAGGAGAGCACGCATATGTGGACTGCATTTTCCAGGGCTCAGGGAGCGTCCACTGAGCAAAGCACAGGTACTAGCCGATGCAGACTGGTGTCACTGGTGGAGAACGGTCAGACATGTGACAAGCCAGTAACATAAAAGTGACAAGGCGTCAAATGAGGGTTTACATAAGAAGCACGTTCGATACAATGTACAAATGGTGATTTATTTTTGTTTACCTCTAGTCACCTTCCGCGGTGGCTCAGAGGTAAAGAATTGGCAGGGCAGGAGATGCGGATTCCATCGCTCTCTTGGAGAAGAAAATGGCAACCCATTCCATTTGCCAGAGAAATCCTAAACTGAGGAGGCTTGCAGGCTATAGGCCATGTGGTCTCAAAGAGTAGGACACAACTGAGTAAACAGCAGCAACAACGAAGTCCAGAGATAGAAAACTCACATGGCCTGTGGCACAAAGGTGATACAAAAGAGATGAACTCATCAAGATGCACCCGCAGCCCTGGGTCCTGAGGAAAGCGTGGCCTCGAGGGCAGTGGAAATGCCCTGGGTGGGTTCGGCATCCTGAGATGGAGCGGGACCCTACGGTCCTTGCCCTGCAACCATGACCTCTGCATGCCTTTTGTCTATCTTTAGTCAGAGAATACGTTTCATCAGAGAAGTGAGAACTGTGGAAGCAAAGGAAAGCAGTCTAAGGAGACTAAATAATAATAATGTAGTCATTGAGAATAGTCAAGGACCTTTAGTTCTTTCTCAAGGGCTATAGACAATATCTGAGCCATATCCTGTGAGCTGTCTTATAGACACTAAAAGCCCAGGTGAAGTTAACTACTTGATGCCCAGACTGTACCCATGATAAGAGCTGCCACAATTCCAAGAACTGGCCGCAAAGAAATCAGAACAAATGGACCCCGGAGCTGAAGATTAACTGTACCTAAAACAACCAAGGTGATGCTGGACAGACCACTGATGAGCAATGGAAGATGACTGACTGTCAGAGACGTCTGCGCTTGTTTCTGCATGTAGCCCCCCGCCCCAACACCACGTCTATAAAAGCTCTCACCCTCTGCTTGTTGGAGGCGGGGAGAGTCGGTCTTTGGACAGATGTCTGCTCCCTGCTGGGCCCCCCAGTTGCTGACATCTGAAATAAAACAAACTTTCTTTTCCACCAGGCTGGCCTGTTTATTGGCTTTTGGGCAGCAAGCAGCCAGACACACACACTCTCTCTCTTAACAATTCTACCCACTCCCCACTGCAGCGTTCCTGCCCACGAGACCCGTCCACACGGAGAGGGGCTCCCCCAAGATTGGGAGGATGGTCAGAAGGGGAAGAGGGTGCCCTGTACGCGCCTGAGTCCTCACCCAAACATCCTGGGTCACTCTGCTGGGTCTTGTTTCCAAGGAGCGCGTTCATCCCTTCAATCACCCAGCTGCTCCCTGTTCTTCCCTCATCATTCTTTCAGCATCACAGTCTGTCATGAGCAGAGCTGAGCGGTGGTTATAAAAATGGAGAAAACACACCCCCTGTCTTCAAGCTGTTAACCATTCTACAAAGCGCTGTTATTCAAGCTCAGTTCTGTGGGTTATGCTTGGAGATTCCATGCCTGGGAGCTAGAGGTGGGGAGGTTTCCAGAGAGAAGAGCCTCAGCTGGATTGTTGGATTGTTGTGTTCCCAGGTGGGGGGCGGTGGGGGTGGGTGTGCAGGAAGGGACATCCCAGTCTGAGGGAGCTACAAACAGGAAATCACAAGCAATCAACTTCGTCCTGTAATCTTTCTAGCCACCCAGCTTCCAGTCTGCGGATCAATCCTAAATCTGCCCCTGGATTATTTTTCTGAAAACCCATGTTATTCCCCTGTACCAGCCCTTTCATGGCTTAGGATGAAAACCCCAGTGCCTCTCTTTGTTTTAATGAAGTGTAGTTGATTTGGGCTTCTCTGAGGGCTCAACTGGTAAAGACTCCACCTGCCAATGCAGGAAACGCAGGAGACCCAGTTTCGATCCTTGGGTGGGAAGAAGCCCTGGAGAAGGAACTGGCAGCTCACTCCAGTATTCTTGCCTGGAGAATCCCATGGACAGAGGAGCCTGGCGGGCTACAGTCCCTGAGGTTGTAAACAGTCAGACACAAAGGAAGAGGCTGAGCACACACACACACACACACATAGTTGCTTTACAATATTGTGTTACTTTCAGGTGTAGAGCAAAGTGAATCAGTTTTGTACGTAAATGTATATTAGATTATTTTCCATTATAGGTTATTATAAGAAATTGAATATACTTCCCTGTTTTATACACTAAATCCTTATTGCTTGTTTTATTTTTTATTACTTAAAAAATACTTATTTATTTGACTGTGCCAAGTCTTAGTTGCAGCATATAGTATCTCCTTTTAGTTGCCCCATGTGGGATCTAGTTCCCTGACCAGGGATCAAACCCAAGCCCCCTGCATTGGGAGTTCGGAATCAAAGCATCTGGACCACCACATAAGTCCCTGCTTATCTATTTTATGTAGAGTAGTCTGTATCTGTTAATCCCACATTTCTAATTTATTCCCCCACCCCTTTCCCCTTTGGTACCTGTGAGTCTGTTTCTGAAGCTCCAGTGTCTTGATTGGTACCCAAGGCCATCCACTGTCTGAGACCCGCCCACTGCTGGGCAGAATTCCTTCCCTCTTTGCCCAGCTAGCCTCTCCTTTAACCAGAGCAGTTCTCTGTAATTGCCAGCCCAGGTGGAAAACTCAAAGCCTCAGCGGCCACAGATCCCAAAACAGCAGGACGCGGCAGGGCAGACGAGTGCAGGACGCCTGTGACAGAAGATGGCTCTTGGCGTTTCCCCGGGCCTCCTGCTCGCTGTGCTGGGGAGGGCCTTGCGGAGCTGTCCCACGTCCAGTCCTGCGTCCAGGCCCTGGTCCAGGCTGGGCCTCCCTCCTGCCTGCCCCTGCCCCTATCCTTTCTTCAACACTTAACCTCTTGTGAAACTTCCTAAAACACTCCAGGGAACAAAAGCTTGCCTCCTGCCAAACCAAACCTAAATTTGTCTGGAACCGGATTCATCTTCCTTTTCCAAACTAGAGGAAAGCAGCAGCTGACTTAACCGCATCCTCGCTTGTGCTCGTCTAGAAGGCGCCGTTGGCCCTTGACTTCACAGCGAGCAGATCTCCTGGCTGTGCGGTCAGTGTCAGGCGCCAGTCTGTGACTTGGACGCCCGATTCGAGCCTCAGGCTCCTTCTCTACTTCGGGGCCAGGAGCGGGCCATCTTCTTGGAGTCTGTGACGTTGGTCAGCTGGCACTGCCCCAGGCTTGTTAAGGACTCAGACGACCCCTGCTTCTCCTCCATCTCCTAAGTTATCCCTGTTATTGTTTAGTCACTTAGCTGTGTCTGACTTTGTGATCCCATGGACGCCAGCCTTCTCTGTCCACCATCTGCCAGAGCTTGCTCAAACTCATGTCCATTGAGTCAGTGATGGCATCCAATCATCTCATCTTCTGTCATCCCCTTCTCCTCCTGCCTTCAATCTTTCCCAGCATCAGGGTCTTTTCCAAAGACTCAGTTCTTCACATAAGGTGGCCAATGTTTTGGAGCTTCAGCCTCAGTATCCATCCTTCCAATGAGTAAGTGATCCCTAGAGATTTGTTTCTCCATCACGGAGTTTGTGCCCCAGCCTCACACCTCAGACACGCAGGCTCCGGTTAGGAGCATCACCAGGGCCGAACTCCCTGGACTTGTGGTCCTTCCCCTCCTCCCCACAGGGACGTGCTGGCCCAGTGACCAAATGCTGGGGTGTAGGAGATCTTGGCACGCAAGATAATATGAAAGGGGGAGGAAGGAGCACAGGGTCTGCGAAAAGAAAGCAAAGCAAACATCTGTTGTGACATTTGAGAAGGAAGGCAGCTCACCTCCCTCTGGGAAAGACGGGCCCAGGTTCCCGACCGCTGGCTGGACCAGGCCCCACTTCTGAGTCCATAGCCCCACCTGGCGGTGAAGTCAGCACGTGGTGGTCACCTATTTTGCTGAAGCCAGATTTTCCCTCTCCGCTAACTAATAAAAATCTGCCTGTGATTTGAAAACCAAACACAGTATCTAATTTACTTCCTCTACAGGAAGCCATTGCCCCTGGGAAAGCTATATTCATTCCTGTTTTTCATCTTGGGCAAAACATTCTTTTCTGAAGAGGAAATGCCACTTCGGCAACATGACTCTGATACACCTGTTCTCTCCTGGACTGTAGGGAAGTGCCCCCTTCTGTAGGATAAAACGTCGCTGTCCGTGACGACATCTGCACAGGTAGCCTTCCGGCCTGGATGCATCCCTCCCTCCTCCTGCGCCCCCTCGGTCCCCTCGTAGGGCTGTGTACCTGCCGCCCCCTGCCAGGAATGGTCCTCCCCTTCCTGGCTGGCTCCTCAGGTGCATTCTCATGAATGCATCCCCATGCCACCAATCTAAGGGGTCCTTCACATTACACCCTCGACGTAAAACCGTCAGCAAGGTGTCACCTCCCTCATGACTTCAGGAAGCACCTTTGTCCCTTATTTCTTGTCGGTCTCTCTCCCCCCTGCAACACGGGCAACCTTCATATTTCACATTTGCATTACTGGTCGTGTTCTCTGCTTTTCTCGCAGCGTATGGTGGCTGGACTGTAGACACACTCCATGACTATTTCCTGAATGAACTCATGATTTCATCCTTCACAGCTGGGCTCCTCTGCCAGCTCTGCAGCCCACCCTGAGGCAAGGAGCAGGGAAGAGAGGAACGACAAAGACACGTGGGCCCTTCTTTAACCGGTGAGCTGGGAAGCAGCGAGGTCTCTGCATGTGTGGACTGACCCATGTCTGAAGAGATCACTGACGCCCCCATTAACTCACCAAGCAGGTGGCCTGGGCCTGCAGCTGGGTCTAGGCTCTTCTGGGAAGAAACTCATTTTATTCTTTTTTGGGGGGTGGGGCTCACACCACTCGGTATGTGGGATCTTAGTTCTCTGACCCAGAATCGAACCCTCGGCCCCTGCAGTGGGAGCTCAGAGTCTTAACCACTGGACCACCCGGGAAGTTCCTTATATCCCTTTTCGATAACCTTTCCAGGTGCCGTCACTGTGCCTTGCTGTCTCTAACATCGAGTTGTGTGTGTGTGTGCACTCGCAAGCCCAGACTCTCCCACCCTCAGTGCAGGGTGAAGGGGGAAGGATACTTTGACATGGACACTCCTTAAGATATGTTTGCTGCTTAGGAGACTGAAAGTGCCCCCCGGAGGGTGGAGCAGGGTATAGTCTCTGTCATGCTCACATTGACACCACTCTCACAGAGCTTTCACATGAGGAGGAAAGAGGCTATTTAATTTCCGAGCCCTGGCGCCTAGTAACCATGACGGCCAGCAGGTGTCGCTGTCCCCCAAGATCTGAAGTGCAGGGATCGGGCCGGTCAACCTGGGTTGCGGGGGAGAACTGGATGAGGCTGGGTCAGGGGCCTTGCGGTCATTCATACGCTGGTTCACGGTGGGAAAGTAGCTCATGTTTGGCCTGCTGACCTCCCTAGAGTCAGGGGGAACCTTTTAGTTCAGATAGCCTTTCTATTTTGAGGGGATGTGTTTGTCCCTTTTTTAAAATTAATTAATTAACTTTATTTTTACACTAGGTCTTTGTTGCTGCTCTTGCGCTTTCTCTAGCGTGGCAAGCAGACGCTACTCTCTGATTGCAGTGCATGGGCTTCTCATTGCGGTGGCTTCTCGTTGCAGAGCACGGGCTCTCAGTGTGCCAGGTTCACACGGGCTTAGCTGCTCCGCGGTTTGTGGGATCTTCCCGGACCAGGGATTGAACCCGTATCCCCTGCATTGGCAGGTGAACTGTTATTCACTGCACTACCAGGGACGACCTGTCACTTGTTTCCTTTGCTGCAACCCTGCCCTGTTGGACGCTGACTCGGGAGCCGCTGGGGGCTGGGACTTTCTGGAGCTGCGTGGTCACTGGCCCTCTTGGCCTGCCCACCTGTCTTCAAGCTTGTAGGTTAGGCTCTCCCCTGCTCCCCGACACTGCTGCTGTTTGGGGGTGTGGATGCCCCGCTGCAGACATAGGGGGTCTTGTCTCAGTCCCGTGTGAGGTCGTCCTCCAAGAATCGCCTCCTGCCTCCAAGCAGTTGTTCCTTCCTTGGGGCAGGAATCTCAGGGAAGCTGATGCGGAAGAGTGAGGCCTTGCTCCTGTCCTGACCAAGGCCTCCAGATCCCCATGGTCCATAATTTGTCCTTCGTGTTTAACAATTTCTGGAATATGCACGTCACTGATAAGATGTCCCAGGGAGACCCATCCCTGGTGCTGGTGATGCAGCCCATCGCAAGCACCATCCTCGGCAGGGTGGGGAGCAGGGCTGCCCCACGTCTCCAATAATCCCTGGGTTAAATCAGAAGCTTCCCGCCCCTCCCTGGGGCTTTGATCCCTGGGTCAGGATGATCACCTGGAGAAGGAAATGGCAGCCCAGTATTCTTGCCTGGAGAATCCCACGGACAGAGGAGCCTGGTGGGCTACAGTCCATAAGGTTGAAGAGAGTCAGACGCAACTGAGCGAGTAACACTTTCACTCTCACTTTTTGACCCCTCTCCCCAGTCTATCCTGTCTGCCCACCCACCCCGCCATCCTGAGCTGACATCTGCTTCTGGTTCCATCTTCAGGGCTGGCCTGTCCCTCCTGGGCCAGTGGAGGTGCCCTTGCAGGTAACTCTCTGGGGGCCAAGATTTCTGGGCCTCGACTCTTGCCTGGTCCTGGGATGTCAGGTCTCCAGTCCCCTAATAACGTGCACACAGGGAGGGAGATTATTGCATTTAGCAATATCATTCTGCTCCAGGGTCAGTGGCACCAGGGTGGCCTCACCCCGGTGGCCTCAGTGCAGGCATTGGACCAGGTATGCCAGGGAGGTGGCCAAAGGGCAGCCTGGCTCTCTGACCCTCTCCACCTCTGCGATCCGTGATGTGGGTGGAAGTAGACCCAAGAAAAACTGCCTGCCACACCCCCATCCCCCCAGGAAGCACTTCCTGGAAGGCATGTGCTAGAATCTGGTTCGTGAGTTCCCATTTCTAGCTTGTAGTGCCTCTGGGTTAACTTTAACACAAAACAATACACTGTGATTGTCTACAACTCTCAAAGGCAGGACAATGAAACTTTAAGACACCACTACATTTTCTCTGAATCATAGAATTATCAGTGTTTAAGAATGGACCAGATTTCTGACGCCTCCTGGTAGAGCATGGCACGGCCGAGCCTGGAGGAAAGTGATCATTCCCAGCCCTGCTCCTTTAAGATGATCTCTCAGGGGCAAAGACTTTGGGAGGGCCCTTAAAGGATGGGATGGTAGAATTACTAACTAATCCTGTGAACAAGCGTCCTTGTGGGACAACCCAGCAGATGTGTTTTTCGTTTGCAATTCGGTTTTACCCATGACTTCCTCTCACACCCATTCTGGCCCTTTGCCCACTGCATCCACACCCCTTGAGGTCACAGCAAGGGCCCTGACACCTTCTGGAAGATATTTAGAGAGAAAACCCCTGTGTTCCTGACTCACTGGCAATACATGTTCCTAAACTGGAGTTTGCTAGCATTTTCAGCATTACCCCAAGTCTTTATCCACTTTACCCAAGAAGCTGAAACATGTTCCCTAGGAACTCTCTTCTTTGTAATTTTTTTGCAGCATAAAACCACAAAATATATTAAAGCCATGCTCTTTCTGGCTAATTGACATCACTTTTATAAACTGTTGGGGCAACTGCTGTGGGTTTGGGCTCAACTGGACCAAGCTGGAGCAGATGACTGACACCGGCTCCGGGGCTTCCTTGGCACCCCCCTTCCCTGCTCGCGCCCTGTGGCCATGATTTTTTTCAAATAGCATTTTGAGCTGATCAAGAAGTATGTGTGTGTGCATGCTCAATCGTGTCTGACTCTGTGGCCCCACGGACTGTAGCCCACCAGGCTCCTTTGTCCATCAAGGTCCTACCATATAACACAGGGAATTATATTCAGTGTCCTATGATAAACCGTAATGGAAAAAAACATGAACAAGAATGGATGTATGTATAACTTAATCACTTTACTGCCCAGGAGAAATTAACACAACATTGTAAATCAACTATACTTCAATAAGATGTGTATAAGAGACAGTCCTTCTCCAGGGGGTCTTCCCAACCCAGGGACTGCACCGTGGCTCTTGCATCTCCTGCATTGGCAGATGGACTCTTTACCACTAGGGCCACCTGGGAAGCCCAATCAAGAAGTATGGAAATATTTAAGTTACTGAGAGGAAAAGTCTAGGTTGCCAGCCCGTGCAACACTTTTCCATTTGCAACTTGGTTTTCAAAGTGAATCCAGTTTGGTAAAGAGCCAGACGTGGTTGCTCTCCCAGGGTAAAGCCATTCAAAGCAGAAACGGTTAAAACGGTTACTAGGCACAGATTTCCCCACACTGTCCTGAGTATTCTGTCTTCCATTTAGAAGGTTTTTTCACCCCGGATGGTGACTGCAGCCATGAAACTAAAAGACGCTTACTCCTTGGAAGAAAAGTTATGACCAACCTAGATAGCATATTGAAAAGCAGAGACATTACTTTGCCGACTAAGGTCTGTCTAGTCAAGGCTATGGTTTTTCCAGTAGTCATGTATGGATGTGAGAGTTGGACTGTGAAGAAAGCTGAGCGCCGAAGGATTGATGCTTTTGAACTGTGGTGTTGGAGAAGACTCTTGAGAGTCCCTTGGACTGCAAGGAGATCCATCCAGTCCACTCTGAAGGAGATCAGCCCTGGGATTTCTTTGGAGGGAATGATGCTAAAGCTGAAACTCCAGTACTTTGGCCACCTCACACGAAGAGTTGACTCATTGGAAAAGACTCTGATGCTGGGAGGGATTGGGGGCAGGAGGAGAAGGGGACAACCGAGGATGAGATGGCTGGATGGCATCACGGACTCGATGGACGTGAGTCTGGGTGAACTCCGGGAGATGGTGATGAACAGGGAGGCCTGGCGTGCTGCGATTCATGGGGTCGCAAAGAGTTGGACACGACTGAGCCACTGAACTGACTGAACTGAATGTCCTAGGTAGATTCAAAGATGCATGAAACACCAGGGTTTATTTTTGAAAATAAAATACTAAGTAGAATAGCACAACTAAAAAAAAAAAGTTATATTTTTGTGTTTTTTTTTCAACTTTAACATGAGTATTAAAACATGTACTTCTTTTAGAGTTCTGAGTTGTTCCATCACCATGTGTTTTAAACTGACTAGTTTTAAATTCACTTATTATTTCTTTACATGTTGCTTTCATTAAAAATAACTTTCCTGGGAATTCCTTGACTGTTTAGTGCTTAGGACGCTGTGCTCTCACTGTTGAGGGAAAGGGTTCAATCCCTGGTTGGGGAACTAAGATCTTGCAAGCCACATGGTGTGGCAAAAAAAAAAGGTTAACTTTTCTTCCTATAGGCTGTCAGTGAAGCCCTTCTCTCTACATGGGCGGCCCCTTGTGTCAGTCTGTATAGAAGCCGTTCACCTGCAAATGACTTTGTTCTGTTTATTTTTAAAATGTATTTTATTGAAGTATAGTTGATTTACAATGTTGTGTTAATTTCTCCTGGGCAGTAAAGTGATTAAGTTATACATACATCCATTCTTGTTCATGTTTTTTTCCATTACGGTTTATCATAGGACACTGAATATAATTCCCTGTGTTATATGGTAGGACCTTGTTGTTTATCCATCCTGTAGCTTGCATCTACTAACCCCAAACTCCCAGTCCTTCCCTCCCCCTTGACAACCACAAGCCTGTTCTCTATGTCTGTGTGTCTGTTTCGTAGATGCGTTCACTTGTGTCATATTATAGATTTCATTTTTAAATGATATCATATGGTATTTGTCTTTCTCCGACCTACTTCACTTAGTCTGATGACCTCTAGGTCCATCCATGTGGCTGCAAATGGCCTTATTTCATTCTTTTTGTGGCTGAGTAATATTCCACTGTATCTACGTACCACGTCTTCTTTATCCATTTCTCTGCTGATGGACATTTAGTTTGTTTCCACGTCTTACTGACTGTGAATAGAGCTGCTGTGAACACTGGGGTGCACTATCTTTTTGAATTAGGGTTTTCTCTGGATATATGCCTAGGAATGGGATTGCTGGATTGTATGGTAACTATTTTTAGTGTTTGGGGAACCTCCATACATAGTGGCTGCACCAGTTTACATTCCAAGTGGCTTTGTTCTAAATGTGGGCTTTAACAAACACACCACAGAAATTATGTCCCTGGAGCCCCAGGAAGGCTGCAAGGGAGGAGCGACGTGGGCAGAGTGGCCTGCAGACAGGAGCAAGCGCAGGGAGCCTGCTCCGTGCCACTGTGGCCTATGATGCTCTTGGACTGTAGACCAGGCAGGCTGTGCCCTGGCGTCTTGACACCTCGAGTGTTTGTTTGTGATGCCTCCTCCCCCTCCAGCGCTGCTGCAAAACCCCGGACCCATGCAGATCAGCAAGCTCGTGGCAGCGTCACGCTGTTCAGCCTCTAGAGCCCACTGGATCAGTCCCAGTGGAGGCAAAGAGTTCACGCGCCGGGGCCAACGCCTCCTGGGCTTTCATCTCTGTTCCAAGAAATCTGACATTTTCAAAAATCCAAAATCAATTGGAATGGAGCCAGCTTTGTCCAGCAGATTATTAATGGCCCCGGAGCCGACTGATCATATTTGCACAACCTTTCAATAAACAGCTTCAACAACAACTAGGGTGGAAAAGAAAGCACACACCTCCCATCCAGTCAGGACAAACGCGAGGTATTGATTTCACCACCTCCTTCTCCATCCCCCCACTTTCAAAACAACTGTAGAGTCTTACCCCAGGGCAGTGGATCATGGCCAAGCCCCTGTGTCACCAGGCCCCAACTGCATTTTGCTGGCACAGTGCATTGCCTGCTTTAGCTGGAGTAACTTCCAAGATTTCCCGAGGCCGAGGATATAAACAACTGAATCGGGGGAAAGGCAGACATGAAAGGAATGTCTGACGGGGCCGGGAACTCCAGGTAGCTTTTCCTGATTGATGACTTCTCGGCTTGATGGAAAGATGCCGCCATAAACCTCAGTGGGAAGGTCTGGTCCTCCGAGAGCCTGTAAACAGAAGTCACTCGTGCCGGGAGGCCGCGGAGCAGCACACAGAGAGCTCTCGGCAGGCGGATGGTTTAAAAATCTTCACTAGGCTCCTTTCTGTTTTAGACTCTGCCTTGTTAGTGGAAGGGCCTGGCGTGCTGCAGTCCATGGAGTCCCAAAGAATCACACACGACTTATCGACTGAATGACAACAACAGCTGTTTGAGGGAGAGAAGGGGAAGGTGCGGGAGAGGTTCCCGAGGACCCTGGGGTTCTGGTCTACACGCCGTCCATGCTGCTCTGCTGGCCTGACAGCCTCCTTGGTCCTCCCTGTTGAGACTTTGGCAAGGACAGCTCTAGGACGCAGGTTTTCTCCAAAAATGTGACATCTCAACACAGTTAGCTGTTACTTGTGCAACACCCCTCCCACTCCCTGACCTCCATCAGCTTTAATGATTCCTTAAACTAGTGTTGCTTATTCTTCTCCTTCACCAGGTGTTTTTAGCTCCCATCTGACTGCATTGTCACCCTACTGTTTGAGCCTGAGGATAATCTCTAAAGTCTATATGTTGCCTTCCAACAAAGGATAATGGATACGGTTGAGAGGCAAGAGTACAGATGCTATGGGTAGATGGATAAGAGGTGGGTTATTCATTCAAGAGATGCTACACATAGGCGCTAACTACCAGGCCCTGAAGTGAAGTGAAAGCTGCTCAGTCGTGTCCAGCTCTTTGCGACCCCATGGACTGTATAGTCCATGGAATTCTCCAGGCCAGAATTACTGGAGTAGGTAGCCGTTCCCTTCTCCAGGGGATCTTCCCAACCCAGGGATGAAACCCAGGTCTCCTTTCTGTTTTAGAGAAAGGAGAAAATCCTCCTCCCATGTTGCAGGATGAAACCCAGGTCTCCTTTCTGTTTTAGAGAAAGGAGAAAATCCTCCTCCCATGTTGCAGGAGGATTCTTTACCAGCTGAGCTACAAGAGAAGCCCAAGAATACTGGAGTGGGTAGACTATCCCTTCTCCAGTGGATCTTCCTAACCCAAGAATTGAACCAAGGTCTCCTGTATTGCAGGAAAATTCCTTACCAATTGAGCTATCAGGGAAGCCTTATATGCAGCCTAAATGTCAGCTGAGTTCTGCACCCAGATTCAGCTGGAAGAGGGGGAGTTTGGACTAGTTGTTCAGCCCACAGCTGCCCCACCTGTAACCACATGAATATGATGCCCCTGGGTTTCCATGAGAATTTAGGGGGACGATGGGCAAGGCTGGCATTTGGCAGGACTCAATAATTTTTTCTTTTTTTTCATTTGGGCTGAACACAAGGGAGGCAGTTTGGGAGGATAATCTGACCCACAAAAACTTGATTCCTTAGTCAGATGAACCCACGAAGCCACGGCCACTCTTCTGTACTTATCACTGTGTAAAAAGCAAGGCCTCTGACCCTGCTCCATATCTTTAAAAAGTTTACTTTACCTGAGCAAACACTCAGTATCAAAGAAACAAATATGAGCAACACAAAAGTTCAGTTATTCCAGGTGGGAGTTAATTAGACTTAACCAGTCATCAAGTGGCGTCTTGACTGTCACGTCTTAGGATAATGCAGTCTTGATGAGGGACCCGGAGGCCGGGTTCTGACCCCAGCCAGGGCCACCACCTACCTAACGAAAGCATGTGACTTTGGACTTAACCTCTCTGTCTTGGGCCAAATTGCCTATATCTAACAAGGACGGGTGAGGTGCTGGGTGGTCTGGGAGCCAGGCGTCCCTTCTCCCTCTGTCCTGACTTCTTCCCTCATCCCCGGAGCCCTTTGCAATGCTGGGCCAGTGTTGAACAGGCCATCAGAGGACCATCTTGCCCTGCTGGAATCTCAGGGCCACAGGAAGACAGGGTCCTGTTTCTATTCTGGTTGGAGTAAAGCTCCCAAATGATAATGATGCTCTGTGAGCTCAAGCTAGGAACAGTGGTTGGTATTTTTCCTATTGTATTTTCTTACCAAAGCTCGTGGACTTTGAGGGGAAGGACTGAACATTCTCTCTTTTTAAAGAACACCCAGGTGGCGTTAGTGGTAAAGAACACATCTGCCAATGCGGGAGACCTAAGAGACGCGGATTCAGTCCCTGGGTTGGGAAGATCCCCTGAAGAAAGGAATGGCTACCCACTCCAGTATTCTTACCTGGAGAATCCCATGGGCAGAGGAGCCTGGTGGGCCACAGTCCATGGGGTCGCAAAGAGTCAGACACGACTGAAGCAACTTCGCATGCACATTTTTCTTACTGCTTTCTGTGTGATTCTAGAAAGGTAGACCAGGAGGAGAGAGGTTTAGCTTGCCAGAAAGGGCTTCGTTGCGGAGATGAATCATCACATTATGTTCTCAGAACTCTCCAGACTGCTGTTGCCGGGAGAGGGAGCCAGCACCACCTACAGACATGTGGTCCGGATTACCTGGTTATCCGGCCATCTGCTTTCTGGTACTAAATGATGCTTTAAAAATGTTGTCTCTGGTAACTTCTTAGTCTTGGGCTTCCTGGGTGGCTCAGCGGTAAAGAATCCGCCTGCCAGTGCAGGAGACTAGGGTTCAGTCCCTGGGTTGGGAAGATCCCCTGGAGAAGGAAAGGACAAGCCACTCCAGTATTCTTGTCTGGAAAATCCCGTGGACTGAGGAGCCTGGCGGGGTACAGTCCATGGGGTCCTGAGAGAGTAGGACATGACTGAGCGGCTAAACAATAACTTCTTAGTCTTACACCGTAAGACACAGCATCACTCCACGCCCCAAGTTTAGATCAGCCAACAGCTTTACTTCACCTTTTTATTGTAGTAAAACCACATAGCATAAAGTTTCCCACTGCAACCGATTTTAAGCGTCTAGCTCAGGGGCACTGATCACCTTCACACTGTTGTCACCGCCGTCCACATCCAGAACATTCCCACCTTCCCCGCGTGAAATCTGCTTGCATTAAAGGCTCACTCCCCATGCCCCTCCCTACGCCTGGCACCCACCCTTCCATCCTCCATTTCCATGAATTTGCCTGCTCCGGGTACCTCCTGTAAGAGCAATCTCATCATATTACCCGTGACAACAGCCTTATTCTTTCTGCTGCAGATGGGAAGAAAGGCGCAGGTTCACCTCAGACAAAGCTCCTCACGGGGAAGAGCTCAAGAACCTCAGGACGAGAGGTTGCAGGCATCTCCATCATCCTGACAGCAGAGTCCCAAGGGCAGCCTTAGGCGATGCAGGCCATGTTGCCACGGCAATTCTGCCCAACTCCTGCGGCCCATGGGAAGAAGGCAGTGGGGCTTACTCTGGAGCCCCTTGGTCACTGTCCTCTAGAGGGGCCCCTGCGAATCCTCAGACTCACCACGCCCTCGCTGAGCCTTGAGGGTGACCTTCTCTCTGCCCCAGTGCTTGGGCGAGTCCTTCGGGGTCAGGTGCCTCTGTCCCCTGAGAACATTTTCCTGCGTCCCCATCCTGTGAGCTCGCACGCCGTCCCAGCGTTATGGCTGTGGAATCTCTTACTGTAATTAATTGTCCCCTTGCCAGCCACTGTCCCACCACAGACCATCTCAGCGCAGGGACCACATTCTCCCTGCTAGGTTGCCGGAGCCTGGTAGTGACAGAGGCCGAGGTCTGAGACGTGCAAAGGCTGAGGAAGGGCGTGTGCTCAGGGGAAGACGATCCACAGGGTGTGACAGGGGTCAGGCAGGGGGGACGCTGAACAGAAACGTAATGTAGCCTCAGCCTGATCCTGGGGGAGGTCTGCAACATGAACAGCACAGCAAAGCTGTTCCACCTGCAACAAGGGGGCCAGGATTTTTGTACCTAGGCAAGTCAGCAGGCGGTCTTCCTAGGTGGCTCAGTGGTAAAGACTCTGTCTGCAATGCCCAGGACTCGAGTTCGATCCCTGGGTCAGGAAGATCCCCTGGAGGAAGAAATGGCAACCCACTCCACTGTTCTTACCTGGAGAAACCCCACAGACAGAGGAGTCTGGTGGGCCACAGTCCATGGGGTCACAAAGAGTCGGACACGACTGACCACGAAGTCAGTAGGAGTAAACTTCCAGGCATTTTCAGGGCAGGTGGTGTCCTCAGGAGGCCAGGTCTCTGGAGAAAGCACAGCTGTGTTAGCAGCAATGCTCTCACCAGGGGCGCTGGGGTCCTATCACACTGGGTGTTTGTCCCGTGAAAATTTTGAAATTAACAACACAGCTGCCATCTAACATCTACAATGTGCCAGGCACCGTGCTCTGCTTTTTACCATCTCGGTCTGTCTCTAAGCAGCCCTCGGAGTATAAGTGGAGAGAGGGAAGATCCAGCGAAGCTAGATGATGCCTCCCATTTGCCCAGACACCGGGAGGCAGGTAGATCAGCTTACCTGTACCCAGGTGATGCACACACGCACACGCAGTAACGTTTGAGATGCAATCAGTGGATAAGGCACTGTCTCCCTGGCTCTTTGATCAACTTTTATTCAGGATGGAAATTATTGTGTTATGTCCTTTCACCACCTTGCTTTTCTGAGATTGGGCCTGGGCTAACCTGCTGGGTTGCTAAGCTGGTGGGAACATTTAAACATTTTAACCTGATCAGACCCCGCACCCTTCCACGTAGTCTTCCCTCCGCTTGGCAGCATCCTCGGTGAATTGGAAAGATGTCCACCTTCCAGGTTAATTTCTTTTTCAGTCCTAGACATTCAGTCTCCTTCCCCTGGGGAGCTTGGGGAAGGGGGGGACCCATTCCCACTCAGCCCGTGGGAACACCGTGCCAACAACCCTCGACGCTCTGCCGCCCGAGGCCCTCGGCCACGGCCCTGTTTGTCCAAATTAGAGTCCGTTTACTCTGCAAACTGTTCTTGTGCTTCCGTCCACACTGAGCAGCTGCTGCCCTTGTTTGCACGGCTTGGTCAGCAGGCAGACAGCCGCCCCGGACAAGCCCGGCAATCTTCCGGCCAGAGAGGGCCGCAGGCACCCGGACAGACACCGCCCAGCTTCCCCCGAGCAGACGACGGTGGCCTGGGCTCCACAATCCAAAATAGTGTGCAAGAAATAAAACATTCATACAGAAGAACCCTGGAATATCCGCCAAGGGGCAGCCTCCCAGCCCTGGCTCCACCAGACACTCTCTTTTAAAAAAAAAAGTTAATTAATTTTAATTGGAGGCTAATTACTTTAAAATATTGTGGGTTTTGCCATACATTGACATGAATTGATGCTTTTGAACTGTGGTGCTGGAGAAGACCCTTGAGAGTCCCTTGGACTGCAAGGAGATCCAACCAGTCCATCCTAAAGGAAATGAGTCCCAATATTCATTGGAAGGACTGATGCTGAAGCTGAAGCTCAAATACTTTGGCTGTCTGATACAAAGAACTGACTCATTTGAGAAGACTCTGATGCTGGGAAAGATTGAAGGCGGAAGGAGAAGGGGACGACAGAGGATGAGATGGTTGGATGGCATCACCAACTCAATGGACATGAGTTTGAGTAAACTCCAGGAACTGGTGATGGACAGGGAGGCCTGGCGTGCTGCAGTCCATGGGGTCGCAAAGAGTCGAACATGACTGAGTGACTGAACTGAGGTGACTCAGCCATGGATGTACATGTGTCCCCCATCCTGAACCCCCCTCCCACCTCCCTCCCCATGCCATCCCTCAGGGTTGTCCCAGAGCATCGGCTTTGAGTGCTCTGTTTCATGCATTGAACCTGCACTGGTCATCTATTTTACGTATGGTAATACACATGCTTCACTGTATTCTCTCAAAACATCCCACCCTCGCCTTCTCCCACAGAGTCCAAAAGTCTGTTCTTTATATGTGTGTCTCTTTTGCTGTCTCGCATATAGGGTTGTCGTTACCATTTTCTAAATTCCATATATATGCGTTAATGCACTCTATTGGTGTTTCTCTTCCTGACTTACTTCACTCTGTATAATCGGCTCCAGTTTCATCCACTTCATTAGAACTGATTCAAATGCTTTCTTTTTAATGGCTGAGTAATACTCCATTGTGCATATGTACCACAGCTTTGTTATCCATTCATCTGCCAGTGGACATCTAGGTTGCTTCCATGTCCTAGCTATTGTAAACAGTGCTACGAGGAACACTGAGGTACACGTGTCTCTTTCAATTCTGGTTTCCTCAGCGTGTATGCCCAGCGGTGGGATTGCTGGGTCGTATGGCAGTTCTATTTCTAGTTAAGGAATCTCCACACTGTTCTCCATAGTGGCTGTACTAGTTTGCATTCTCACCAACAGTGTAAGAGGGGTCCCTTTTCTCCGCACCCTCTCCCGCATTTATTGTTTGTAGACTTTTTGATGGCAGCCCTTCTGACCGGCGTGAAATGGTACCGCATTGTGGTTTTGATTTGCATTTCTCTGATAATGAGTGATCTTGAGCATCTTCCCATGTGCTTGTTAGCCACCTGTATGTCTTTTTGGAGAAATGTCTGTTTAGTTCTTTGGCCCATTTTTTGATTGAGTCATTTATTTTTCTGGTATTGAGCTGTATGAACTGCTTGTATATTTTTGAGATTAACTCTTTGACCAGACCCCCTCTTTCTGAGCTTGGCTTGGCTGGTGGTTCCTGAGGCAGTCTATGCTGCAAGGTGGCAAGGTTTGTATCCTGGTCCCCTTGAAAGTGGTTTAACCTCTCTGAGGCTCAGCTTGCTCCCCTGTGATATGGGGCTGAAGTCCTGGTGGGAGGATGCTGTGAGCTAATGACAGAAAGTACTCAGAACAGCGTCCCACATGAAGTGGTTGTTGTTCAGTCACTAGGTGGTGTCTGACTCTGTGCAACGCCATGGACTGTAGCCAGCCAGGCTCCTCTGTCCACAGGATTTCCCAGGCAAGATTACTGGAGTGGGTTACCATTTCCTTCTCCAGGCAATCTTTCTGACCGAGGGATCAAACTCATGTCTGCCACACCGGCAGGTGGATTCTTTACCACTGAATCATCTGGAAAGCCCCCCATATGAAGTACATTCTCAGTATAAAAACCAGCATTTATTTGTCTCTCTACTGGCTAAAAGAGCGCTGAGTGGTGAGGAAATATTGGTAGTGGTGTGTTATTTCCAGCATTAAGGGTCCTTCCAGGCAGGAAACTGTATGGAATGCTTGTCAGAACCTAACTGCAGAGTTTGGTTGAAACCGATAATGAATGATGGCAGCTGGAAGCCCGGAGTTCTGGTCCAGGTCCCATTCCTGTTGCATTATCCCTACTGCACATCCGCCCCTGCCCCCGACCATCCCCACTGCATCCCTGGGACTCCTCCGGGCTCTCTTCTGCGTGGACTCACTGTGGGGATGTAACATGTCCTGGTCCAGTAGGATACTGTTTGTGTATCTACCCTACTGTTCTTGCATGGGGTAGCTCTGTGAGATTTGCAAGTGGCTTCCTTATACATTTGTTTGTTCCATCTTGAAAGTACCAGGATTTAAAATTTAGTACTGGGCTGAGTCTTCTTGGGCCCTCCAAGGTCTATTTCCAGTGGTTTTCCATGTGAACAAAGGGCAAGGCTTCCACAGCTACACAGCTTTGTTGTTCAGTCACTATGTTGTGTCCACCTCTTCGTGACCCCATGGACTTCAGCACACCAGGCTTTCCTGTCCTTCACCATCTCCCGGAACTTGCCCAAACTCATGTCCATTGAGCTGGTGATGCCATCCACCCATCTCATCCTCTGTTGCCCCCTTCTCCTCTTGCCTTCAGTCTTTCCTAGCATTAGGGTCTTTTCTAACAAGTCAGCTCTTTGCATCAGGGGGCCGAAGTATTGGAGCCTCAGCTTCAGCATCAGTCCTTCCAATGACTATTCAGGGTTGATTTCCTTTAGGATTCACTGGTCTGATCTTGTAGTTTCAAGGGACTCTCAAGAGTCTTCTCTGGCACCACAATTTGAAGGCAGCAGTTCTTCTTAGCTTTAATCAGCAGCAAACTAAAATGGAGTTCCTTCAACGAGGCCCACACGGATGGTGAGTTCCTTCTTAGGCTTTACTGCCTGCCACGCCAACAAGCCTGCAGCTCACCGAGTCAGACCAAGCTCGTCTTTCCCTGGCCATGGAGCTCTCTGTGAGCTGCCACGCCCACCTCAGGGAGTGCCCTGCAAAGTCCTGACTTGACAGTGAGCTCCAGGCAAGGAGGGGGCTTTGGAAAATCCCAGGTGGAAGATGACTCTCTGCTCATAAGCAATAGGCTCATCACACTGCTATGCCCAAGCTGAGCCCTCGACACTCTGGTGCCTGGCAGGGCCATTTCCTGGCAAACGTGAAGAGAGGGTTAGTTTCTGCCTGCCCTTCCTGACTCAATCAGTCCTCGACCCAGTGAGCAAACACATGCCAGCCTCTGGGGCCGTATCCCTGACTCCCAGCCCAGACCTGTGCCCGGGGGAGTCAGCATCTACCGTGAGCCTCCCATTTTATTTGGTGGATTCCAGTCAGTAGGAATTTATAGACACAGCTAGTCCTCCCTGGTTTTATTATGCTCATAAGGTGCAGGGGAAAAAATTATGCAGCCACACCCTCTTCTCTTATCTGTCTCAGGCTCAGGAATCCCACGCGTTCCAGTCCTGATTTTGCTCCAGGTTGTCTGAATTCCTGGAAAGACCAGGAGGGGGCACTGTGTAACCACAGAGCGTCTCCCCGGCAGCTTAGTGGACTGGCTTTCCCAGGTCCCCTGCGACCTGGCCATCCCTTTAACCTATAGGAAGTGCCAGGCTCCACTGACTCTGGAAATCTAACCTACCTCTTGCCTGGACCACACACCCGGATGAAACTGCAGTGTAACAACACAGTCTTCATAATGTCGGAGCAGTCCTCTCAGCAATATCCTTTACCGACTCTGCCTGCAATGCGGGAGACCCAGGTTTCATCCCAGAGTCAGAAAGATCCCCTGGAGAAGGAAATGGCAACCCACTCCATTATTTTTTGCCTGGAGAATCCCAAGGACAGACAAGCCTGGCAGGCTACAATCCACGGGGTCGCAAAGCTGTGTCTTCTTAGACACAGCTAAGACTGAGTGCGAGCAGCAGAAAACCATATTTAGCACTTTCGTGTCTAGTTTTTACTTTGGCTTAACAAGGAATAGGAGAAATTTTCAGTAACAGTATTTTGGCACCAACAACAAAACCAAAAATCTTTCAAAAAAACACAAAAAAAACAAAAAAACAAAACCGTGTGCCATCAAAAGATAACTGACGTACCCAGTGAAGTACCAAACAATCAGTTCAGTTCAGTTGTTCAGTCGTGTCCGACTCTTTGCGACCCCATGAATTGCAGCACGCCGGGCCTCCCTGCCCATCACCAACTCCCGGAGTTCACTCAGACTCATGTCCATCGAGTCAGTGATGCCATCCAGCCATCTCATCCTCTGTCATCCCCTTCCCCTCCTGCCCGCAATCCCTTCCAGCATCACAGTCTTAGTAGAAATGAAATAGAATTGGGTACATGGGAAAGGGCTTTGCAAGCTCTAAACTACCAAAGTAGGGCTGTGAGAGGGGAGTAGTAGTTGAAACAACACCACTTTCCCAGATAAAGGATAAAGAATAACCTTGAAACCTCAGCTCTGTGCTGTCCCCAGGGAGCCTTTTGTGGGAACCCATCCATGGGGCTTGGCTGCCCCTGACAGCCTCTACCCCTGCTCCCCACCAGAGGGCTTCAGTCCTCTTTTCTGCTCTGTCCTTGTTCCTAGACCCTTGTCCTTCCTTTCACCTGTAGATTCCCCATCCTCCCCAGTCATCCTCCCATGAGGGGCTTCCTTTTCTTGTTCCCCTCTCAGTTTGTGATCCAGACATTAAGACTTTGGGGAGCCACAGAGGAAATAAACCAGAGTCAGTGGTAAAGAACTCGCCTGGCAATGCGGGAGGCAAGGGTTCGATCCCAGGGTGGGGAAGATCCCCTGGAGAAGGAAATGGCAACCCACTCCAGTATTCTTGCCTGGAGAATCCCACAGACAGAGGAGCCAGGTGGGCGACAATCCATGGGATCGCAAAGAGTCGGATCCAGCTTAGCGACTGAACCACAAAAGCCACCAGTCCCACAGTACTGAAACTGTTTTCTCATCTGTTGCTCCAGCTAGGGAAGAGTGTATGATTTATTTGTGTGTGTGTGTTCATTCCAAAGCTCAGTGCAGTGGGGTAAGCCAGAGGCATTCAGTAAATTTGCAAACCTCAGCTAACCTGAAACCTCAAAAAATGTGATCAAGGTTGTGTGGAAACAAAACATCGAGATTCCACTGAGGATAGATTTGGCTAATTTAAAAATCACAAGAGAGGGGGTCTCGGGCATCGGGTTTGACAGAACTTTTTCTTTGTTATGTTTGCTTTTAGTTTGCAGCTCTCCTTTCCCTTTATCATGTCACAAGGGCATCCTTGGCTATAAACCGTTCTTTCTCACCTTCCCAAACCAAAACTCTGTTCCCGTTAGACACTAACTCTCACCTTCTGGCAATCATCCTTCTACTTTGTATCTCCGAATCTGAAAAGTTTCCAGAGCTCAAGGTCAGGAAGATATTTTCCCGTTTCCTTATAGAAAAATTGCCTTTCACATTTAGAGCATCAGTCCATCTAGAACTGATGTATGGTGTGGAGTGGGGGCCAAGATTGTCTTTTACACGTTTATGGAACCAATACACGTTAAGAACCGATTGCTGTAACACCGATTATTGAGACGACCTTGCTCTCCCCTCCTCTACACGGGTGCTTGCGATGTCGATCCAGTCTGTGTGGCTTTATTTCTGGACTCTTTTATTTTTTTAATTATTTTTTATTTAGTTATTATTTTTGGCTGCACTGGGTCTTCGATGCCACGTGCAGGCTTTCTCTAGTTGTGGCGAGTGGGGGCTACGCTCTAGATGCGGTGCGTGGGCTTCCCATTGCAGTGGCCTCTCTCGTTGTGGTGCACCGGCCCTAGGGCGCCTGGGCTTCAGCAGCTGTGACACACGGGCTTCCCAGCTCCGACGCCTGTGGGATCTTCCCAGAGGAGGGACTGAATCTGTGCCCCACTGCATTTGGGCAGGCAGGTTGCTCACCACTGGGCCACCGGTGGTTATTCTTGGGTCTTAGTTATTCTTGGGTCTTGAGGTTTCCCCACAAATTATGGAAGTAGACTGTGAATTTCTAAAACAAAATAAACTGCTGGTATTCTAATTTGAATGATTTTGATCAATAGATCCATTTGCGGAGTGAGTCACTTTTCTATAAGGTGGATCACCCTTCTAAAAAGACGAGACAGAAATACTCACTGAGCAGTCATGAGTATGACAAGAGCAATAGGTTTGCAGACTGAAAGGAAAATCACTGTAGAATTGCTGTTCATATATATATAATGAGAAGGAGCACATGTAAGGATTGGGGCACGATCTTCCTGTGGGCTCAGTCGTGTCTGACTCTTTGTGACCCTATGGACTATAGCCCGCCAGGCTCCTCTGTCCATGGGATTTTTCAGGCAAGAATACTGGAGGGGGTTGCCACTTCCTACTTAGGGGACCTTCCTGACCCAGGGATTCAAGCCCCGTCTCTTGCGTCTCCTGCACTGCAGGCGGCTTCTTTACCACTAGGGCCACCTGGGAAGCCCCCACAACCTTCATATGATGGGTTATGTAAGAGTTGGAGCAGCTTTGGGATCTGGTCTCTGAGGCTCCTTTTTCCTTCACCGGCCTGAAATTCAGAGGCTGGCACTCTGGGAGATGGAAGAAGGGGAGGATTTCCTCTCCGGGCTCCCACTGTCCCCCCAAGTCTAGTGTTTCCTTGCGATGACTGTGTGCTGATCCTCACATGTCATTCACTTTGCAGCCTGGAAACTGAGGAGGAAATCAGATTATGATTTATTTTTCAAGCACACCTGCTGAGGGTCCGCTCCAGTTCTGGGTAGCTCTGCCTTCCAGGTCATCCCACCTGGAGAGGGGATGACAAGGGACCCTGGTGGGAAAAAGGCTTATCCCCCATGATGGGCTTTCTTCTGACCCCTGGAGCATACTCTGAGTCGTGCTGAGGCCACCTGTGTGTGTCTGAGTGGCCAGGACAGGAACCACATGGAGGCAGTCTTCTTTCTCTCCTGATCAGGCTGGTTAGCAAACACTCTTCCCCCTCAGCCCTAGATGCTCCCTTCAAAGGCTTTCCTGAGGATCCCTTGAACAAATGCCTTCTCCAAGTAGGAGTCCCCAGGCTGAGACAAAGACGGGCAACAGGACTCCACAGCATCTCCTTCTCAGGCCTCATTGTCTTTCCTTCCATCTGGGAGCCCTGGAGGGTGACCACGTCTGCTCAGTGGCCACAGTCCCCTCCCTCAGGGCTGCTGAGCCCCAGGGAACCTCAGGGCTTTCGTGCTCTGGGGTCCCCCAGGCTCTCTCCATGCTTCTTCCCTTTCTAGCTCCCCAGGGGAGGCCCAGAAGTGGGAATTAGCTGGACCTAAGGAAGTAGCACAGACTTCCCAGGGTAGTGAGTGGTAAAGAATCCGCCTGCCAATGGAGGAAACATGAGTTCAATCCCTGGGTCGAGAAGATCCCCTGGAGTAGGAAACAGCAACCCACTTCAGTGTTCTTGCCTGGAGAATCCCATGGACAGAGGAGCCTGGCGGGGTACAGTCCATGGGGTTGCTAAAGAGTCGGACATGACTTAGTGTCCGAGCATGCACGCACAGAAGCAGCAAGCCAGTTACAGACTAGAAGGACACCAGCTTGGGCCCATGCTCCCCACCCAGCAGGTTATGCCTGGGGAATTGCCAGGCCTGGAGGTTGGGCAGCCGACCTGGACATCCCGCAGCAAGCAGGCCCGGGGCTAGAGCACGGTCCTGGCTCCTTACCAGCCCTGGCTGACTCCGCAGCAGCCAGGTGGAGGGTGGGGTTGGCCAGGATGGTGCAGAAGGGATACAGAAGGGCTGAGGTCTGGGCCAGTGCCCACCCCCTACCCGCCCCACCACTGAGGACATGGCCAGAGGCCCCTCACTCCTGGGAGGGGAGCTAAGGACCTGGCTGAAGCTCAGGACGGTTGGGACGCTCAGGTTCCTGGTGGCTTCACCGCCCCCCACCCCCCTACCGCCTGTCAGAGCAGCCAGGGCTGAGGGGATCCAGACTATCTGCTGGCAGAACCGAGTACCTGGCGGCGGGGGCAGGGAGGGAGGAAGACAGAGAGAGAAAATGGACAAAGGGAGACCCCCGTAAAACCAGCCGCGGGTCTGTAATCACCAGAGCCTTTGTTTAGAGCTGGTTTAAACAAGTTGTGATCCTTGGGAAGGGGAGGCCATAAACTGAAGCGAAAATAAAAGCGTTTACAGCGAGGGCCCGCGAGGTGCCGGGGATCAATGGGGGAGCCGTGGGGGTGTGCCTGGCCTGCACTGCCTGGCGTCCCGGGCGCCGGCAGGCTAGCCGGGCCCAAACATCACAGGCTTCACAGAGGTGGAGGGACAGGGTGGGGGCAGGGGGAGGGGGAGGCGGGTGTCCTCCCCCACCGGGGCCCAGGGACAATCCCGCATTCCAGGCTGGGAGGTGGGGGGAGCAGGAAGAAGAGGGCAGGGTGCCAGGGCTCTGTGACATCTAGAGATTCATGGCCGGAGGCCGGGAGATCTTAGAGTCAGCCTTCCACTCCCCTACAAATTCCTTTATAATGGACTTGAGGGGTTGCACTAATAAGAGGGTTTGAAGGGCACTTATTCCTGGAAGAAATGACTCTTAGGCCCAACTTATCAGCATGGAAAGGTGTCAGGAGGCAGGTTTCACCCGCGGGAGCAACATTCCTCAGGGGCGCTCCATGTAGCCATGGGTGGTGGGGCAAGATGTTTGTGAAGGTGAGGCTGAAGGTGGTCATTCCTGACTGTCCAGCCCTGAGATGTTGGTGTGGACCCTCCATGCACTCAACAGATGTAACCAGCACCTGCCGTAGGCCAGGCAACCAGGCAGGGATGCGTTAGGGAACTGTATACATGTATACACTCCGGTTTTTAACAGATTAATTCTCCCCAGGGATCCATGTAATGGGATGTTATTGTTTTTGTTGTTGTTTAGTCGCTAAGTCGTGTCTGGCTCGTACAAGTGGGTGTCCATTCCCTCCTCCAGGGGATCTTCCCGACCCAGGGACTGAACCCATGTCTCTTGCATTGGCAGGCGGATTCTTGATCGCTGAGCTACCTGGAAAAGCCCATGTAGTGGGGCGCTTTGGGAGAGTGGCAGCGCCAAAGAAAGCCAAGGCGGTTCTCGGACATAGATTGTCTGAGGTCAGAGGGCCTCGCGGGTTGTGCTCAGAGGGAAAGGCAGCCAGGCTTTTCCGCAAAAAAATCACACTGCGGTCACGTTCATATTAATAAAACAGATGAGTAATTGGAGGCTCCTGAACTGATGCAGCAGGGTTTTTTGGTTGTTTTTCTATTTTCCCCCTTTAAAATTTCCTGCTGAATCTTTGGCAGCATTTGTGGAAGTGGTGCTGAGCTGAGTCTTCCAAATGGCAATGACCAGATAGAGAGAACCCAAAGGCAGGCAGCTCACCCGCTCAAGAGATCTTAAGAGAAATGGGTCTGTAGGGATCTTGTGCCTTTGGTCCTGAAACACCAATGCTTTGTGCAGGGGGAAAACAGGGCAGGGAATGGATGTGGGCTTTGCAATTAGACAGTTGGGTTTTTTTTTTGTTTTACTATAAATAATGCCAAATTATATTTTAAAAGACAACCAAGCATTAGAAATTGGATGGGATATACAATAACAAACTTTCCCCAGGGTTTTTTCCAAACTTATTTATTTTTAGTTGAAGGAAAATTGCTTCACAGTGTTGTGTTGTGTTGGCCTCTGCCAACAGCTGGTTTTTAAATCTCTTCTCCTCAACTTCATCATTGGACGCTAGGCATCATCTCCAAGACTTTGTTTTCTCATCTGTAAAATGAGGACAACCCCGCCCCGGGGCTGGGTATGAGGATGACTGAGGTGGTGTGCATGGGGCTCCTGCCATTGCTTCTCCTTCCCTCCTGCCCTCCCCTCCTCCCTGTGAGACAGATTTAGTATCGCCCCTCCCAAATTTTGAAAAATGAAAATTATGATAACAGAAGTACCAAAAAAAAATAAGCTTTCCTTGTTTGTTTAGGAAACATCTCGAATCCCTACACCCGGTGCTTTACTCACTAAGTTGTCTTCAGCTCTTTGTGATCTGATGCACTGTAGCCCCCCAGGCTCCTCTGTCCTTGGGATTCTCCAGGCAGGAATACTGGAGTGGGTTGCCATTTCCTCTTCCAGGGGAATCTTCCAGACCCAGGGATCAAACCAGGGTCTCCTGTGTTGCAAAAAGACAAATGAGTACCAAAAAGACAGATGAGATCTCCTTGTTTGTTTAGGAAACATCTTGAATTCCTGCACCAACGACATTCAATTTCACTGTCCATATATCCTGAACAACATGGGTTTAGGACTTCCAGTTCACTCATGTAGTACCTGCCATGGGCTAGGACTGTACTAGGCAGTGGAGATGCAGAAGTGAATGGCACTGTCCTGAGCCACAGACAAATTCCAAAGGTGCAGATAATTTCAAAGGCACAAAGAATTCGGGGGAAATAGAGCAGAGCCCTGGGCTTTCCTCATGGCTCAGATGATCAAGAATCTGCCTGCAATGCAGGAGATGCGGCTTCAATCCCTGGGTCGGGAAGATCCCCTGGAAAAGGGAATGGCAACCCACTCCAGTCGTCTTGCCTGGAGACTTCCACAGACAGGGGAGCCTGGTGGGCTACAGTCCAGGGGGTCCCAAAGAGTTGGACACGACTGAGCGATTGAGGACACACACACTGTTAATTTAATCACATCTTTAGAGAAAAGTGCAAGTGGCAGTCGTGTCCAACTCTTTGTGGCCTGATGCACTGTAGCCCCCAGGCTCCTGTCCATGGGATTCTCCAGGCAGGAATACTGGAGTGGGTTGCTATTTCCTCTTCCAGGGGATTGACCCAGGGATCAAACCCGGGTCTCCTGCACTGCAGGCAGACTCTTTACCACCTGAGCCACCACTTGTCTCCAAATACAGTCTCCTTCTGAGGTACTAGGGGCCAAGAATCTGGGAGGGACACAATTCACTCCGTAACAGTAATCATAAGCTCTTCTGGATGCACCCACCGCTCTGTGGGGATGTGGGAGCTAGGGGAGTGCTCTGCAGGGGGCTTCCCAGGCCTGGCCCTCAGCCTGGCCCAGCTGCTCCCCTCTGCTGGGCAGTCCGTCCTGGTGGGCCACACTTCAGCTCCAGTTCAAGACTTGAAGCCTCTCAAGGTGGTCTTTCTGAATTAGTTTTCCTGAAAAGCTGTAACATGTGCATCCCAGCTGCAGTCACACCAGCAGCCTCAATAAATAAATAAATAAGAAGAAAGAAAGAAGGGGAGAAGGACAAAGAAAAGAGAGACATGATTGTGTTTCCCTGGTCTGTTACAGCCCCGGATACATCTGCAGAGATGCTGAAATGGGGCAGCCTTTATCAAACCATCCTGAGCAGGAGAGAAGTCATTTCTTTTCATTTGGGGTTCTCGATGAAACATTCTAGGAGACAGATACAGGAAAAGGGGAACAGAGCAAAGACTACAGCCCCTCGGGTTTGTGAAAGAGACACTTGGGAACCCGGCCCAGGTGTGGGAGGAGCTGTGGGAAGGCACACAGGACTTGCCTCCACAGGGGGGATTCGGTGTGAATCCCGGAGAAGGGCCAGGGCCAGAGAAAGACCCCCAGATGCTGGCAGGAGAGGGGGAAGGGAGGAAGAGGGAGGGGAGATGAAATGGGGAGGCAAGGGTGTGGGAGGGGTGAGGGGAGGGGATGGCAGGCAGCGCTGGGAGCAGAGGGAGAAAGTTCAGTTTCTAGCAGATAAAAGCCAAGCTGGATTTTTGGCGTCTTTTGTTCTTCAGGCAACTCTGCCCTCCTTTGCTCCTGGTATCTGAGTCATGCATCTCAGTGCTGGGCTGCGATTCTTATCCAGGTATTTGAGATCTGTTATCTCGTGATGGGAAGGCCTGGATGAGTTTCCTGCTCTCCCCCGCCTCCTCAGCTCCTAAGAGTGCTTGGCCATTCTGTATGGGTCAGAATCTGTGCCTGGTCCCGCATGCCCTGCTTGGTAGGTGGCCCCTCACAGGGAAGGACTGAGGCCGCCCTGCTGCTCTGTCTAAACTGCCCTCCAGGGACCAGTACTGCCATCTGCCTTGCTTGAGTTAAAAAGAGCCTTGAATAGGCGGGCAAGTTGAGTCTTCACTGAACACCCTAGAATATTCATAAACAGAGACAGTATCATGAGCCCCGTCCACCTACACCCACCCAGTTTCCTCATGGCTGAGCCTGCTTCATCTTCTCTGACACTATCCCTCCTCCCAGGTTATTTTGAAGCAAATGCCCAGATAGTTCAAACTCTGTAAACATTTTAATAAAGATTTCTAAGTGAACTCTAAAAACTCCACAATAATATCATACCTAAAAAATAAACAATCATATCCTCAGTATCAAATAACCAGCCAACGTTTGCATATCTCTGTTTGCGTAATAGTATTTTTTGCAGTTTGGTTGTTTGATTTGGAATCCATATAAGATATAAGGTCCATATATTGGCATATATGTCTCTTGAGTGTCTTTTAATCTCTAGGTCCCCCTCCCATTCCCCTAACTGCACCCTACCTTCACCAGAAATGGAGTTGTTTTTCTTTCAAAGTTTCCTGCAGGCTGAATACTGATGATGGGATTCTTGTGGGAGTCCTTTAATATGCTTTTCTGCCCCTTGTATTTCCAGTTCTAGAGGCTTGGTTAGGGGTGTGTGTGCAAATGTATTATCCATTAGCAAATGTATCATGTTTTTCTCTCTTTGTATAGTGTAACTGACCACTGATGATCATCATCTAGATTTATTAATTTACTTAAATTAGCAATTAGTTATCAATTAAATTAGCAATTAATTGAATTGCAAGTTGCAAGATGGTGATATTCTATCATTCCTTCTTCATTGACTAGCTGGAATACTGTAAAGTAAAACTTCTGTCATCAATTCTTTGGTTTCTCTCAGGTCCAGATCATATAGGAAAAGAGGGATAAATACTTGGTTGTGTCCCCTGATTCAGCAATTCAAAAGGGAGTAAAGATTTTGTTCCTTAATATCATCCAAAGGTAATCAAATGAGTTATTGTTTTGATGGGCTCTTGTATCAATGAGAACTCAGGGGCTTAAACATATTTGACCTTTTTCAACCCGCTGCACTTTTCATCCATATAAAAATATGTTTCACTTGTCCTAGCTTTGACCTGAGTAGCCTGTGATAGTTTCCTAGCTTATCTGTAAAGGTTTCCTGGCCCAAATCTGCAAGGGGCCATTCCTCCAAGGATTCCTGATTGCTTTTAGTGGGATATGCCGTGTAGAGATAACAGTCTGAGTGGTAATTACCACCAGGTGGGTCACTCTGTTTGTAGGCCTTTTCCTTGGACAGAGCTAGAAAATATGTGTTCTTTAGGAAAGATTAAATAACCATAAAATCCTCTGATATGAGGATTCAAACCCAAGATTTACAGGAATTTTGCTTTGTCACTCTTACATTGTGTCTTCTTTCAATCACAGTGAAAAGTTCTCAAAATACCAGCATAATTTGATTTGTCTTGCGTTACTCCCTGGATTCTTCAGTGGCTTGGGGGTAAAGAACTCACCTGCCAATGCAGGAGACTTGGGAGACCCTGGTTCGACCCCTGGATCCGGAAGATCCCCTGGAGAAGGGAATGGTGACCCCCTCCAGTATTCTTGCCTGGACAATTCCATGGACAGAGGAGCCTGGTGGGCTGTATAGTCCATGGAGTCGCAAAGAGTTGGACTCGACTGAAGCACGCATGTTACTACCTAGACACGAGTCTCACAATGACTGTACGAGTGTTTCAGACAACAGCATGTTGACTGAAAGCCTCAGGAGGCTTGGCTTCCGGCTCTTTTAGTCCTTTGGGCACATCCCACTGAGGATTTGCAGCCAGTTTACAGTGTAGGAATTGCTGTTTGATTTAATCTTGTTTTGTGAAGTTCCATAAAATAGTTAGTAGCTCCAGATGATCGTACTAAGTGAAGTAAGTCAGATAGGGAATGGCAAATATCATATATCACTTATATGTTGAGTCTAAAAAAATGATACAAATGAACTTACAAATTTTGAAAACAGATTTATGGTTACCAAAGGGGAAAGGTGGTGTGGGGAGATAAATTAGGACTTTGAGATTAACATATACACACTATATCTAAAATAGATAATCAGCAAGGATCTACTGTATAGCACAGGGAACTCTACTCAATACTCTGTAATAATCTAAATGGGAAAAGAATCTGAAAAGAAATGTATAAATTTAACTGCATTAGTTTGCCATATGCCTAAAACTAACACAATACTGTAAATCAAATATATTCCAATATAAAATAAAAATTAAATTTAAGAAAAAATAAAATAATGATCCCTCAAAAAAAAAATTTAATAGCTCCAAAGTAAATTCTATAGAATGTAGTGTATGAAAAAAAGTCTACCTTATCCCTGTGCCCTTCAGCTTATCCTTTTCTTTCTTTTGTTGGTAAACATTTAAAGAATTATGACTTCTTTCTTCCATTTTAAAATTCTTCTGTGTAAAGAAAAAAAATTTTTTTAATTAAAAATGCTTTTGTTTATTTTTATGAGTTGTATTGAGATATTGTTTACAAACCATCAGATTCATCCTTTTAAAAATCAGCATATGTCTTCTTTCCTTAGACAAGTAGCACACATGTAGTAAACACTTTTTTCTCTGCCTTGTTTTTTACAGTAACAATATACCCTAAAGATTCTTCCATGGTATGAAGAGATCTTCCTCAATCATTTTAAATGTATAAATTTAACTGCATTAGTTTGCCATATGCCTAAAACTAACACAATACTGTAAATCAAATATATTCCAATATAAAATAAAAATTAAATTTAAGAAAAAATAAAATAATGATCCCTCAAAAAAAAAAATTTAATAGCTCCAAAGTAAATTCTATAGAATGTAGTGTATGAAAAAAAGTCTACCTTATCCCTGTGCCCTTCAGCTTATCCTTTTCTTTCTTTTGTTGGTAAACATTTAAAGAATTATGACTTCTTTCTTCCATTTTAAAATTCTTCTGTGTAAAGAAAAAAAATTTTTTTAATTAAAAATGCTTTTGTTTATTTTTATGAGTTGTATTGAGATATTGTTTACAAACCATCAGATTCATCCTTTTAAAAATCAGCATATGTCTTCTTTCCTTAGACAAGTAGCACACATGTAGTAAACACTTTTTTCTCTGCCTTGCTTTTTACAGTAACAATATACCCTAAAGATTCTTCCATGGTATGAAGAGATCTTCCTCAATCATTTACAAAGCTGCATAGCTTAAAAGTACCACGTTTTATTCAACCAGTCCTCTCCTGGTGGCCATTGAGTTCTTTTTGTTACTGCAAGTAGTGCATATACTTTTTCCATATTTTGATGAGTGTACTTTTGGACGATCCCTTTGTAGGTGGGGAATTGCTGGGTGAAAGAGGAAAGGCATAGATAACTTTTAGAGACATTGCCCAGGTCCCCTCCCACCATAAATATATGAGAAGCATTGCCTCCCAGCTTAGCTAACATTGTATATTGTTGAAATGCTGCATGTTTGCCAAGCTGCCAGCAGAAACTGTATCTCAGAGTGATTTTACTTTGGGATTCTCTCCATATGAGTGAGGTGGAGGACTTTGTCATGACTGAGTGCCACTTGTAGTTCTTATCTCGTGAACCATGTTTTTTGTGAACCTTATCTTTGTGAACCATGTAATTTCTCATCCATTTTCCCATAGGTTTTTTGACCTTTAAAACTCCCTGTGATAATGAGTGCAAAATGTTTTTCCTAATTTGTCTTTTGTCTTTTTACTTTGTAACAGGGTTATATGCCATGTAAAAATTGTTTCCCTGTTGTTCCTTTATATAAGCAAATTTATTAACTTCTTCTTACTTCTGATTTTGAAAACATAATTAGTGAACTTTCCCCCATTTCTGGTTTATGGATTTGAGCTGTCTCCTTTAGCATGTGAAAGTGGCTCAGTCGTGTCTGACTCTTTGCGACCCTATAGACTATAACCAGCCAGGCTCCTCTGTCCATGGAATATTCCAGTCAAGAATACTGGAGTGGGTTGCCATTCCTTTCTCCAAGGGATCTTCCTCAACCCAGGGATCGAACCTGGGTCTCCTATATTGCAGGTGGATTCTTTACCGTCTGAGCTCCCAGGGTCTCTTTTATGGTATACTTTGTTGGAGAAGACTCTTGAGAGTCCCTTGGACTGCAAGGAGATCCAACCAGTCCATTCTGAAGGAGATCAACCCTGGGATTTCTTTGGAAGGAATGATGCTAAAGCTGAAACTCCAGTACTTTGGCCACCTGATGCGAAGAGCTGACTCATTGGAAAAGACTCTGATGCTGGGAGGGATTGGGAGCAGGAGGAGAAGGGGCCAACAGAGGATGAGATGGCTGGATGGCATCACGGACTCGATGGACGTGAGTCTGAGTGACCTCCAAGAGATGGTAATGAACAGGGAGGCCTGGTGTGCTGTGATTCATGGGGTCGCAAAGAGTCGGACATGACTGAGCGACTGAACTGAACTGAACTGAAATTCTCACATGCAATTGGATCAGTTTCTGGACTTTCTTTTCTGGTCTGTCTGTCTGCCTGTCTTTGGTCCAAAATTAAACTTTTAATTATAGAAGATTTATAATACCCTCTCATGTGCGGTAAGGCTAGCCTTTCTTCTCTTGGTCTTCGTTCTTTTCCAGGGTTTTCCTTATTCTTGCTTGTGTACAAACCATATTTTAAAAAATTTAAGGAGAATTTATACAATTGTAATACATAGACGTTGCTTAGATCCTTGTTCAAGCAAAGAATTATTTTTTTTAAGTTAGTATCAAACCAAGAGAATATCCATTCTATGTATTCAATGAAATTATAAAGAATTATTGTCAATGTGTGTGTGATGGCGGTGGCTGTTGTTTTAGTCACTAAGTCACATCTGACTCTTTTGTGACCCCATGGACTGCAGCCTTCCAGGCTCCTCTGTCCATGGGATTCTCCAGGCAAGAGTACTGGAGTGGGCTGCTATTCCCTTCTCCAGAAGACCTTCCTGACCCAGAAACCAAACCTGTGTCAGCTGCATTGCTAGGTGAGTTCTTTACCACTGAGCCACTAGGGAATCCTGTGTGTAATGGTGCTAAAGGTGTTTTTCAGTCCTTATCCTTTAGAGAAATATAGTGAAGTAGCACAGATTAAATCATAATTTATAACTGCTTCTAAGTAATCCTGGTGGTGGCTGGAGGAGATATAGATGAAACTGACCATAAACTAATAATTATTGAAACTAGGTGGTGGAGACTTGAGGTTCATTTTACTATTCTATTTATTTTTGAAATAATAAATAGTTTAAAAAAGAGAAAGGGATTTTGAGTTCTAAAGGTTTTGAAACATGGATCAATATGAAACTTTAAAAAAAAATAAGTTTCAGCAAAGAGTGGGTGCTTTGCATAAGGAAATTTGCAGTCAGAAGCCAGGATGCAGAGGACGGAAGTAGGGAGAAAATGTTTGCATTGGTTACACGACTGACTCAGCCCAGGGCCAGGTGCATGAACTAATCCTTTTCTTCATTAAACATTTACCTGTAACTGAACTATATCCTTTTTCTGGGACATAAAGGTCCAATATAGATAGGTGTGCCCTGATTTACAGACCAGATGAGTTCCCGAAAAGTTGGTTTTAAATTCTCTGTTTTCTAACTGGTTGCCTACCATGTTCCTCAGAGTTTGGCGTCTTTGAAATTCTGAAGTGTTTCAGAAAGACAAATTGAAAAAGATATCATAAATGTCACTTTTATGGAACTCCTTTTATTTTTAAGCAATGTATATTTTAGAAATAAAGAAACGCTGTAGACTGCAGACCACAGAACCTCTAAGTTTCCCTTTCCACACTTCAACACTTGAGAGGTGAATTTCGTTCAGAGTTTAAAACTAGTTCTCAATCCTGCAGCTTGACCACCTCTCTTGACTGAGTATCTGAACACTGCTCTCCAGAAGTTATCATGTTTGCAGTCTGTTTTAAAACTTAAGAGACTGTGGAAGAAAAAATACAGATAGAACTGGGTTGTTGATGTGAGGGAGGAGGAAAACAAAGTCAAACATTAATAGAAATAACTATTTGGAAAAATAGTCCTGCTCTGACTGAAGGTAAAGATACATACAAATGCCACGACCCACACATCGAGCTTCAGAGATATTCGTGCACATGGGTCCCTGGACACAAGTATGAATGAATGTGCCAACAAGATTGTTCCCAACAATGAAGCACTGGAAACAATACAGGTGTTTAGAAGCAGTAGGCAGTTGAGCATTGATAGACTAGATAATTATACAGCCATGAGGAGGAAGTATCCATGGTTACATTCAGTAACATGGATGAATATTACAAAAGAGTGCTATAAAAAGAGTAACAACAATGCATACACACTGTTTATAAACTGTTGCTAAAGGATGCATACATAAATGTTAAAATAAAGAAAACAATAGGAAGAGTGACAAGTATACATGTGCTAAACTCAACAATCAATTGTTGAATCATCTTAGAAGGTGGGGGCTTCCCTGGTGGCTCAAGGGTAAAGAATCCACCTGCCAATGCAGGAAACGCAGGAGATCTGGGTTTGATCCCTGAGTCAGGAAGATCCCCTGGAGGAGGAAATAGCAACCCACTCCAATATTCTTGCCTGGAGAATCCCATGGACAGAGGAGCCTGGTGGACTAGAGACCATGGAGTCGCAAAGAGCCAGACACGACTGAGCACAGCAGCAGCGGAATAGAAGACGGGCTGAGAGTTATCTTGGTGAGAAGGGGAAATGAGTGAGAAGAGACACAGGAAGATATCTCGGGTTCTGGAAATGTCCTGTTTACCAGCCTGATTGGTGAATGCACAGGTATACAATGTATGATTACTTATTAAACTGGATTTTCATGTATATACCTTGCTGGATAGGTTTCACATTTTTCAATTTAAAAGGTTACAATAAAATGTTAATTAAAGGGCTTTTAAATGTTTATGGGAAACATAATTTCATTCGTATTGTCTATAAAAATCTATATATCACTCTTATAACAGCCATCATGGGTACAATTGTAATGTCACTGAATTGCTGGACCATATAACTCATACTTATGTAAAGAATATTGGAGAAACTAGAGATATGTCAGGGAATAAAATATCTAAATATGTCAACAGCAGTGATTTTCGCTGAATTAACAGTTTGCAAATACACATCTGTGAGTCTAGGTTAAATAATGCTTTGTAAAGAGAAAACATAAAACAGAGAAAGCTGTAGCTCACAGCAGAAGATTCAGATGTTTAAAAATCAGCAAACTCTAAGTATATTGATTCTTTTGTACTTAGAATAAAACTCCTGTCTCACACTTGATGTGTGTTTGTAGGGCCAGGAGGAGGAGACTGAGTGGTGAGGGGAGTGATTTTACTATTACTGCAAGTGCAGCCTCTGGAGGCCCTTATGATTTGCCACGTGGGAGGCAGAGTCCTTTCGAAAATCAGATCATCAGAGCTGTCAGCCAGTCAGAAACTCAGGTTAGCCTGCCTTTATAGATTTTCACATTGGTTAATATGTTGTTGTTGTTGTTCAGTCACTTAGTCATGTTCAACTCTTTGCAACTGACCCCATGGACTGCAGCACTCCAGGCTTCCCTGTCCTTCTCTAACTCCCAGAGTTTGCTCAAACTCATGTCCGTTGAGTCAGTGATGCCATCCAACCATCTCATCCTCTGTCGCCCCCTTCTCCTCCTGCCCCCAATCCCTCCCAGTATCAGGGTCTTTTCCAGTGAGTCAGCTCTTTGTATCAAGTGGCCAAAGTATTGAAGTTTTAGTTTCAGCATCAGTCCTTCCAATGAATATTCAGGGTTGAGTCCCTTTAGGATTGACTGGTTTGATCTCCTTTCAGTCCAAGGGACTCTCAGGAGTCTCCTCCAGCACCACAGTTTGAAGGCATCCATTCTTTGGTGCTCAACCTTCTTTCTGATCCAACTCTCACATCTGTACATGACTACTGGGAAAACTATCGCTTTGACTATACAGACCTTTGCCGACAAAGTGATGTCTTTGCTTTTCAATACACTGTCTAGGTTTGTCGCAGCTTTTCTTCCAAGGAGCAAGAGTCTTTTTAATATAGTACATGCATATCCCCTGCATTAGGGATTATTATAAAAGAACTGTGTAGTATTGATACTTCACAGGGCACTGGGTTTGAGAAACAAGAGCCAGTTACAGAAATACAACCAACAATTTGACGTGTTATCAGCGGAAGTTACAGAATTACTGTGGGAGGGAGGCACCTGATCTTTACTGCACACCTGGGACTGTGCCAGTCTATTTCACAGGTAATCTCAAGCAATCTTACCAGCAGGGCTTCCTGCGAAGCAGGAACAAACCCCCAAGGATGATGGACTGTTCTCCTCTATTTCACAGACGAGGACACTGGGATTCAGAGCAATAAACTCGCCTGCACAGAGTAAATGGCAGCATCTGGGAAAAGTGTGAATTTCAAGAAAAACTTAAATTGCTCTCATAGACAAGATATTAAGAAAATGCAAGGACTTCCATGGTGGTCCAGTGGTTAGAAGTCCGCCTTGCAGTGCAGGAGATGCAGGTTCCGTCTCTGGTTGGGGAACTAAGATCCCATGTGCCATTGTACAATCAAGCCCAAGGGCCGCAGCTGCCAAGCCTGTGCTCTTGGAAGCCTCAGAGCCACAACTAGAGAGTTTGTGCACCATAATGAAAGATTTCACATGACTCAAGTAAGACCCAAAGGAGCAAACTAAAAAAAAAAAATAAAGCTCAGATGCTTTCTACAATATACTTACTATATGTGAAGACTAAGCACTCAGCTTAAATAAATAAATATTCAAAACGTGACCCATTGTGAAGTCTTCCTGACTTCAAGACTTATTACATAGCTATAATAATCATGAGAGTGTGGTATTGGTGGAAGGACAGATATGTAGATCAATAGAAATGAAACAGAGAACCCAGAGGTAGGCCCACACACAAACAATTAATTTTTTTAAAAGTTGTAAAAGTAATTTAATGGAGGAAGAATAGCCTTTTCAAAACATGGTGCTGGAGCAATTATAAGTGCATAGGCAAAAAACAAAACAAAATAGGGACCTTAACCTGATTCTCCCATCTGACACAAAAACAAACTTCAAATGGATAATAGGTATAAATGTAAAACTCTGAAACTTTTAGGAAAAACAAGGGAGAGGATCTAGGATAAAGCAAAATTCTTAGGCTTGACACCACAAGCATGGTCCATAAAAGGACAAATTGATAAATCTGACTTCAAAATTTAAAACTTTTGCTCAGTGACAGACTCCGTAAAGAGGATGAAAAGACAAACTCCAGTGTGGGAGAAAATATTTATAAACCATATAGGCAGCAAAACCCTGCTATCTAGAGTATAAAGGACTCCTAAAATTCAACTGTAAAAAAAATTGAGCAATCTAATTAAAATACAGGCAAAAATCATTTCACTGAAGAAGGTACACAGATGGGAAATAAGCACACATGAAAGTGTGCTCCACATCATTAGCCATTAGGGAAATGTGAGTTAGAACCACAGTGAGATCATACCCCGCACTGACCAGGACGGCAAAAATAAAAAGTAAGGCCAACACCAGGTGCTGGTGAAGTTGCAAAGAAACTGATCGATGGAAACGTAAGATGGTACCACCACTCTGGAACCAGTTTGGCAGCTGCCTAAGAAACTAAACATACATGAAACACACAACCCAACAGTTACACTGCTGGACATTTACTTGACATTCACACAAAACCCTATAAACAAGTGTTCCTTTGTCACAGTCCCAAATTGCCACCAACTTCGATGTCCTTCAGCCAGTGAAGAGTGGAACTGACGGGGGCAGGCGCACAGTACAACTCGGATGGGCCTCCAAACTCGTCTTCTTGGGTGAATGACTTATTCTGAGGGGAGTCTTACACTTCTTCATTCTTGGTATGTCGATTGTCTTCAATCAAAGGCTGACCTGAGGCTTTAGCATTAGAAGGTCTCAAGAACAGTTTGAGGAAAATCCCTATTGTTGTCTAAGTGTTTAAGTTAGCCTGCAATCTTCAAAATTAAGGTTTAGCGTAATAAGCAATGTTTACAATTTAGTATTTTCATGTCTTCCTAGTGTAGCAATTCTGAAACTCTTGAATCTCAGGACTTCTTTAAATTCCTGAAAGTTCTTGAGGATCCCAAAGAGCTTTTGTTTATATGGGTTAAATCTACTTCATATATATTATATTTGAAACAAACACCCAGACATTTAAAAAGTTTTATTAATTCACTTAAAAGTAACAGGAAATAAATCCTCCATGTGTTGGCATAGATATTTTACTTAAAATAATTATATTTTCTTAAACAACAAAACAGTGAGAAGGGTATCACTATTTTCCATTTTTGCAGACCTCTTTCGTGTCTTGCTTTCTAGTTTGCAGATCCCTTTAACAGCTGGGTTCTCATATTTGCTTCAATTTGTTGCAGTGTTTTGGTTGAGGTGAAGCATATAAGAAAGGCCAGCCTCCCACAGGTATGCAGTTTAAAAAGAGAGATCTGGGTGACCCCTTGGAAATGTCTTGGGCCCCCCAGAGATCTGTGGACCACATTGAGTCTGAGATCTGTAAATCCACACTGAAATCCACACTGTAAATCCATCCTTCTAGTGGATTTCCTCAGATTTCATTTGTCTTCTTTCTTCAAGGTTGCAGAAGACACAAAAAGCTTGACTTTCTGTTCAAGTTTTTGGAGGACTTAGTCCTTTTAGACAGCTTAGGGAATAGTACTTTCCAGGAGGCGCTAGTAGTGAATTCAGGAGAATTCACTACTGCCAATTCAGGAGACGTAAGAGATGGGGGTTCGATCCTTGGGTTGGGAAGATTCCCTGGAGGAGGAAATGGCAACCCCCTCCGGTATTCTTGCCTGGAGAATCCCACAGACAGAGGAGACTGGTGGGCTACAGTCCATGGGGTGGCAAAGAGTTGAACATGACTGAAGCAACTTAGCACACATTGTGCAAACTGAAAATAGGATGATGAAGAAAAACAGCATCTCCAGAGGCTTTTGATGGAGAGGGGTAGGGTCTGTTTTTTTTTTTCCTTAAAAATCATACCCTGAAGACAAGGTCTCAGTGAGCCCACAAGGGCCAGTGTTGGGGGGCTGAACAAAGTCCCTGACCCAGCCCTAGTGCCCCGACGCACAGGTGACCCAGCCCTGGGAAAACGGGGCGTTTCCAGCAGCCCTGGAACCACAGTGTCTCTCTTAGCTTTCCTTGTAACAAGATTAGTCTTGCTTTTCCCTCCTCTTTATTCCACTGTCTTGCGGGCCACCTCTTGGCTTTTGCGGTAATGTGATTAGCTGGCCTGTGGCCCACACCGAGGCCACTGACACAAAGATCTCTGCTTAGTTGAGTGCACCTCTTTCCTAAACAGCATCTCAGTGTTTATAATCACAGGGCCATTGTGAATGCTGGGATTCCAATAGGACAGGATATTTACGATACCCGCCTACCTCCCCCACCTCCATAAAAGTCCATTCAAGGAGACAGTTGGAAAAGGAACAGAGACAGATGTGGGTCCCCAGATGCTGACGAGCCTCAATTGTTCTGCATATGTAATGACTTTTTACGGCTCTCTGCAAAGGCCTCTTCTGACTTTTAAAAAGGTGCCAAAGTCAAATATAGGTAGTTTTAGTAATCTCCCCGGATGCTCCAGCTGCCTAGAAATCCTCTGTCAGAGGGTGTACAAAAAAGCCTGCCTTCCCTTTCCTGTTTCATGGATGTAACACTGATCTCTTAGTATTTATATTTGACTGTTCTTGTACATACAAGAATCCATAGCATCTTATTTGGACAAGAATCCTTCATAAACATTCAATGGTTCAATAATTGTTTTAAAGGCAATTTATGTAATTAGAACATAAAGAAAATAAAATGAATGGAGAATGTAGACCCTCCTATGAAGTTTTTAACAAATGTTTTAATGTTTCTATATTTCTGAATATAGAACTTTAAAGTTGAAAAAACCTTTTGGTGTGGAATTAGCTCATTTGATTTTTATAGCCACATGATTTTGAAGAAACATTTCTTTTTAAAAATTTGTATTATTTTCTAACAGATAGCCAATGGAAATGTGCTGTATGGCTCAGGAAACTCGAACAGGGGCTCTGTATCAACCTAGAGTGGGGGATGGGGAGGGAGATGGGAGGGAAGTTCAAAAGGGAGGGGATATATGTACAACAATGGCTGATTCATGTTGAGGTTTGACAGAAAACAACAAAATTCTGTAAAGTAATTATCCTTTAATAAAAAAATTTATTATTTTCTAAAAATTGAAGTATAGTTGCTATACAATATTATATAGGTTTCAGGTATACAGTATAGTGATTCACAATTTTTATAGGCTATACTCTATTTATAGTTACTATGAAATGTTCCCTATATTCCCTGTGCTATACCATATATCCTTGTAGCTCATTTTTTTACCTAATAGTCTGTACTTC
This sequence comes from Cephalophus harveyi, assembly GCA_006410635.1. Lineage (NCBI taxonomy): Eukaryota > Metazoa > Chordata > Mammalia > Artiodactyla > Bovidae > Cephalophus > Cephalophus harveyi. The sequence goes on along the minus strand of SJYT01050971.1, from coordinate 365,677 downwards.
TTACTCCCCTACCCCTACGTTGCCCCTGAAACTTCTTTTCTTTTAACACAAATTAATACATTTGATAAGAGGGAATTCTGAAAGAGATGGGAATACCAGATCAACTGACCTGCCTCTTGAGAAACTTATATGCAGGTCGGGAAGCAACAGTTAGAACTGGTCATGGAACAACAGACTGGTTCCAAAGAGGAAAAGGAGTACATCAAGGCTATATATTGTCACCCTGCTTATTTAACTTATGTGCAGAGTACATCATGAGAAACACTGGACTGGAAGAAGCACAAGCTGGAATCAAGATTGCCGGGAGAAATATCAATAACCTCAGATATGCAGATGACACCACCCTTATGGCAGAAAGTGAAGAGGAACTAAAAAGCCTCTTGATGAGAGTGAAAGAGGAGAGTGAAGAAGTTGGCTTAAAACTCAACATTCGGAAAACGAAGATCATGGCATCTGGTCCCATCACTTCATGGGAAATAGATGGGGAAGCAGTGGAAACAGTGTCAGACTTTGTTTTTTGGGGCTCCAAAATCACTGCAGATGGTGATTGCAGCCATGAAATTAAAAGACGCTTACTCCTTGGAAGGAAAGCTATGACTAACCTAGATAGCATATTAAAAAGCAGAGACATTATTTTGCCAAAAAAGTCCGTCTAGTCAAGGCTATGGTTTTTCCAGTAGTCATGTATGGATGTGAGAGTTGGACTGTGAAGAAAGCTGAGCGCCGAAGAATTGATGCTTTTGAACTGTGGTGTTGGAGAAGACTTTTTTTTTTTTTTTTTTTTTACTTTATTTTACTTTACAATACCATATTGGTTTTGCCATACATTGACATGAATCCACCACGGGTGTATATTGAGAGTCCCTTGGACTGCAAGGAGATCCAACCAGTCCTTTCTAGAGGAGATGAGCCCTGGGATTTCTTTAGAAGGAATGATGCTAAAGCTGAAACTCCAGTACTTTGGCCACCTCATGCGAAGAGTTGACTCATTGGAAAAGACTCTGATGCTGGGAGAGATTGGGGGCAGGATGAGAAGGGGATGACAGAGGATGAGATGGCTGGATGGCATCACCGACTCAATGGATGTGAGTTTGAGTGAACTCTGGGAGTTGGTGATGGACAAGGGGGGCCTGGCATGCTGCGATTCACGGGGTCGCAAAGAGTCGGACACGACTGAGCGAGTGAACTGAACTGAACTGATGGATAAGATTTGTTCTGGTCATTTGGGTAGTTTAGGTTGAGGTGAACAGGAAAATATCCAGGATTGGAGAATTCTATCTGCGGTGCTGATCAGCTTCTTCTTTATCTTAAAATGTCTATTTATTAATTCATTTGGCTGTACCAGGGCTTAGCTGTGGCATGTGGGATCTTTAGTTGAGGCATATGGGACCTATTCAATCCCTGACCGGGGATTGAATCTGGAACCCCTGTATTGGGAACCCAGGTCTTAGCCACCGGATCACCAGGGAAGACCCTGATCAGCTTCTTGCTGTGCTCCTCTCACCTTAAAAATCCTCTGCTAAGAGTTGAACTCACTTGGTTTGATCCCTGTGCACAGGGGCGCCACTGTGTGCTTCTACTATGATTTCAGAGGACACGCAGGAGGATACTGAGTCCGTCACTGAGTGCCTGTTCCCACTGTCATTTTTCTTCCAAAACCCGGACCAGAGAAATGAATCCCTGACTGATTTAAAAAATGGCAAAAGACAGCAGAGTCCGCAAAGAGATGCTTCCAAACCCAGACATTATTCCTTGGCATGCTAGGCCCAGTTCAAGTATCTTCTGATCTGTGAAGTCCTTGGCACGCTCCATCTGAAAATACTCTTTTTCAGTCCTCATCTCAGTTAGGAGTGTCCAATGGTCTGCTGGTAAACGTTTAACAACCAGCTCTTTGTGGAGAAGATGAACCCTGGTTTGTAGTGCTTGGGATGCTTGCGATGTAAACAGTCCTGCCCTAGCTGACTTTAGTTCCACCAAGATGTCACTGGGCTTCCCTGGTGGCTCAGTGGTAAAGAATCTGCCTGCAATGCAGGAGCCCTTGGTTCAATCCCTGGGTCAAGAAGATCTCCTGGAGGAGAAAATGGCAACTCGCTCCAGTATTCTTGCCTGAAGAATTCCATGGACAGAGGAGTCTGGCAGGCAGCAGTCCATGGGGTCAAAAAGTCGACACAACTGAAGCAACTTAGCACACACACGCACACACACACACATATTCTTTTTAAGGGGCTTTCCAGGTGGCACTAGTGGTAAAGAACCTGCCTGCCAATGCAGGAGACATAAGAGATGGGGATTCGATCCCTGGGTTGGGAAGATCTCTTGGAGAAAGGCATGGCAACCCACTCCACTATGCTTGCCTCGAGAACCCGATGGACAGAGAAGCCTGGCGGACTGTGGTCCATGGGGTCACAAAGAGTCAGACCTGACTGAGGGACTAAAACTTTTACTGTCGTTCTTTTTCATGTTCTTTTCCATTGTGGCATATCACAGGCTACTGAATATAGTCCCCTGTGCTATACAGTAGGACCTTGTTGTTTATCTCTTCTCTAATAGTCAAGCTTCCCTTGTGGCTCAGCTGGTAAAGAATCTTCCTGCAATGCTGGAGACTCGGGTTCGATCCCTGGGTTGGGAAGATCCCCTGGAGAAGGGAGAGGCTACCCACTCCAGTATTCTGACCTGAAGAATTCCATGGCCTCTATAGTCTTTGGGGTCTCAAAGAGTCGGACACAACTAAGTGACTTTCACTTCACATATAATAGTCAACAGTTTGCATCTGCTAATCCCAAACTGCCATGTGGGGCAGCCAAAAAAAAAGGGAAAAAATCGAACAAAATAAAAGCATAAAATATGACATATGCTGATATATGTGGAGAGAGTGAGAGCCCTGATTGCATCTAACATGTAAACACACTGATATGAAGTATTATTTTTCTCTGGACCTTAGACCAGTGGCCTCATGGCTGATACAGACCTACAGGTATTTTACCATGCTGACACAAATATGTAAAGAACTTACTGCTATCATAAGCATCAAACATGTTTATTTGTTAAATGTTCATTAAATGTCCATTTAGGTTGTGTGTTAGTTCCTGTAGTCAGAGTGATTCTTTATCTTTGAAAATGGTGACCAGAAGTCGCAATCCTATTTAACCAAACCTGTTACTAATACCTAGGAAATGCTCTCAATTCCTGGTCCTATAGGTGATGTCTCATCTGCTACTGCTGCTGCTGCTAGGTTGCTTCAGTCGTGTCCGACTCTGTGCGACCCCATAGGCGGCAGCCCACCAGGCTCCCCCTTTCCTGGGATTCTCCAGGCAAGAACACTGGAGTGGGTTGCCATTTCCTTCTCCAGTGCATGAAAGTGAAAAGTGAAAGTGAAGTCCTTCAGTCGTGTCCGACTGCTAGCGACCCCATGGACTGCAGCCTACCAGGCTCCTCCATCCATGGGATTTCCAGGCAAGAGTACTGGAGTGGGGTGCCATTGCCTCATCTAACATCTCCCAAATTTCTGGATTGAGCAGAAGTTACAGAAATTTCCAGTTTCTATTACAGTTTTTTCCCTATGTTTTTATTAATTTAGGCTGTCATTTCCATAAAATATGCATTTATTCTCAGAAGTGAAATCTGACCAAAATATAGATGGAAACATTTTAATAAGAATTTCATTCCAACTGCTTTAGCCATTCGTCTATAATTATTTGGGGCATATATCAGAGGATTATTTTCTACTTTAGGTTAAGTATTACTCAGTCAACAATCTCTTGTGAGTGAGTAACATCCTAGGATTCATGGCTGGTCCCCACAAGGTGCTGCTAATAGATTGATTTGCTCAGTTCCTCATTTTTTGGGGGAAGTCCAGCTTCACCCCTCTTCTTCCTCATCCACCAGCCTCAGAAGGGAACTTGGACTTCTGGTATTTACAGATAAATATACAGACTGTGGTCCAACACTGGACACCTGCGTAAGCTCATAAAAGCGTCTACGGTTCAAACAACCAGTTTTACACTCTTGGCCATTGTGGAAACCCCACCGTCACTGGGCTGAGGCAGCAGCAAGTTCCAGCTAAGGCACGCACACACTCAGCTTGTCTCGCTGGACTGACCATCTCTCCAGGAACCAGATGGACGCCATTGCTATGTTAGGATACCCATCACACGGACGAGCAGGTGGGGGACCCAGAGGGAGGAGACCCCAGAGGGGTGATTCGGGAGCCCCTAGGAGATGAGGACAACCTCCAAAACCAGGCTCTCAGTCCATCGCTCCCCACACCCTGAGATTCCCCACATGAGATGAGTTGAGAGCTGGATTTACCAGAAGAAAGGGGACATTTAAACCTTATCAATTATGCCCAACAAGAAACGCCGCCTCTTCCAAAAACTAAAATGTATTTGTCCTCAAAAGACCTCTTCATGAAGGCAGTTATGTCAATACGCTGTCTGGGCACAAAGAAAAGGGTCCATTTGAATGCACGTAAATGCTGTCAGCATTCAGGTTGTTCAGGCTGTGGGTGAGAGTTGTGTTTCAGCCAGTGCCACCTGTACCCTTACCTCTCCAGTTCCTCCTGGAAACCGGATTGCTGCATCTCAAGGCTGCAGTTTCCCCTGCCTATGGGACAGAAAGCTGTGAGGCTCCCTACTATTTTCAGGCTTCTTAGGTCAAGACTCCAATGAGTCTGCTCTTTGCATCAGGTGGCCAAAGTATTGGAGCTGCAGCTCTTCTAATGAATATTCAGGGTTGATTTCCTTTAGGATTGGCTGGTTTGATCTTGCTGTCCAAGGGACTCTAAAGAGTCTTCTTCAGTACCACGGTTTGAAAGCATCACTTCTTCAGCAGTCAGCCTTATTTCTGGTCCAATTCTCATATCCGTACGTGACTGCTAGAAAGACCATAGTTTTTACTAGCTAGACTTTTGTCAGCAAAGTTATGGCCTCCAAATTAATGATTTGCTTATTGATTTTTAAAAACATTTTCTTCCAAGAAGATCAGAGGTGAGGGTTCTTCTGAGAAGAAGAGAATAGTTTCAAAGTCTATGGTACTTCCTTCCTGGAACACCACGTGGTGGAAACAGAGGCCAGGAGCAAGTCTGGAAGAATCTGGATGGATGGGATAGGGGTGGGCAGGAAGATATCAGGCCCTCCTCTGCAGGATCCTGGCTCAATCCAATAAGAAAGTGGAAGAGGGAGATGGAGAAAATATTTCTGTCTGGTTATATTTTCACATGGATGGGCCCTTTTTGAAAAAAAAAAAAAAAAGTTAAGACCTCATGAAGAATTAGATATGGGCTTCCCTGGTGGCTGGCTGAGTGGTAAAGAATCTGGCTACCTCTGCAGGAGACATGGGTTCAATCCCTGACCTGGGAAGATCTCACATGCCTCAAAGCAACTAAGCCCGAGCACCACAACTATTGAGCCTGTGCTCCAGAGTCTGGGAGCCGCAACTACGAAGCCCAAGTGCCACAAGTACTGAAGCCTGAGCCCTCTCGAGCCCGTGCTCTGCAACAAGAGAAGCCACCGCAAGGAGAAGCCCGCACCCCGCGACTCGAGAATGGAGCAGCAATGGAGACCCAGCATAGCCAAAAAAGTAATTGAATGTTGGTTTTTAAAAAAAGAATTGCTATCATAAAAAATAAAACTTAAAAACATAAACTCCACACTTGACCAATAAAAGGGCCAGTGCAATTACACAGGGCAAAAAATGACATGCTTAGTCCTCTGATAAAACACTGCAAGAGGTATGAATCATCCGCACATATCCTTGGACATGTCCTTTGATATTGGAATCTGAGTTTTACAATCTGCCTATAATTAAAGCTCTGGGTTAAGTTTTTAAGGGAGAGAAAATTAAACACTTTAAAAGCCAACACCTTGTTTCTCAAGACGTAACCCGGGGCAGGTTTTTATGGTCGCACTAGGGTTTTAGTCACTGGCTGGCACTCGCATCCTCGTTTTCACGTTGCTGCTAGCATTTCCTCTTTATGGCAGGGCCTGTGCTTCCGCAGGGGCTGCAAGTGCAGACCTGCCCGTTCAGCCTGTGTAGACAGGCTCTGTGGCCACAGCGCGTCGGTCCTGGTCGTGGGGTGAGCACTGGACCCGCGACAGTGACGAGGGGTGAGGGCTAATACTAAAGAGAGTGGGCCAGGCCTAGAGGCGGCCAAACTGTAAGCTGAGAAAAGTCAGAACGGGGCACAGCCACCGTGTCTGAAAGAATAAAGAGCCTCTCTGAAATCACAGGTACCTTCGCTGCCGCAGACACAAAGGTGTGCCGGGCCAGCTGGTACAGGCGCCTGAGAACCTCCCAGTACCTTCCAAGTCAGTTATTAAACACAGCCATTCTTTTCTAAAAATATTTACTGATTAGGCTGTCTTGGGTCTTAGTTGTGGCATGTGGGTTCTTTTCATTGCAACGTGCAGGACTTTTTGCTGCGGCAGGCTGTCTGGGTTGCAGTGTGCGGGCTTAGTTGCTCTGCGGCATGTGGGATCCTAGTTCCCAGATCAGGGATTGACCTCATGTCCCCTGCATTGCAAGGCAGATTTTTAACCGCTGGACCACCAGGGACGTTCCCTAAAGAGCCATTCTGAACAATAAATTGTGTAACAAAAGAAGGTGGTATATTCAAAGTTGATCACTCACTACTTGTCTTTTACTGCATTTTATTATTTATCTCTATTCTTGAGGTCATTGGATTATTGTGGAAATCCTATAAGGATGCATTACTGGGCATCTCTTATCAACCCCACATTCAGTGATGCTACGTCAGTAGGTGGAAACCAGTCTTGGTGAGAGTGCATGCACCATAGAAGCTGGCCAAACGCTTGATACATTGTTAAATCAGTCAGGACTTGATTACCTATCAAGGCTTGATTTATTGTTTTGCTCATTGTCTAGACTTCAGAAAGTGATGGAGGAAATGTTAATACTGCAGATTAAACTGAGAAAGTATATTATGTGTATAACTGTTAAATTGTATCTGAAAAATTCAAAATGTATCCTTCCAGTATATGAAAATATTATCTGACATGGTAAAGAATATACACACATCACTGATAAATAACTGAAGTCTTGATATAGTTTTTGTTGTTTTACTTTTACACTTAAGCAAAAATAGCAACTGACAGTTATGTTGGAACTATGTTTGTTCATCAGTGGCACCTCTAGGTTGGCTGTGGACTCAAGTGTGCAACAAAAATTAACTGACAGCATTCTGTGAGACTCAACTAGATGAATGGAATTTACAATCAATAGTATTACATATTTTTTCGGGGGAAGGAATAGTTAGGGACTTTGGGAGGGTCATGCTCATACTGCTATATTTAAAATGGATAACCAACAAAGACCTATTGTATAACACATGGAACTCTACTCAATGTTATATGCCAGGCTGGATGGGAGCAGGGTTTCGGGGAGAATGGATACATATATATGTATGGCTGAGTCCATTTGCTGTTCACCTGGAACTCCCACAACCTTGTTAATTGTCTATATACCCCGACAGTGAGGGACAGGGAGGCCTGGAGTGCTGCAGTCCCTGGGGTCTCAGAGTCTGACATGACTTAGTGATTGAACAACAACACCCCAATACAAAATAAAAAGCTTAGAGTTTGAAAAAATTACATATTTTTTTAAAATTTGTAAATTGTATCACATATCTATGCATCTATTATATACACACCTATAATGTATAATAAACCTATATATTATTATACAATGTATAATAATTATGCAATAATAGTGGATAATAAACCTATATATTAAGTACATTATACACACACACACACATTTTTACCCCTGAGAACTGGTTGCTTAATATCTATTGCCTATGACTGTATTGCACATACTAGTGCAATGTAATTCCAGACTTGCAGAACTCAGACCATAGGCCACCTTGACAAGCTGAAACCCTTCTGGTCTACCTTCCTCCATCTGTTTCCATATGACACAGAGAATGTATCCCTCAGATACATTCAGCAGAATTATGCTCACTTTCAACTTTGCAGTAGGCGTGTGGGTGGTGGTTTGCTTTGGAGCGATGCTGTGTTTAAACCAGAAGAGTTTAAACAGATGCTAACATACCCCTACACACCGCAGAGCTAACCAGACAACTCGCCCCGATCTAAGTGGGCGGTAGCAAAGCTAACCCCACTCCTGCTGCTGCTAAGTTGCTTCAGTCGTATCTGACTCTGTGTAACCCCACAGACGGCAGCCCACCAGGCTCCCCCATCCCTGGCATTCTCCAGGCAAGAACACTGGAGTGGGTTGCCATTTCCTTCTCCAATGCATGAAAGTGAAAAGTGAAAGTGAAGTCGTTAACCCCACAATAGGTTATAATTTAAAAGCCAGAAAAGCAGCAATCGTGACACATGACCAGCTCAAGACAGACAGGTGTTTTCCTCCCCCCAAACTGCAGGAATCCCAGCTGTGCAGGGACCCGGAGCCAAGCCTCACGATAGCTGGATCTCTGGGCAGGGTAGCTGAGAGGGGCGCTGGGTGTATCCAGTCTTGCGCTAAGTTTAGTTTGTGAATAATACACTAACTCCTAATGGCTCACTGTCAGGTCACAAATAATTAAGGTGTGAGTCATCTGTAAAGCTGAAAGTGTCTGGAATGGCCTGTCATTCATAATGCAAGAGGGAAATTTGCCTACTTTCCCAGGTGGACCGTGGTCACAAAAGCCCCTGCCTCATAGGTCCTGGGACTCTGTGGACCCTGACCATCTCACACGTAAATGCTCTGTCCCCCAGGTCAGACTCAGACGTGGAGTCCTTATTTCATTAAGGTCTGGTGGTGGCTCCTGAACAGTCAGGGTGGCATCTTCGTGGAAGATCAAATCCTTCCAGTCTTCACGGCATCTCCGGGTCCAAGTCAATCACAGCATGTCTCAGGCAGCACCTGGCTGCCCTGCCCCAGGTGGAAGGCCTTCTCTGATCACCTGTCACTGCAAAGGCCCAGCTCCACCCCAGGTGCGGGGACGCTTGGGCAGACAGGACTCTATCCTCCAAACGAGGGCTAAGTGAAGTAGAAGTCGCTCAGTCGTGTCCGACTCTTTGTAACCCAAAGGACTATACAATCAATGGAATTCTCCAGGCCAGAATACTGGAATAGGTAGCCATGCCCTTCTCCAGGGCATCTTCCCAATTCAGGGATCGAACCCAGGTCTCCCATATTGCAGGCGGAGCCTTTACCAGCTGAGCCACCAGGGAAGCCAAAAGCTAAGCAGCCAGTTATCTCTGCTAGGGAAATCCTGTGTCTGCTTCGTGGGTGCTTTAGAGAGCTTATCTTTCTGTTTGTTTGTTTCTCCTGATCGAAATCACTTTGGCCCATGGACAAACCAGCACCAGAACTAACCCAGCAGCCTCAACTGAGAGTTGACTTGGGGGTTAAAGGTTACAGTTTTTGAGAAAGGCAGTCAAACATTAATGATGGGTAAAGTTCTTTCCCTCTTGCCCCATGAGCTGACTGGGTGATCCTGTTTGTTCTACAACGTGGACAGTATTTGCTGAGGGTAATTGAAATCCGCCGCACAAACAACCTCCCTCACCTCCTGCCGCCTCTGGGCCGCCGTGTCAGGTGAGCACCGCCAGGCGTTATCAGGCAGCCGGAAACAGCCTGGTCCTGTCCCCGACCTGCTCTTCATCAGCACCCAAACGGGACAGATGCTGCATGTTCTGTGAGACCCGCTGGACCAGAGACTGGAGTGTCGCAGATGCCGGGAGCCTCATGGGCTTCTAGAGCTTAGTATTGTTGTTGTTCAGTGGCCAAGTCTTGCCCCACTCTTCATGATCCCATAGACTGCAGCACGCCAGCCTTCCCTGTCCTTCACTATCTCCCACAGTTTGCTCAAACTCATGTCCATTGTGTTGGTGATGCCATCCAACCATCTCATCCTCTGTCATCTCCTTCTCCTCCTGCTCTCGTCTTTCCCAGCATCAGAGTCTTCTCCAGTGAGTCAGTTCTTCACAACAAGTGAAGTGGCCAAAGTATTGGAGCTTCAGCATCAGTCCTTCCAATGAATATACAGGGTTGATTTGATTTGACTGATTTGATCTCCTTGCTCCCCAAGGGACTGTCAGGAGTCTTCTCCAGGACCATAGCCTAGAGTTTATACCTCACTTGCAAACATGCATCCCATGGTGCCCAGGAAATTAGGGCACTTTCATCAGCAGAGACATAATTTATTCCTGTCTCCAGCCCCCAGGCTCCTGGGTGACCCTGGGCCATGCTCCAATGACATCTACAGTCTGATGCATTTCTTTGTTCATGGACATGTTTCCATGCTTGGAGCAGTGCCTGACACATAGTGAGTATCTGTTAAACCAAAATTGAATCCTATTACCTCTTCCTTGGGGCTTCCCTAGTGGCTCAGATGGGAAAGAATCTGCCTTCTAATGCGGGAGACCCAGGCTTGATCCCTGAGTTGGAAAGATTCCCTGGAGGAGGGCATGGCAACCCACTCCAGTATCCTTGTCTGAAGAATCCTGTGGACAGAGAAGCTTAGTGGGCTTCAGTCTTTGGGGTTGCAAAGCATCAGACACGACTGAGCAACTGACGCTTTTCACCTCTTCCTCACTGGCTGCCCATTGCCTTCATGCCACTTCCCATCGCTCCTGGGGGGACGTGGCTATTACCTGGCCCATGAGAAACAGTGAGATGACTGAACCAGGCCAGCAGAGTTGGAAGCTGACCCCTGTGGGCCTCGGCAGGAAGTCAGTGGGCTCAGAGACCCTCGTGGGCCCAGGGCTGAGGCCCAGCAGGCGCCTCTTCGTCTTCCAGGCAAAGCTGGCCCATGTGGGAGTGCATCAGCTGGAGGAGAAGGAAGCACAGTCCAGCCTGCCCTGTGGACACCAGGAAAACAGCTTGTTGTAAAAATCAAACTGAATTCTTTGCTGCCTTCGAGAGCATGGCCAAAGCCATCCATGACAGACCAACCCCAGATCTGAGCTGATGTCCCTTGGTGCCTGGGAACATTTACCCCATCCCAGGCTCTCCCAGTCCCAAGGTCTGTGGTCCTGAGGCGTGGCTTTCCTAACACAGCCCAGAAGGCCTCCTGTGGGAGAAGGAGCCACATCCGAAAAACGTCTGAAGGAACCGCATCTGTAGGCAGTGAGAGAAACCCGCATCAGCCATCACATTCTTAGAAACGTCTCTTGTGATGAGTATTCAGCAGGGAGCTTAGGCTCACTTACCTGAGGCTGAAGCTTGCATGCAGGAAAGCATACAGCATCGCCAGTCACAGCTAATATACACCGGCAAAGCTGTGTACAAAAGCCCTGCACACGCAGGTCACGTGGGGGCTTGGAGGAGCAGACAGCCTGAGCCCAGGTGGGAGCCACACTCTGAAAGTCACCCCCAGTGCCTCGGGGGATCTCTCTGCAGGCCTGGAGAAGGCGGCACACTCGTGTTTACACAGATAAAAGTTGGCCATGAGATGATCGATGCTCCCAGGAGCCACAGCATGAGTCCTTGACACCTACAGATGGACATTCTGCATCTTACATCATCTCCGGTGAATCGGATACAGTGTGACTGCACGGCTTCGACAGCCTTGGAGAGCAATCCAATGTATTACTATTTTTCACCATGGTGCTGGCGCTCAGTCGCTAAGTCATGTCCGACTCTTCGTGACCCCACGGACTGCAACCCGCCAGGCTCCTCTGTCCATGGGATTTTCCAGGCAAAAACACTAAGGTGGGTTGCCATTTCCCTCTCCAGGGGATCTTCCCAACCCAGGGGTTGAATCCATGTCTCCTGTGTCTCCTGGATTGGCAGGAGGGTTCTTCACCACTGAGCCACCTGGCAAGCCCATTTTTCACGACATAAAAATCCAAACCATATAATTGGGGCAAATAACAAATTTGGGGGAATGGATCCTTATTATCCGATGTGGCTATTTACTTTGATCCACTCACAAACTGATGAGTGGATCAAAAACTGAATTTTGATTTGATTATGTGCCTATAAAGGTAACCCAGGACCCAGACTGAGTAACTGTCCGTCAAAATCTCTTCTGACAACAGCAAGCATTATAGCATGCCAATAACATTTTTATCGGGTAGTTAAGTATCTGTGGTAAACGTGTTAGTGAGACAAGTATGGTTTGTTGTCAACATTTGCTGACCACTTTAAAACACTGCCCGGCCGTGTGGGAGGAATCAAGGGTACAAGAATTTGCAGATGCGTTGACACCTGCCGGTGAAGTATAAAATCCGATGCAAACTTTAGGCTGAAACCCGTGTGTTGTTTTTCCACCACAAGATGGCTCTGCACGGTTTCTTCTCAGAAGAAATATGGGCTTGTGTGGCAAATCTGTGTTTGTGAAGCAGCAGCAAGCCCTGGGCAATGGTATTGTCCAAACTGGACGGTCAGTTTTTAAAGGAATCTTCATCCTGTTCTCTGTAGTGGCTGGACCAATTTACATCCCCATCAACAGTGTATGAGAGTTCCCCTTTCTCCACATCCTTGCCAACATTTGTTGTTTGTAGACTTTTTGGTGATGGCCACTCTAAATGGCAATAGCTCATTGTAGTTTTAATTTGCATTTCTCTAATAATTAGTGATCCAACAATTCCACTCCTGGGTATATACCCAGAAAAATCCAAAAACCTTATTTTGAAAAGATACATGCACCCCAGTGTTCCTAGCAGCGTTATTTACAATAGCCAGAATGCGGAAGCAACCAAGTATCCATCAACAGATGAATGGATAAAGAAGATGTAGTATATACAAACAATGCATTATTTGCTGTTCAGTCACTGAATCTGCAGCACACCAGACTCCCTGTCCTTCACTGTCTCCCAGAGTCTGCTCAAATTCACATCCATTGAGTAAGTGTTGCCATCTAACCAGCTCATCCTCTGTTGCCTCCTTCTCCTCCTGCCTTCAGTCTTTCCCAGCATCTTTCCCAATGCATTACTGCTCTGCCACAAAAAAGAATGAAATACTTCCATTTGCAGCAATGTGGATGGACCTAGAGGATATTATGCTTAGTGAAATTAGAGAAAGACAAATACTATATGATATCACTTGTATGTGGAATCTAAAAAATAACCGAACTAGTGAATATGAAAAAAAGGAAACAGACTCACAGATAAAGAAAAAGTGGTGGTTACCAGTAGGGAGAGGGAGGTAGGGGTAGGTGATTAAGCTACTACATGAAATAAACTCTAGGGATACATATTGTACAGCACAAGGAATATAGCCAGGATTTTATAATAACTGTAAATGGAGTATAATCTTTAAAAATTGTCAATCACTGAAACTCGTGTTATGTTGTAAATCAACTATAACTCAATAATAAAGAAAGAAACAAACTCAGGCAAATGTTTCATAAGAGTGTTAAGGGCAAAAGCCAGAGCATAGGATACAATGAAAGACAGATAAAAATTGATAATTAAAAAGCATATATGCTTAAAAAAATCCAACAGCAACTTAAAAAATTTAAACATGATGGCAGAAAATATAAAAACATAAACATAGTATATAATATTTTATTTATTTTTAAAACTCCTGGTATTAGATATCCTTTCTTCATACTCAATGTGGATAGTTCTAACAGCCTACAGAATCAGTTGCTATCTTCCTCTCTTAAAAAAAAACACTTTTGGCTGCACAGGGTCTTCATAGCTGCAGCAGGCTTTCTCTAGTTGTAGAGAGTGGGGGCTACTCTCTAGCTGTGGTGTGTGGGTTTCTCATTGAAGTGACTTCTCTTTTGCAAAGCACGGGCTCTAGGGCACCTGGGCTCAGTAGCTGTGGCACACAGGGTTAGTCACTCCGTGGCATGCAGGATCTTCCAGAACCAGGAATAAAACCTGTGTCCCCTGCATTGACAGGCGGGTGCTTAACCACTGGGAAGTCCAGTATACAATATTTTTAAAACTCAGTAGAAAGCTTTGAAGATAAAGCGGGGGCAATCTTCCAGGAAATAGATCAACAAGAAAAATAACGAATAGGTGAAAACATTAGAGGATTAGGAGCATCAATGAAGAAGTAAGCCAAGGAAACCTTCAAAGATGCCGGACATGGCTTTCCAGGCTATGAGAGCCCACTCTGTGCCCGCCCCAGTGGTGAAAACAGGCTCTGTGCATCCTTGTGAAATGTCAGAACACCGCGAGATGGAGAGGATCCCCAGAGTTCCCAGTTTCCTAGCAGGTCCTGGAGCCGCCAGTCCAGGTGAGGAGAGGTCAGACACGTTCCAGCAGGAATTTCTCCAAGAAGGTAAAGCTCATGGAACACCTGATGTGCTGGAGCATACTGAGGGAACACGACTGGGAGGAGATAGGCTGAATTAGAGATAAGTACAAAAAGCACAAAAGACCAGGTGAAAACAGCAACAAAACCCAGACAGTTTTTAAACTCGGTAAATTTAAAAGTTTTGCAGGAAGGAAAGAGACGTCACAGTTTATTGCCTAGATCAGCTGTGGCTAGCACTGATATAATCGTATTAATAAACACACTGAAGGTGGTCTAACGAAAGTTGTGTCATAATCCCAGCCGTCTATGTGGTGACTAAGAGCACAGACCCTAAGGCCAGACCGCCCAGGCTCAAACCTGCACCAGGTCATAATAATCCGATTATGAGCTGTGTTGGTGGGCCGGCCCATCACTCTGACTCAATGTTCTTATCCATAAATTGAGGATCATAACCGAACTTATTTCATAGGGCTTGGGGGAAGAGTGAATGAATCAATACGTAGTAAAGGCTTAGAACAATGCCTAGCCTGTGGCAAATTCTATACAAGAGTAAACCTAGGATTTCCCTGGTGCCCAGTGGTTAAGAATCCACCTGCCAATGCAGGGAACACAGGTTCCACCCCTGTCCAGGAAGATCCCATGTGCTGCGGGGAAACCAAGCCTGTGAGCCACAACTACTGCGCCCACTGCGTCGAAATCACTGGAGCCCACACACCCTGGGGTCTTCATTGCTGGACCAGGTGGCTCAGGGTGAAGAATCTGCCTGCCAATGCAGGAGATGCAGGGTTGATCCCTGGGTCAGGAAGATCCGCTGGAGGAGGAAATGGCACCCCACTCCAGTATTTCTTGCCTGGAAAATTCCATGGACAGAGGATCCTGGCAGGCTACAGTACACGGGGTTGGGAAAGAGTTGTATATGACTGAGCAACTGAGCACACACTTTCACATGCTCTGGAGCCTGTGCGCCACAACAAGAGAAGAGAAGCAAAGAGAAGCCCGCACAGCAACTAAAAACCCCATGCAGAGCAATGAAGACCCACAGCAGCCAAAAAGAAATAAATAGAACACTGTTATGTAACACACTCAGGTTTTGGGGTTTTTTTAAGATGAACTTGAGTACAGAAATATAATTTAAAAATACATATATAGCATAGTTACTACTGTTACTTTATAACCATTTAGGAGAATGGAGAAAGTGTGTGTGTGTGTTAATGTTCATATTCCATAAGAGAAAATCAATAGAAAATGCCTAAAACTTAAAAATCAAGAAGTAGCACTATGAAAATGTTATTAGAAATATAAATATAAAGGAACATAATGTACCCTCCTCAAAAAAAAATAAGAAAAAGGCTGAGATGAGTGTAAAATTGTTACTTTTGGAGAACAAGAGGTTGGAGAGAGTCTGGGTGGAGGTGGCAGAGGCCTGTTGTTTTTTGGAATAAATCTTATAAAATGATTTGAATCTTGGTTTGCCGGAGCAGACCCTGGGACAGGATTTGTGGGCATGAAGGAAGTGCTGGAGGGGAACCAGTGGGACAGGGGACATGGGGGAGGGAGGCAAGGCCCAGCCTCCTGCCCCCGCAGGCAGAGTTGCCGGCTGCCTCTCCCGACCTCCTGGCTAAGGCCATCACCCAGAGCCCACAGGTAGGGGGCCCTGCAGCCCTGGGGAGGGCCCTCGGCAGAGTGCTGAATGCTGGCGCCCACAAGGCTGGTGATAGGACTCAGAAATGTAAAATTATCTGGGAGGTTGCCTTTAAATCGCTACAGGTCCTAAAAATCTAGTTCAAAACTCCTCAATTTGCATCTCAGAGCCAGACGCTCCAGATGTGTACAGCAATAAACCCAACTCACCCCATTCCCCCGGGGGGTTTCCTGGAGCCTTCACAGTCACCTTCCCGGGAAGATTTGCCAGTTTCTTTTCAAGTACCCAAATAGCTTAGTGTGTACTTTAAAGCAGGAAGCAAAGGACCATTTCAGGGCCAAGTTCTTCCTGAACCCCTGGAATTACAGGGGCGCAGACAGCCCTCCTCTTCCACAGGGAGCTTGAAGCTGGGTGATTGCCACTCAGGAAATGCATGCTCATTACTTATTGTCCCCCTCCCCCATGCAATGAAATAAAAATGACTGTTTAATACATTTTATAAATATACACATTTTCTGTGTCCCCTGCATTGACAGGCGGGTGCTTAACCACTGGGAAGTCCAGTATACAATATTTTTAAAACTCAGTAGAAAGCTTTGAAGATAAAGCGGGGGCAATCTTCCAGGAAATAGATCAACAAGAAAAATAACGAATAGGTGAAAACATTAGAGGATTAGGAGCATCAATGAAGAAGTAAGCCAAGGAAACCTTCAAAGATGCCGGACATGGCTTTCCAGGCTATGAGAGCCCACTCTGTGCCCGCCCCAGTGGTGAAAACAGGCTCTGTGCATCCTTGTGAAATGTCAGAACACCGCGAGATGGAGAGGATCCCCAGAGTTCCCAGTTTCCTAGCAGGTCCTGGAGCCGCCAGTCCAGGTGAGGAGAGGTCAGACACGTTCCAGCAGGAATTTCTCCAAGAAGGTAAAGCTCATGGAACACCTGATGTGCTGGAGCATACTGAGGGAACACGACTGGGAGGAGATAGGCTGAATTAGAGATAAGTACAAAAAGCACAAAAGACCAGGTGAAAACAGCAACAAAACCCAGACAGTTTTTAAACTCGGTAAATTTAAAAGTTTTGCAGGAAGGAAAGAGACGTCACAGTTTATTGCCTAGATCAGCTGTGGCTAGCACTGATATAATCGTATTAATAAACACACTGAAGGTGGTCTAACGAAAGTTGTGTCATAATCCCAGCCGTCTATGTGGTGACTAAGAGCACAGACCCTAAGGCCAGACCGCCCAGGCTCAAACCTGCACCAGGTCATAATAATCCGATTATGAGCTGTGTTGGTGGGCCGGCCCATCACTCTGACTCAATGTTCTTATCCATAAATTGAGGATCATAACCGAACTTATTTCATAGGGCTTGGGGGAAGAGTGAATGAATCAATACGTAGTAAAGGCTTAGAACAATGCCTAGCCTGTGGCAAATTCTATACAAGAGTAAACCTAGGATTTCCCTGGTGCCCAGTGGTTAAGAATCCACCTGCCAATGCAGGGAACACAGGTTCCACCCCTGTCCAGGAAGATCCCATGTGCTGCGGGGAAACCAAGCCTGTGAGCCACAACTACTGCGCCCACTGCGTCGAAATCACTGGAGCCCACACACCCTGGGGTCTTCATTGCTGGACCAGGTGGCTCAGGGTGAAGAATCTGCCTGCCAATGCAGGAGACGCAGGGTTGATCCCTGGGTCAGGAAGATCCGCTGGAGGAGGAAATGGCACCCCACTCCAGTATTTCTTGCCTGGAAAATTCCATGGACAGAGGATCCTGGCAGGCTACAGTACACGGGGTTGGGAAAGAGTTGTATATGACTGAGCAACTGAGCACACACTTTCACATGCTCTGGAGCCTGTGCGCCACAACAAGAGAAGAGAAGCAAAGAGAAGCCCGCACAGCAACTAAAAACCCCATGCAGAGCAATGAAGACCCACAGCAGCCAAAAAGAAATAAATAGAACACTGTTATGTAACACACTCAGGTTTTGGGGTTTTTTTAAGATGAACTTGAGTACAGAAATATAATTTAAAAATACATATATAGCATAGTTACTACTGTTACTTTATAACCATTTAGGAGAATGGAGAAAGTGTGTGTGTGTGTTAATGTTCATATTCCATAAGAGAAAATCAATAGAAAATGCCTAAAACTTAAAAATCAAGAAGTAGCACTATGAAAATGTTATTAGAAATATAAATATAAAGGAACATAATGTACCCTCCTCAAAAAAAAATAAGAAAAAGGCTGAGATGAGTGTAAAATTGTTACTTTTGGAGAACAAGAGGTTGGAGAGAGTCTGGGTGGAGGTGGCAGAGGCCTGTTGTTTTTTGGAATAAATCTTATAAAATGATTTGAATCTTGGTTTGCCGGAGCAGACCCTGGGACAGGATTTGTGGGCATGAAGGAAGTGCTGGAGGGGAACCAGTGGGACAGGGGACATGGGGGAGGGAGGCAAGGCCCAGCCTCCTGCCCCCGCAGGCAGAGTTGCCGGCTGCCTCTCCCGACCTCCTGGCTAAGGCCATCACCCAGAGCCCACAGGTAGGGGGCCCTGCAGCCCTGGGGAGGGCCCTCGGCAGAGTGCTGAATGCTGGCGCCCACAAGGCTGGTGATAGGACTCAGAAATGTAAAATTATCTGGGAGGTTGCCTTTAAATCGCTACAGGTCCTAAAAATCTAGTTCAAAACTCCTCAATTTGCATCTCAGAGCCAGACGCTCCAGATGTGTACAGCAATAAACCCAACTCACCCCATTCCCCCGGGGGGTTTCCTGGAGCCTTCACAGTCACCTTCCCGGGAAGATTTGCCAGTTTCTTTTCAAGTACCCAAATAGCTTAGTGTGTACTTTAAAGCAGGAAGCAAAGGACCATTTCAGGGCCAAGTTCTTCCTGAACCCCTGGAATTACAGGGGCGCAGACAGCCCTCCTCTTCCACAGGGAGCTTGAAGCTGGGTGATTGCCACTCAGGAAATGCATGCTCATTACTTATTGTCCCCCTCCCCCATGCAATGAAATAAAAATGACTGTTTAATACATTTTATAAATATACACATTTTAATCCAATTATAATATTCAAACAGCACTCTTGCAAATACAACCAGCAACAAATGATTCATTATTGAAGTAATTTTGCAAGACAAACCAGTCCTTTTAGTTTTTTCCCAGATTCACATACTTTCTTGTATTGCTCAGTAGCTTTATAGACCTTATATGTGATGCCACAGAGAAGGCAATGGTACCCCACTCCAGTACTCTTGCCTGGAAAATCCCATGGGCGGAGGAGGCTGCAGTCCATGAGGTCGCTAAGAGTCAGACACGACTGAGCGACTTCACTTTCACTTTTCAATTTCATGCATTGGAGAAGGAAATGGCAGCCCACTCCAGTGTTCTTGCCTGGAGAAGCCCAGGATGGGGGAGCCTGGTGGGCTGCCGTCTATGGGGTCACACAGAGTCGGACACGACTAGCTCAGCACTGGTCCAGGTGTCCGTGAGGTGTCACCTCGAAGGCTCTGGGTTGCGCCCCCTGAGCACCACGTGGGTCTGGCCCAGTATCTCATATAGAGATCCCCAATAAATACCTGCAAGTCCCAACCTTGACCCATCCTGTACAGATCCTCCTCCCTTTGTCATTCATCACGTAGAGCGTCATAAATGTCACATCTCTGTGGCAGGCGAGGACGTCAGTTACTTGTTTGTGGCTGAGATCCGCTGTCACACACCATCCTAGGGAGAACACACTTCCTTCTAGAGGACAGTACCGCCCCTCTGCAGCCTCCTGCCCTGTGGGATTCTGGAGGGGCCTCCTGAGCTGGAGACAAGCCCCACTGGGAAGAGCCACGAACCTCAGGACTTAAAATCATATCACAAAAAGCAACCAAAGATCTAAAATTCCAACCAGGGTGCTGGCTCCATCAGTCTCAGCTGCCCCAAGTGTTACTTTTGAAAAAGCGTTTTTTCCTCACTGTCTGGAGCAGGAATTATTTTTTCTTTTTAAAAAATTTTTATTTTTTTTAAGCACCAAAACATTGTGTAATGGGGTATAGCCTACTAACTGGTGGCTCGGATGGTAAAGAAACCGCCTGTAATATGGGAGACCTGGGTTCGATCCCTGGATTGAGAAGATCCCCTGGAGGAGGAAATGGGAAACCACTCCAATATTCTTGCCTGGAGAACCCCCATGGACAGAGGAGCCTGGTGGGCTACAGTCCATGGAGTTACAGAGAGTTGGACACGACTGAGTGACTAAGCACACATACACACACACACGCGCGCGCACACATAGCCGATTAACGATGTTGTGGTAGTTTCAGGTGAACAGCAAAGGGACTCAGCCATACATACACATGTATCCATTCCCCCCCAGACCACCCTCCCATCCAGGTTGGCATGTAACATTGAACAGAGTTCCATGTGCTGTAGGTCTTTGTTGGTTATCCATTTTAAATATAGCAGTGTGTACACGACCTTCTCAGAGTTCCTAACGATCCCTTCTCCCTGGCAACCATAAGTTCATTTTCTAAGCCTGTGAGTCTCTGTTTTGTAAATAAGTTCATTTGCATCAGTTCTTTTTAGATTCCACATATAAAGGATGTCATATGATATTTCTCCTCTGTCTGACTTACTTCACCCACTGTGACACTCTCTGCTGCTGCTGCTAAGTCGCTTCAGTCATGTCCGACTCTGTGCAACCCCACAGATGGCAGCCCACCAGGCTCCTCCATCCCTGGGATTCTCCAGGCAAGAACACTGGAGTGGGCTGCCATTTTCTTCTCCAATGCATGAAAGTGAAAAGTGAAAGTGAAGTCACTCAGTCACATCCAACCCCATAGACTGCAGCCTACCAGGTTCCTCCACCCATGGGATTTTCCAGGCAAGAGTATTGGAGTGGGGTGCCATTGCCTTCTCCGTGACACTCTCTAGGTCCATCTATGTTGCCACAAATGGTATTATTTCATTCTTTTTTATGGCTGAGTAATATTCCATTGTCTATATGTACCATTTTCTTTATCCATTCCTTTGTCGATGAGCATTTAGGTTTGAAGCAGGAATTCTTAACCTGAGTCCACATCCCATGAAACTGTATGCAGTCCTTGTTTATGGAGATGCATGTGGGTTTTTTATGAGGGAAGGACCCTGGGGATGACCTCCCCACAACACCAGTTGTAATGATGGGCTCTAAGGCTGACAGAGAGTTTGTGGTGTGCAGAGGAGTATAAATTTTTGCTACATTTGGTAGAGGAAATACTCACATAAACCAGTTTCTTTGACCCTATTTCCACCGGCTAAAGGTATGAGAAAAGGCCTGGAAAAGAGAAAACCAGAACAGAACCATTTCAATGCTCTCCAGTTGCAAATAGATGATGGCATTTCCTCTTTTTATAAAGGGGCAGCAACCTACCCAGGAGAGGCAGCAGCTGTTTCAACATGTGCTCAAATTCCTATTTCTAGAAGATTAATACTTGAGATCAGCTATTTTCTCTCCTTCATAGGTAAGTGACTATTAATAGAGGTCCTTTTAAGATTCTTGGGCAAGTTTGTATTGATATTATCCTAGATATTAGAGCAGTGGTTCTCCAGGATACATTCTGCAAGTTCTGGACATGGCCCCAGATGTCCCAGGGCTTCCCAGATGGCTTAGATGGTAAAGAGTCTGTCTGCAATGCAGGAGACCTGGGTTCGATCCCTGGCTCGGGAAGATCCCCTGGAGAAAGGAATGGCTACCACTCCTGTATTCTTGCCTGGAGAATCCCATGGATTCTCCACATGGAGCCTGGCGGGTCCATGTGGTTGCAAAGAGTTGGATATGAGTGAGTGACTAATACTTTCACTTTCCAGACGTTCCCAAAGATCCAGGAGTCCCCTGCCCTTCCCGTCTCTTCCCTCTGTCTGGAGAGAGATGGTTCCTATTTCTTTGTGGCAGTGTTGGGAAAACTTTGGACTCAGTCAAGAAGAAAGAGTGATACAACTGAGAAAAGAGCATGTCGGGAGAGTGGATGATGGCTGGATGTGAGTAAGGAAGGAAGCCCAGTAGACCTGGACCAGAGTGGTGGGATGCACCGTGAGGCTGAGTGTGAGGATACAGCAAGGAGTCAGGTCTTTATCCTAAAAGCTCTGGGATGCCACTGAAATCCCTGGCACTGGGGAAGGATCCCTTAGCAGTGGTGTGGAGAAAGGACTACAGAGCAGGAGCTGGCTGCAGGATGCATCTGGAGATCAGGTGAGACGATAGCGGAAGGAGATGCAGATAGTGTGGGTGAAGACAGATGGCTTCCACCCCTAAGGAAAACCAAGGAGCCATCCAAAAATGGGGCGAATGCTTCCGCTCATCTCTGCCAGAAGGCGGGGCGGCATCTCTGTGGGCTCGGTGAGAAAAGCTGATGGAGGAAATTATCAAACACGAACATCTTGCATGGGCTGCAGATAGAAACTTGTGAGCACTCAAGCACCTGACCCTGTGAGTAATCAGAGAACAATCAGGCCCTGCTCGCTAGATGGAATCTGGCTGCTTCCGGCTTAGATGGATCTAAAGCGGGTGAGGGGTGACTAAGCGCTGGCCCTACCCCGGCCCGGCAATTACAGCCGCAGGAGAACACTGCAATCAGGCGAAAGCAAGAGGAGGGCTAATTGGAGCAGCCGGGCTGGAACTGCGTGGTGAGCAGGCAACCAAGTGGGGTGATCTTGGATCTCCCGCTGGTCACTGATGGTTCCAGCGGAAGTCGTGAGGGGAGGGGACGGTCCAAGAACAGATGCTTCCAGAAGGCGAGGACTCTGCTGACAGAAGACAGCTGGGAGCAAGGACAAAAGAGCAGATGATGCCTAGGGACCTCTCTTGACTGCTTAGATGATCAGTGACCCCAGAGGCTCCCTGACAGACGAGGGAGATGGCAGTATCGGGGAATGTGGCCGATGGGCAGAATCTCTCTTGCTCAATCCTGCCTTGGTCATCCTTGGGCTGACCTTGGTTCAACCCTTCACTCACTTTTTGTTTGAGCCAGTGTTTGAGAACCTAGTGTCATAACAGTTTACATAAAAAGCAGAGACATTACTTTGCCAACAAAGGTTCATATTGTCAAAGCTATGGCTTTTCCAGTAGTCAGGTATGGATATGAGAGTTGGATCATTAAGAAGGATGAAGAATTGATGCTTTTGAGCTGTGGTGTTGGGGAAGACTCTTGAGAGTCCCTTGGATTGCAAGAAGATCAAACCAGTCCATCCTAAAGGAAATCAATCTAATATTCCCTGGAAGGACTGAGGCTGACGCTCCAATACTTTGGCCACCTGATGCAAAGAGCCATCTCATTGGAAAAGGCCCTGATGCTGGGAAAGACTGAAGACAGGAGGAGAAGGGGATGACAGAGGATGAGATCGTTGGATGGCATCACTGACTTGATGGACATGAGTTTTTGAGCAAGCTCCAGGAGTTGGAGATGGACAGGGAAGCCTGGCGTGCTGCAGTCCATGGGGTTGCAAAGAGTCGGACATGACTGAGTGACTGAACAAAAACAGCGCTTCATGGTTGGCAAAGGTGCTTTACATGTATTTTCTTGTTAATCTTCACTATCTCCGATGTAGGTATTACTATTCTCAATGGGCTGATGAAGAAACCAAGGTTCAGAGAGGTCAGTCAATTGACCAAGTTCCCAGGTGATGCCCATAACAACTGTGTGAGGAGAGAAGGAAGAGCAAGTTGGGAAGAGTTGCCCAAAGTCATATGCAAGTAGTTAGTCATAACTGGGGTTGAATCCAAAGGTCTTTCTTCCCCATGCCTATAAAAGAGGGAACAGAGAATTCCCTGGTAGTCCAGTGGTTAGGACTCTTCACTCTCACTGCCAAAGGCCCAGGTCCAATCTTCGGTCAAGGAACTAAGATCCCGCAAGCCACATGGCATAGTCAAAAAAATCAGTAAATAAAAAAAGGTTCAGAGCTTTAAGTTAAACATGGGCTTCAGGGATGATGCCCTGGTGCCTTGCTTGATCTGCGAGGACAGTGGCCCTGGCTGACTGTCTTGGCTGTGCTGGACTGACACGGGAGAAGTAACCAGTAGAAGAAAAGAATACAGTTGGGATTAAGGGACTGTATACTGCAGGGAAGTCCATATTCGAGCTGTTTTGTCCAGTTATCACCATAACTACGTGCATTCTTTGTATCTACGTGCATGCTGTGTATCTGGCTTTTGGATAGGAAGAAAGTTGTGTGGTGGTTGGATACTGGGTCAGACCCTCTTGTCAGAACCCTCTTTGTTCAGCTGCTGTCTCCTTAGGGTGAATTCAGGACTATTGGAATTATTTCGTGTGATGAAAGACTGACTGTGTATTAGTCAATGCTGGGTAAAAAACCACCCCCAAATTTAGTGGCATAAACCAACACACACCTATTATCTTACCATTTCTGCAGGTCAGGAGTCTGGGTGTGGCTTACCTAGCTTCTCTGCTTCACGGTCTCTTCCAGGCTGCAAAGAAGGAAGCAGCCAGGTTAGGGTCACACCCCAGGGTCTGGCTGGGGCAGAATCTGCTTCTAAGCCTACACGGTTGTCAGCAGGATTCGGCTCCTCCATGGCTGCTGGACCGACAGCCTCAGTTCCCTATTGGCTGGGAGGCCATCCTCAGTTCTTTGCCTTGTGGGTGTCTCCAGCAAGGCAGCTGTATTGTCAGAGTGCACAAGCCCAGAAGGGAATGAAGGTCTGTGAGGAAGATGAAATCCCAATATTTTGTAAACCTAACCACATCCCATTACATTTGCCTTATTCTATTAGTTGGAAGCAATTCACGGGGTCCAGTCTACCCCATGGAGGGGGTGATCACACAAGGATGGGATACCCGGAAGCAGTGATCACGGGGGGCCATCACAGAAGCCTGTCAACCACAGGGCACGTGTAAGGATAGAAGGCATAAGCCAGCACAAGGTGGGGGAAAATATTTTTGAATTTTTTTCCTATAAAGATTTATTTATCTATTTATTTGGCTGTGGTGGGTCTTCATTGCTGGATGTGGGCTTTGTCTAGTTGAGGCAAGCGGGGGCTAGTCTTTGTTGTGAGGCATGGGCTTCTCACTGCGGTGGCTTCTCTTGTTGCAGGGTACACAGGCTCCAGACTTGCGGGCTTCAGCAGCTGCAGCATATGGACTCAGTGGTTGTGGTGCATGGGCTTAGCTACTCCATGACATGTGGGCTCTTCCCAGACCAGGGATCAAACAAGTGTCCCTTGCATGGCCAGACAGATTCTTAACCACTGGACCAGGGAAGCTTGATTTTTTAAATTACTTTTTAAGTTGAACTCTGAGCCAACTTCACATGAACTGACTGTCTCATATAAACCTCACAACAATGCTCTGGCATAGATATCGCTATCCTCATTGCACAGATAACGCAAAGTTCAGAGGAATTAAACAACTATCGTGAGGTCAAATAGTAAACGCTAGAGCCAGCCAGCAGAGTTAGGTCTGCCAAACTACCAAGCCCATTCTTTTAACCACCACCTTCACTGAGTTGCCTTTTTACCTGTGCACTTGAATGTCTCCCACCCGCCTCCTTCTTGCTGGTCCTGTGGTCACCCCCTAGAGCCTGGACTTCCTATTCTGCTGACAACAGTAGCCTCTCAGTCTTCCCGACTCCAGAACTTTCTCTTCTAATCCTACTACAGACACTCTTTTCCTTCAGTACCAGTGTTAGAAGGTATAAGGCTTGCTGGATAATGGGGAGAACTGAGGTCTAGAGAAGTCTGGGGAGGATTGATCCCTGGACACCTCTTTTCTGGTGGGATCACAGCCAACTGGGAAAAGCCAGTGCTCTCTCACTATAATACCTCCCGTCAGGGGACTGAGCATGAAGACTTGGGTATGGAGAAGCACGTGGGAAGAACAGATGGTTAAGGGGATGGGAGGCATCAGGAAGGCAGAAGCAGAGCGTGGGGCTTGGCATGTGTCAGAACGAGAGGAGGGAGGATGCAGAAGAGGTTTACCATACACCTCACCACTTGCAGGGTGCAGTGGAACATAAGACGAGACAGCCAGAACCACCACCGGGGGATACCATGTACGACGTTCACAGTCGTAGGAAGGATGTGTGTGGACTTGTCCCTGGAGAGGGGCTGGGTCAGCAAAGGAGAAAAGCAGCATGTGAACGCATGTCCCAGACACCCTCTTCCAGTCTTCCAGACGCCTGACAGGACAGGCTACTATCCTCATGGAAGCCCTGGCTCGCTTTCAAAACAGCACTTCTTTGCAGAGTTCATCACCTTCAGACAGGGCTTGCTGAATGATTCAGAGTGATGAAGTTTGTGAAAAAATACACACCTGGCAGAACATCACACCATCCTGTCATTGTTATTCTCCTCCAAGGATGTTCTTTAAATGTGTGGTCCCCCAGGAACCATACCATTCAAGCCTCTGAACAGAGCTGCTCAAATTCCAATTTGTATCAAATCACCTATAGATCTCTCGAATTCCAGAAGGTCCGAGGTTCCGATTTCTAATGATGCTGCTACTCCAAAGACCACACTCTTGTGCGAACAAGCCATAGAGCAGTGGTCCCAAATTTGTCTGCACGTTGGAATCACTTGGGGAATTTCCAGACTGTGGATTCCCGTTTTCCACCACCAAAAACTGTGATTTAATTGGTCCGGGGTATGTTCTGGACTAGGAAGTTTTAAAATATCTCCACGTGATTTTAACCAAGTTTAGGAAGGAGACACTACCCCGGAGATTGCGGAGGAAAGTTGTAAGAGCTTGCAGGAAATTAATCCATAAAGAAGGCAAACACAAAATTTAATAGTAAGAACTGGATAGTTTGGATCATGCAAGGTTAGTACTCTGCAAAGGGTGGTGGCAGATGGAAAATACATATAAGCAGTGCTTAGGGGGTCCATGGAGGATCCACGACTTGCGGGCGCCTTTTGCTGGGGCAGGACGAAGCCCTCAGCCCTTCATTCCTCGCCTCTTCTCTTCCCCGGGACGGGTAGGGGCGCGGGCAGCCGAGTGGGCTCCCCAAAGCATGCGCATACGCGGGCACGCGCGGGGTTTCTCGGAGCATGCGCGAGCGCCGCGCCGGCACTCCAACCCCGCCCCTCCGGGGTCACGCTCCCGGAAGTGCCGTGAGCCCACGCATAAGGTCCGGGGGAGCGGTAGGTGGTCAGCGGTTCCGCGGCACGTGGGTCAGCACGTGCCCGTGCGCTTGGCCCAGGGCAACCTGGAGCCGCCGGCCTTGGTGGCCGAGGCGGTGTCCTCCCTGACTATCGCCGATGCATTCGTTGCAGCAGGCGAGGGCGCCGCCCCGCCGCCCCAGGCGGCCCCTCGGAGGTTCATCTGCTCCTTCCCCAGCTGCAGCGCCGCTTACAACAAGGCCTGGAAGCTGGACGCGCACCTGTGCCGGCACACGGGGGAGGTAATCGGGCCGCTGCCGCTGGGGACAGAGGAGCCTTGGTGGGCTATAGTCCATGGGGTCGCAAAGAGTCGGACACGACTGAATCGACTGACACTTTTCACTTTTCACCTCCCCACCCCCGCCCTAATTGGCCTTCAAAGGCCCCGCCTCCTGGGACTGGAATGGCGGGAGAACTGAGTCCTAAAAGTCTGCAAGCAGCCTGTGTTCATTCATTCGTAGTTCTGCACCATTCTAGCCCGGAGAGCTGCAGACCCGAAAGGCCTGGTTTCTGGTGTCACGGACCTTAGGTTTAATCCGGACAGACCGGAGAATCAGTAGGAATGCAACACAGTGAAGAGAGGGCTGCTGGAGGGCGGTGGGGAAAGCCCTCTCTCTTGACCTGAATGAGAAGGAAAGGTTTCCGCCCTGCAGACATTTGAGGGAAAAACGGGGCAGGCAGAACTGCCAAAGGAGCATGTGGTCCTGGGGGCAGACTCCGGGCAGTGGGGTTGGGTGGGGGCACCGTCCTAGGGGAACCTGAGGGGCAGGCCAGGGTACAGATGGCTTCAGAGCCTGGGTTTTGTTTTGAAGGCTGTAGGAAGCCTTTGGGAGGTCACAGATGCGGAAAGGACATCTCATGGAGGCCTAGGAATCAGTCCGGTTTCCTGGGTTTTTGGCAGAGTCCAGCTTCTCACAGCCTCAGCTGAAGGCCCTTAACCAGGGCCCAGCCACTCCTGCCTCTGCTCCTAGCACCTCCCTAACTTACAGGCCTTTCCTCTGTGTGTCCTCACACTCAGATCCTCTTACCCCTTGCAGCATTTGAAGGCTGACCATCCCTCCCTGGGACCTTCTCCAGCTCACTGACCCTGGCCCTTGGCCCCTCTCCCGCGCCCCTCTCTCCTGACTGCTTACCCTGTGACTGGCTTCACTTATGACATCCTTTATGCTCTGCCTCCCTGTCCTTCTTCTGGCCAGTTCTGCCGTCCCCGCCCCAATTCTAGGCTCTGTTACCAGGAGGCCAGATTAGCACTTACCTTTTAGACTCCTGGACTGTGTTTAGGATATTGACACTCCCAGCTTCCTTCACGCTGGCTGGAAGACTCGGAGCCACTTATCCCACATCCCACACGTTAGTTTGACAAGCGGTTTTCAAGCCTCCTCCGTGTCAGGCTGTGCAGAGTCCTGTGTACCTGCCTGGCACCGCAGTTCTTATCTTCCTGTCCATCTGCTTTGCTACCAGTACTGTCATCTGAGGCCTCGGTGCCTCCTTCCTACATGGGCGTGGGGCACGTTTTCTATAGTTCAATACATAAAACTGGTTATGTGTAGGACACGTTTTGGCTTTTCCTGTGGGGGCCCTTCCTCCCAGCTCCTGGGTCCCGAGTGGTGGTTGCACGCTGGGCTGTGAGCTTTTCTGGGTGTGACACAGTCCTCTGTAGCTGTGCCAGGCATGCCCCGAGCAGATGATGGGCTTGTCCAGGATGACACAGAGCCTGCCCTGGACTCTGAGCAGATGAGAGGATGCTGGGGAGAGGAGACAGGACCAGTGGACATGGACTGTGCTGATAGCAGCCAGGAAGCCTTTAAGGGGGCCACTGCTGAAGCTCAGTGTAGGTCAGGAGCAGTTTCACAATGCTGCTGTGTTACTGTGGAGGCTGCCCGCCTTTCTCATACGTTGCTATTCCTAGGTCAGAATCTGCCGCAGCAACCTTGTGAGCAGCCGCGGCAGTTTGGTCATGTAACCCCAGGCGGCAGGTGCTCAGCACTAACTGGGTGGAAACCACCTCTGCAGACAGAGTCCATGGCTTTGCCCATCACACATTAAGGCTTTAAGTAACACCAGAGTCACTGACTGGGACAGGACTGAGATGCTTTTTCTTTCCTTCCTGCCAGAGACCGTTTGTTTGTGACCATGAAGGGTGTGGCAAGGCCTTCGTCAGGGACTACCATCTC
Organism: Cephalophus harveyi; assembly: GCA_006410635.1. Lineage (NCBI taxonomy): Eukaryota > Metazoa > Chordata > Mammalia > Artiodactyla > Bovidae > Cephalophus > Cephalophus harveyi. The sequence goes on along the minus strand of SJYT01050971.1, from coordinate 336,548 downwards.
AGCCGCCACGCGGTGATTCACACCGGAGAAAAGCCCTTTGTGTATGTGGGGAACTGTCTTTGGGCCTTTGAAGTGGGTCGTGTTTGGCACAGAAAATTGATCGATGACTCATGAGATCAAGAACGTGGGGCTTCTGCATCTCCTCAGAGGAGACTCGGTTTGGAATATGTGGAGGAGAGACGGGGTTTTGTGTGTCATCGTGTGTGACAACTTCAGGGGTGGGTTCATCCGAAGGTCTCTTGACTTTGATCCTCTCAGATGCTTCCCTGGCAGATTGAGGGCTCTGCATCCTCAGGGCCTTTACGAACCAATCAGCTGCTGGGATAACACACATAAGCGTAAGAAAGTAGAACTGTAACAGTTTATCTTTGTTTCTTTCAAAGAAGCCCCTGCTCCTCGCCATGCCAGTAGTAATTTCATTCTACTCAGAGTTACTCCTTATCTCTGAAAGGGTGGATATACTGTTTTTCTTTTAAATTGGCTACTTTAAAGCAGTGGATCTAAAATTTGGGGTGCCTCAGAATCACCTGGAAGGCTTGTTTAAAAGATAGAAGAAGCCTGCCTGCTCATCAGGAAGGACCAGTTAACGTATATGTATATCTACATGGTGGAATACTATACAGCTATAAAGTGGAATGCAAGCATTCCCTGTGAAACTTGTAAGAAAATCTCCAGGGCTTATTAACTGAAAAACCAAGGTTCAGAAGAGGATGTTTATCAGGCTACCTTTTTTTGTGTTAAAAAGAACCCAGAGGGTAAACAGGAAAAACTCTATTTGTATTTGCTTCTGTTTATATAAAGAAATCTTAAAAGTTATAGAACAAAACTTGAAATATTCTTGCCTGTTTTGGGAGCAGTGGGAGGCCTCGGTGGGTAGGAGGCAGGGGTGAAAGGATTCATGCATTTGTGTCCCTTTTCATGCTTTTTGGTTCTTACTTATTAGTGAAATGATGGCTAAGATTAGGGCTTGTAAAGGAAGCTGTGCTTCATCCATCAGATTTATGAAAAGTCATCACAATAAGAGCACACATTTTCAAAAAAGTTTACAGAGAATTTAGATAATTCAGGGTCAAGATATAGAAACACTTGTTAAGGGGACCTGTCCCAGCTTGGTGAGATGCTAGAGGGCAGAATAGTTATGGTTCCGCTCCAAGTGTCTGCTTTTTGCCTCTAATGATAAACTGAAACCAGTTGTTTTTGAGGTCTTTTTGGAAGTGCAGTTTGTAGAGACATTTCAAGCAAAATTAAAGTGATCAAATTCTAAATTGAGAACAGTTTCAATGTGATTTAAGTCTAAGCAGACTGTGGGCTTTCAGAACTAGTGTTTCCACCTCTCCTCGGCCCACTGTACAACGTCTGCTGCACTGTGCTTAATTTCAGAAGCCTTACATGAAAATGCATTTCATTACATGAAATCAAACTGAGATGCCTACATGGTATGGCTTAACACTTCAGAATTTGTTAAAGAATATTTTATAGTATATTTCAGAGTAGATAGCTTTTATAAAGTGGGAGGAGGTAAACATCTTAAAATTTCTCTTCCCTTGGTTTGTTAATATTTTGGTTTATACAATTTCATAACAGCTGTACAGTTAGTGGCTGTGAACAGAAATTCAACACAAAATCAAACTTGAAGAAACATTTTGAACGCAAACATGAAAACCAGCAAAAACAATATGCAGTAAGTATGAATGATTTTATATGCTCAAATTCCCCAAATTTTATGTTTACTGCCTGTGTATCTAAAATGTTCATCAGCTAAACTTGGTTTGTCAAATATCTGAATTTAGTTTGACACTAGCTATAATAATAATAATATCATAATATTGGTATCGTTTTGAAAGCAGATATTTTTTGCTAATTGTATTATTGGTTCAGTTCAGTTCAGTCACTCAGTCGTGTCCGACTCTTTGCAACCCCATGAACTGCAGCATGCCAGGCCTCCCTGTCCATCACCAATTCCCGGAGTTCACTCAAACTCACATCCATCGAGTCAGTGATGCCATCCAGCCATCTCATCCTCTGTCATCCCCTCTCCTCCTGCCCCCAATCCCTCCCAGCATCAGAGTCTTTTCCAATAAGTCAAATCTTCACATGCGGTGGCCAAAGTATTGGAGTTTCAGCTTCAGCATCAGTCCTTCCAATGATTACCCAGGACTGAGCTCCTTCAGGATGGACTGGTTGGACCTCCTTGCAGTCCAGGGGACTCTCAAGAGTCTTCTCCAACACCACAGTTCAAAAGCATCAATTCTTCAGTGCTCAGCTTTCTTCACAGTCCAACTCTCACATCCATACCTGACCACTGGAAAAACCATAGCCTTGACTAGATGGTCCCTGGTGGCTCAGATGGTAAAGCGTCTGCCTGCAATGCAGGAGACCCGGGTTCAATCCCTGGGTCAGGAAGATCTCCTGGAGAAGGAAATGGCACCCCACTCCAGTACTCTTGCCTGGAGAATCCCATGGACGGAGGAGCCTGGTGGTCTACAGTGCATGGGGTCGCAAAGAGTCGGACACGACTGAGTGACTTCACTTCACTCACTTGACTAGATGGACCTTTACCAAATGAAACATTTTTTGCTGTTTCAAATGTGCTACTTTTTGAAGTTTCTTGAATTTTATAGTAAATGGGTGAAAGGAGCAAGAATATAACTTCTGCAGTATTTTTATCTTGAAAGGATTGTGTTATGAACTGTTCTTTGATTTTTTCCAAGACTAACAAACCTTTACTAAACAGTGCAGTTTTGAAGGTTGTAAGAAGACCTTTAAGAAACATCAGCAGCTGAAAACCCACCAGTGCCAGCACACCAACGAACCACTGTTCAAGTAGGTACTTCGCATAGGTGAAAACCTCTTAAAGCTCAGGCAGAGATAAGATTAAAATGCACAGGTGGCGTGCACATGCTCAGAAACAGTTTCTTAATCAACGTTTTCCTATTAAGTTGTACGGTCTATGCCCACTTATATATTGGGGCATTTCAGAATATGCTTTTGTTTCTTCAAAAGAAAGAGTAATGTGTTTCAGAATCATTTGTGAGATTAGTACAGTTGTGGTTAAGCTTAACTATCTATATAGAGCCTGTTGAATAATACGAAATGTCCTTATGAGAATGCTGGGTATTCCTTTCCTGTAGAACAAAGGTAACTGAGCTTAGCCTGCATCAGAAGTGGCTTCAGGAAGAAGAGGGGACTGGGCACGTTGGCAGAGACTTGCAGAGGACGCCTGCTGACAGCTGCCCTGCAGAGCCCAGGCTGATGGCCGTGTGCGAGCTGAGCTGAGCTGCCTGCGCCTGTTTCAGCTCACGGGCCCTGGGCCTGGCACTTGCGGCAGCGGCAGTGCCGGTCCCCGCTGGCAGCCCTGCTGCCTCTTCTCGTGCCGCTGCTGGCCGGATTGCAGAAGCGGCGCGCTTGTTATGGCTCCCCAGAGCCAGTGCATCTACAGCCCTGTTTTCACACCATCCCGTGGCAGCAGCATTAAGGAAACCAGACACAACGATTCAGGATGGCTTGGGTATTTACCCCAGCCATCTTTCTGTGGCCATGGAAACGAGGTGCATTATCCAAAGTACAAAGATGGAAACTGTTTAATTTGATCACATAAGCATTAAAAAAAAAAAACAAAAAAAAACTTTTTTTCTCAGTTTACTCTGCCCAGGGCTGATCAAGTAACTTGCATCTCACCTGCAATTAGGTCTGAATTTGAAGTCCCAATTTAATGACTGCTTTGGTTGTAGGAGAGGAGCTTCCCTGAGAGGGGTTTAGACGGTAAAGAATCTGCCTGCAATGCAGGAGACCTGGGTTCCACCCCTGGGTCGGAAATATCCACCTGGAGAAAGCAATGGTGACCCACTCCAGTATTCTTGCCTGGAGAATCTCATGGACAAAGGAGCCTGGTGGGCTACAGTCCATGGGGTCACAAAGGGTCAGACACAACTGAGTGACTAGTGCTTTTACTTTAGTTGTGGGAAGAGGGGACTGGCAGGGCAGGACAGCATACTGTTTGTTTTAGTACAGTTAGTCCTGCCAGTGGGTCGATCGGCTGACACACATGTGTTGTTAACCCAGGTGTACCCACGAGGGATGTGGAAAACACTTTGCCTCCCCCAGCAGACTGAAGCGGCATGGGAAGGTCCACGAGGGTAGGTCCCGGTGCCCACCCTGACAGGCACAACAGCCGTAGTGTGTGTGATACTCTGATCTAGCTTGTTTTTGATAATAATCATTTTCCTTTCAGTCTAATTTGATTGTTGTTTATACTGAATATTCACAAAAGACAACATGCCAGTCTGTTTTTTTAATAGGCTATATTTGTCAAAAAGAATGTTCTTTTGTGGCAAAAACATGGACAGAGCTTCTAAAACACATGAGAGAAACCCATAAAGGTAAGGCCAGCATGGGGGACATGATAGAAATGTAATATCTGCTCCTGTAGAACTGACTGAGTGCTTTTAGAGGGTAAACTATTACACATGCTCGGGAAAGTAATAGATTATTATCTATTACTCTCTGTAGTATGTCTTGTTAAGCGCTGGGTCCCTCTCATGATCAGAGAGACCCGTAGCCCCAGGTTCAGGAGGAGCTGGGCCGGGTCTCCAGGCCTGTGCTCACCTGGCATCTTAAAGGCTCCAGCGGGGGAGGCATGTGGGGAGGCCCTGGCTGGAGTCTACGGGGGCAGCTGGGGAAGTGTGCCCTCTGTGCCCGAGGACAAGGGAGCAGACGGGTCTGAGTAACTTGCTCCCCTGCCCGCAGTCCCATGCAGAGAAGCCCTGTGCTTAACAGAGGGCCGGGGACCGTGTATTACATAGGAATTTAGGAGAGCTAAGGCAGACCTTCAAGAAGCAAGCACTGGAGTTCGCTTCCTCCACCCGACATTCTGACTGGCGTGTTGTCATCAGGTTTCTGGCGTTGAACCCATTCCTTGATATAAATGTGTTAGCTTTTTCTCTATGGTTAACGCCGGGGACGCGGGCTCCCCTGGCTTCTGCTCCCCCAGAGGACATAAGGTGTGGCGTGTGCCAGAAAACATTTAAGCGCAAGGACTTCCTGCGGCAGCACATGAGGATGCACACCCCCGAGCGGGACGTGTGCCGGTGTCCACGGGCAGGCTGCGGCCGCACCTACACCACCGCCTTCAACCTCCAGAGCCACATCCTCTCCTTCCACGAGCAGCAGCGCCCCTTCGTGTGCGAGCATGCTGGCTGCGGCAAGACCTTTGCCATTTCCATCGAGTCAGTGATGCCATCCAGCCATCTCATCCTCTGTCATCCCCTCTCCTCCTGCCCCCAATCCCTCCCAGCATCAGAGTCTTTTCCAATAAGTCAAATCTTCACATGCGGTGGCCAAAGTATTGGAGTTTCAGCTTCAGCATCAGTCCTTCCAATGATTACCCAGGACTGAGCTCCTTCAGGATGGACTGGTTGGACCTCCTTGCAGTCCAGGGGACTCTCAAGAGTCTTCTCCAACACCACAGTTCAAAAGCATCAATTCTTCAGCGCTCAGCTTTCTTCACAGTCCAACTCTCACATCCATACCTGACCACTGGAAAAACCATAGCCTTGACTAGATGGTCCCTGGTGGCTCAGATGGTAAAGCGTCTGCCTGCAATGCAGGAGACCCGGGTTCAATCCCTGGGTCAGGAAGATCTCCTGGAGAAGGAAATGGCACCCCACTCCAGTACTCTTGCCTGGAGAATCCCATGGACGGAGGAGCCTGGTGGTCTACAGTGCATGGGGTCGCAAAGAGTCGGACACGACTGAGTGACTTCACTTCACTCACTTGACTAGATGGACCTTTACCAAATGAAACATTTTTTGCTGTTTCAAATGTGCTACTTTTTGAAGTTTCTTGAATTTTATAGTAAATGGGTGAAAGGAGCAAGAATATAACTTCTGCAGTATTTTTATCTTGAAAGGATTGTGTTATGAACTGTTCTTTGATTTTTTCCAAGACTAACAAACCTTTACTAAACAGTGCAGTTTTGAAGGTTGTAAGAAGACCTTTAAGAAACATCAGCAGCTGAAAACCCACCAGTGCCAGCACACCAACGAACCACTGTTCAAGTAGGTACTTCGCATAGGTGAAAACCTCTTAAAGCTCAGGCAGAGATAAGATTAAAATGCACAGGTGGCGTGCACATGCTCAGAAACAGTTTCTTAATCAACGTTTTCCTATTAAGTTGTACGGTCTATGCCCACTTATATATTGGGGCATTTCAGAATATGCTTTTGTTTCTTCAAAAGAAAGAGTAATGTGTTTCAGAATCATTTGTGAGATTAGTACAGTTGTGGTTAAGCTTAACTATCTATATAGAGCCTGTTGAATAATACGAAATGTCCTTATGAGAATGCTGGGTATTCCTTTCCTGTAGAACAAAGGTAACTGAGCTTAGCCTGCATCAGAAGTGGCTTCAGGAAGAAGAGGGGACTGGGCACGTTGGCAGAGACTTGCAGAGGACGCCTGCTGACAGCTGCCCTGCAGAGCCCAGGCTGATGGCCGTGTGCGAGCTGAGCTGAGCTGCCTGCGCCTGTTTCAGCTCACGGGCCCTGGGCCTGGCACTTGCGGCAGCGGCAGTGCCGGTCCCCGCTGGCAGCCCTGCTGCCTCTTCTCGTGCCGCTGCTGGCCGGATTGCAGAAGCGGCGCGCTTGTTATGGCTCCCCAGAGCCAGTGCATCTACAGCCCTGTTTTCACACCATCCCATGGCAGCAGCATTAAGGAAACCAGACACAACGATTCAGGATGGCTTGGGTATTTACCCCAGCCATCTTTCTGTGGCCATGGAAACGAGGTGCATTATCCAAAGTACAAAGATGGAAACTGTTTAATTTGATCACATAAGCATTTAAAAAAAAAAAAAAAAAAAAACTTTTTTTCTCAGTTTACTCTGCCCAGGGCTGATCAAGTAACTTGCATCTCACCTGCAACTAGGTCTGAATTTGAAGTCCCAATTTAATGACTGCTTTGGTTGTAGGAGAGGAGCTTCCCTGAGAGGGGTTTAGACGGTAAAGAATCTGCCTGCAATGCAGGAGACCTGGGTTCCACCCCTGGGTCGGAAATATCCACCTGGAGAAAGCAATGGTGACCCACTCCAGTATTCTTGCCTGGAGAATCTCATGGACAAAGGAGCCTGGTGGGCTACAGTCCATGGGGTCACAAAGGGTCAGACACAACTGAGTGACTAGCGCTTTTACTTTAGTTGTGGGAAGAGGGGACTGGCAGGGCAGGACAGCATACTGTTTGTTTTAGTACAGTTAGTCCTGCCAGTGGGTCGATCGGCTGACACACATGTGTTGTTAACCCAGGTGTACCCACGAGGGATGTGGAAAACACTTTGCCTCCCCCAGCAGACTGAAGCGGCATGGGAAGGTCCACGAGGGTAGGTCCCGGTGCCCACCCTGACAGGCACAACAGCCGTAGTGTGTGTGATACTCTGATCTAGCTTGTTTTTGATAATAATCATTTTCCTTTCAGTCTAATTTGATTGTTGTTTATACTGAATATTCACAAAAGACAACATGCCAGTCTGTTTTTTTAATAGGCTATATTTGTCAAAAAGAATGTTCTTTTGTGGCAAAAACATGGACAGAGCTTCTAAAACACATGAGAGAAACCCATAAAGGTAAGGCCAGCATGGGGGACATGATAGAAATGTAATATCTGCTCCTGTAGAACTGACTGAGTGCTTTTAGAGGGTAAACTATTACACATGCTCGGGAAAGTAATAGATTATTATCTATTACTCTCTGTAGTATGTCTTGTTAAGCGCTGGGTCCCTCTCATGATCAGAGAGACCCGTAGCCCCAGGTTCAGGAGGAGCTGGGCCGGGTCTCCAGGCCTGTGCTCACCTGGCATCTTAAAGGCTCCAGCGGGGGAGGCATGTGGGGAGGCCCTGGCTGGAGTCTACGGGGGCAGCTGGGGAAGTGTGCCCTCTGTGCCCGAGGACAAGGGAGCAGACGGGTCTGAGTAACTTGCTCCCCTGCCCGCAGTCCCATGCAGAGAAGCCCTGTGCTTAACAGAGGGCCGGGGACCGTGTATTACATAGGAATTTAGGAGAGCTAAGGCAGACCTTCAAGAAGCAAGCACTGGAGTTCGCTTCCTCCACCCGACATTCTGACTGGCGTGTTGTCATCAGGTTTCTGGCGTTGAACCCATTCCTTGATATAAATGTGTTAGCTTTTTCTCTATGGTTAACGCCGGGGACGCGGGCTCCCCTGGCTTCTGCTCCCCCAGAGGACATAAGGTGTGGCGTGTGCCAGAAAACATTTAAGCGCAAGGACTTCCTGCGGCAGCACATGAGGATGCACACCCCCGAGCGGGACGTGTGCCGGTGTCCACGGGCAGGCTGCGGCCGCACCTACACCACCGCCTTCAACCTCCAGAGCCACATCCTCTCCTTCCACGAGCAGCAGCGCCCCTTCGTGTGCGAGCATGCTGGCTGCGGCAAGACCTTTGCCATGAAGGTGAGCCCTGCCACCCTTGGGGTCTGCACCTTTTCTGCGAGGCACCCGGGAGATGGGGGCAGGGGGAGGCCGGAGGGCGGGGGTCTGGCCCATCACTCTGGCTCCAGCGGGAGTGGTTCTCCACCAAGCTGGGCAAACACCAGATGGGCCCCTGCCCCCTGAAGTCCAGCCCTCAGCATGGCTGGAACCTGCCGGAAATGCACATCCAGGCCCCGCTCCCGACCCACTGACTCAGAAGTCTGGGGGATGGGTCCACTCATTTGTTTTTTAACCAACTTCCCGGGTGATTCTTAGGTGACTAAATTTGAGACCCCGTGGCCGGTGGCACCATCTGCATACTGTTCATTAAGAGTCTCCTGATGTCCTGGGTGTCCTTTTGAACTGCAGTGGTCTGGGGGTTGGGAACTGGGTGGGGTCTGAAAGCTTCGGGATATTAGTCTAGATTTTGAGAGCAGGACCCTGACCTTGTGGACCCGTGCCCAGTTGGTGCTCTCACAGGCAGTGGCTGAACTACAGTAGACAGTGGGGGGTGAGGGTCGTGGTCAGCGACAGGGCAGAGACCAGACCCGGGCCAAATTTTCCAGGGGTGTTGGGGGTGCTATAGACACCGGGGCAATTAGAAGAGTCTCCCTCCTTCAGCTCAGAAGAGTCCATTCTGATCTGGCCCCCTCCCACCCCTGCCCGCTCTGCAGGCGGGGAGCGCACACACTCCTAACCTGGGTTCTCCGGGAAGGCAGGGATTTCAGTGGAGGGAGCAGTGTGCTCCAGTGCTAGAGGTCAGATCCCTCCACAGAACAGAACAGAAAGAAGGATGTTGGTTTATCTGAGTAACTCAAGGGACTTTACTCACTGTAAATATACTCACTGTCTCTCTCTCCTTCATTGCAGCAGAGCCTCAGCAGGCATGCCATTGTGCATGACCCCAACATGAAGAAAATCAAAGTAAGTTGAGACTTAGCATGCTGTTAATTTTAAAACATTAATTGCTTAAACCAGATGCTAAATATGCTATTTGGCGTATTTTCAACTACTTATTAGTTTGTGAGTCTGTACGACTATTGAAGGCAGTTATGTGGAGTTCACGTCTTTATTTATGACAGTTTTATTGTATGCTGCAATAGTTGCATACCTGACAGGCATACAATTCGGATAGTTTTGATTTTGAATTAAAGTTAGTCATCCCTTGGTATCCATGGGGAGTCCGCAGGTGCTTGAGTATACGTAGATTTTCGACTGTGCTCGTGTCCATGTGCCTTACCCCCTGCCCTCCTACCCCTGAGTTCCAGGGTCACCTGTATTTGCATGTAACCTCCACACATCTTCCTGTGTACCATGAATTATCTCTATGTTACTTATGATACCTGATACAGTGGAAATGCTGTGTAAATTGTTGTCAGCACACAGCAAATTCAAACTTTGCCTTTGGGAACTTTCTAAATTTTTCCTTTTTTAAAAACACTTTGGATGGGCTGTTGGTTGACCCAGCTGCAGAACCTGCAGACATGAGGCCTGACTGGCTCTGTCTTCCTTATTCCCTAAGGTGAGGCCGTCTCGTGGGAAGCGGAGCCTGGCCTCCCGACTCAGTGGGTACCTCCCTCCTAAGGGGACACAGGGCCAGGCTGTGCCTTTGCCCAGGAATGGGGAGCCGCTGAGCTGCATGGAAGGCCACACGCTCTCCATGTCGCCATGCTGACCGCAGCTGCACATCCGCCTGCGCTGTGTGGAGGACCACAGACCAGCCGATGCAGTTCTCTCCCCTGGAAGCATGTGTTTATTAAAGTCACTGGGGCAGGACACCAGATGCTCCATCCTTCCCATCTCCCCTGTTCAGAGCATCTCTTCTTGGGGTGTCCAGAGCTGCTCTCCACGCAGCCTCCTCCTTTTTGCTCAAGGGACGAAGAACACACATCACAGCCTTGCCTCCTCTGATGGGCTGCGGCCGGGCTGAGAAGGTTGCAATTCCAGACATGGCCTGGACAATTCGATTACACGTCTCTTCCTAGAAGAGGAAACAAAAGGCTAGTATGAAACCAGCACCTCTGATTGTTTCCAGTGTTCATGCTTATCTGATACCCATAAAAACCAACATTCTTGAACTGCTATATAAGGGATTTGCTAAATCAAATTGTATAGACCTGGTTAAGCTGATCGAAAACTGTACAATAACCAGGTGGTTATACAAACTCCATGGAACTAGTCCAACACACTAAAAGCTTGATAGTTTTGAATCCCCCGTCATGACACTGATTGGCTGTTTGGCCCAAACCACCCTTTCACGAAAAGTGCAAAGTGGTGGGTTTGGGCACTGCAGGGCCCCCTTACCCCCTAGGTTGTCAGCTCGGTGCTCTTCCCAACTGTCCTTCACAGAGTCACTGAGGTGGTTAGAAAAAGACACATGGTTCTAGAGATTCTGGGTGGGCTGGACTGGGCCCAGGGCCTGGGTCATTCTAGTCTGGAGCTAGAGCTGAGAACCACTGGAGTAAATGCTGCCTTTATCTACTGCTGTGTAACTCCAAAAGCCAAATCCACAGATCCTCCACAGACTTATCCTGGACTGTAAACTAACACTTCCTAGCAGAGTTTGACTTGACTGCTTCTCAGAGGCATTTATAAAGAGGAATCGGGCTTAAAAAGATGAACCCATACAGTCTCTAGTTTTCCTATTTAAATGTTAGACCCTCTACAGTCTGTGAAGTAGAATAGTATATAGCCCTTAAGTGAGGAAGTAGTGTTCTCACATGGCGAAGTACTTAATGCTACGGTGGAAAGTGTGTGTACATTTGCATTTTGAAAACCCAATGAGAAAGCTGCCACCAAGACTAGGCAGAATTATTACTTTTCTCTGCCTTTACGTTTTCCAGGTTTTCCACAGCTGTATTTGTAAGTTCAGAAAACAAGCAGTCGCTCAGGCCTGTTTCCACTTACCATTTTGTCCTCGGGCTCATCTGCACTCTTCCCTTTCTTTACTGTAATCTGGACTTTGTACTTTTTTTCGATCCACTGCTGAATCTGTTTATTCTTTGTGTTCAGATCATGTTGTCCAATATTTGAAGAAAAAGTCAGTTCCTTGGTCAGGGTGGGTCCTAGGTTGAAAGAGTGAGATCTGGGGCTAGTCTGTGAGGCCTGGGTTTTACCACACGTGCGTCCTAAGGTCTACGCTGCTACAGGCCCTCCTGTCTGCCTGGTATTAATGGTTTCACCCTCCAGTTAAATAGAGGAGACAGACACAAGGTGAAATACCACTTTTGTAGTTGCCAAGTAAGAGTACCTGAACAGGGAATGCTTCCGTTTATCATTACCATTGTTTGATGAAAGAACAAAGGAATGGTCCTTTAAAGAGAACCAGGTACTTTTTTTTTTTTATTTTGGGTGGTGGATAACAGGTGTTCACTGTACTTTTTCTTTGTCCTTTTTTAATTTAAATAAAAATAATTTTTCTTAAAAGAAACACCTCTTTGCTTCTCAGAGCTCCTACCAGCTGGTTAGAGTCCTCTCAGCCCTTCCGCCACCTCTGAACCAAGCTTCTCAGGCTGTTCACCGTTTTTCAAATGTGACGCGTTTTGATGCCCTTACACTGCAGTGGGCCTCTTCTGGATATTTTTGGTTTTCTAGTCAATATCCCTGTTGCTAAATGTGGTGTGTAGAGAATCGACACATTCTGACCTCTAGTGATCAACAGTTACTAGCCATCATGAAGAACAAACCTCTTCACTAAATTCAGTTCATGGCTTCTGTAAGGTTTAAGTGACAAGTTGGTAAAACATGTTGCGTGTTCCTACTCGATCACAGTGGGCATGGGAGATGCTCTGGGGATGACTTCAGAGTTAGGAGCGCTTCTCTGTAATGAACTGCCTGCCTCCCTTCAGAGATGAGGGGAGAGGAGGAGGGGACCCAGGGCAGCCAAGAGGCCAGGACAGGACCAGGAACTCATCCCCACCTCTCCCACACCTCACCCCATGCGGCGCTCTGCGGTCCCAGCTCTGGGAGGCCCCGCCACGGTCAGAGGGGAAAAGAGCGCCCATTGTTTTGGTGGTGGTCGCCTTGTCTGTCTCTCATTTTGCACAAGGGTCGAGGAAGAGATGATGGACACAGAGTAGCAAGGGAAAAGGAACACAAGTAAGTGGATGAGAAACACACACTGGACACAGTAGTAAAACGGGATCCCAGTTACTCACTGCCTGTTCTTACAGGTACTTGGCAGATGCCCGATTTAAACGGCAGATCTGCCGGCCCAAGGGACATGGGAGCAGAGAGTAGGGTACCTACCCGGCTTGGGTGCGGCCCTCTCTGCCTCTCTAAGCCGCATCCGCTCCTGGTGGATCTGTGCGCCCGTCAGGAGCTGGTACTGCGGGGGCTCCGTGCTGGCGTCCCTCTTCACTAGCCGCAGGTCCCGCTCAGCCATGAGCCTGATCACGTTTGCCCGGTGCATGTGGCCCAGGTCGTTGCCCTGTTCGTCCAGCACGTGAATGATGCGCTCGTTGATTTTTCTCCCAACGCTACTGAAAGCCGTCTTGTTCTTTTCTTTCTTTGTCCTCTCGTCCTGGGTGTCTTCAGTGCTAAAAGCTTTCACGTGAAAGAGGCAGGGCAGTCTTGGGGACTGCTGTGTGGGCGCCGGCCCCTGTAAGATGTATTTGCCCAAACATCTTCGAATGCAGTAATTCTCAGTCTTTACAGTTTGTAATGTTAACTTCTTGAGGAAAAGAACAGCCATCCTATAAAGCAGGGAAAAAAGATCATTCAAACGCAGCTGTTCATTCCCGTGGGCTGGTGCTGTGGTACACGGAGGCGGCTGGTCAGAGGGAGCAAGAGGACGCGGTGCCTCAGACAGCGCTTCTCCGGGACACTGCCGGGGTGTGTAAGGCTGGGACTCCCTCTGGTCCAACTTTGATCCTCCTGGGCTGTGTACCCCAGCCCTCTTGCCCGTCACCACCGCACACACCCACTGTTGACCAGGACATAGCACAGGAAGTGATGGGAGGTGCGCACTCTCACTGCCCTGCCCCTCAGGTACCCAGGTGGATCCCTGCAGCGCCATCCCTGCAGCGTACCTGCCCGCCCAAGCCCTCCACCCAGGCAGCACCCTCGGGTCAGCATGTGCAGGACTGAGTTCCACCTGCCCTCCCGCCCCCAGCTCAGGCCTCCTGTCTCTGTATCACATACACACTTACACACTTCATGTGTGATATAGAGCTAAGTAATCCCCAAACAGCTAAGTGATCCTTGGCCCTTCTTTTCCTCTTAGCCGTTCATCAGCAGATCCTGTTGTTCCACCTCTAAAAGCCACCAGGACCCAACCACTCCCCATCCCCTCCCTTGCCGTCACCCCTCCGCAGAGTGCTGTGATCACCTCTTACCTGGGTCAGGTCTCAGCCTCCTGACCGCCTCCCGCAGCTGCCCTTGCCCCTGATGACCCATCACCCATGCTAAAGCACGGACATCAGACCACAGCCCCACTGTGCTCACAGCCCTCTGGGGCCCCCACCTCACTCCAGAGCCCTCCCCCACCCCGCCCCACTCCGCCCACAGCACCCAGCCCACCTCCTCCACTCACTCTTCCAAGATTGTGGGCTCCTTGCTGTTCTTGTAAACACTACACACACACACCCCACCCCTATATGATCCTTTCCCTCAGACAATGCAGCTTCATTCAGTTCTCAGCGATGCCCTGCCTGTCCATTCTGTAAATAACACATCCCATCCTTGCAAACCCATCACTTTGCCCTTTAAAAGCATTCACTGCTGACGTTTATCTGCACACAACATTCGTGATCTTCCCTCAGTAGAATGTAAGCTTCATGAGAAAACATGTCTGTCCACTGGGTTAGAAGCGTGGCAAGGAACCCATTGGGTTCTAACCCAGCGCCTAGAGTCTGTCCCAGTACATGCAGCATCCTCAGTATCCTCTTGGGGCCGATTCCAGGGCCCCCAGAGACACCCAAATCCACGGACACTCGAGTCCTGCATGTAAAACACTGTGTGTTTGCATGTAACCTGTGTACATCCTCCCAGATACCACATCATCTCTAGGTTACTTACAAAACCTGACAGTGAAAATGATATGTCAGTAGCTGCCTGGCATAGCAAATCAGTCTTGCTTTTGGGAACTTTCTGGAGTTTTTTTTCCCTGAGTATTTTCAGTCATGGTTGGTTGCATCCATGGATGCAGAACTGGTGGAGGACTGGCCATATGTGCTGAATGAATGTGTGAGTCAAAGGAGACGGTCGGGGGGAGGCGGTGTCCACGGGCGTTTATCCCGGGCCTTCAGGTGCATCACCCCACCCGCCACACACAAGGCTGCTAAGCGCGGTATCTGTCTATTCGAGAAACTCAACTTTCCTCCTTATATCTTCTTTTCAAAACCTAGGGTCTTTTTTCCCAGGAGTATTTGATCATATCACTGCGTCGGCTTCTTCTGACAATCTTCTATAGTACCATGAGAAAATATCAGATTTATGAATAAACCTTGAATAAAACGACCCATGCTTTACCAAAGAAGAAAACAGTTCCTAGCTGGCATTTCAAATGTCCACCACCCTCCATGAGATCTGTGATGTTTCATCCATGGTGAATGAGGCACCTGGAGTCATGCAGAAGGACCCCACCTGCAGATGCTGCAGAGGCCCCAGGATTGGACTGAAACTGGGTTTAAATAGCTGAGCCACATCAAAAAGTCTACAAACAATAAACGCTGGAGAGGGAGTAGAGAAAAGGGAACCCTCTTACACTGTTGGTGGCAATGCAAACGGGTACAGCCACTATGGAGAACAGTGTGGAGATTCCTTAAAAAACTGGAAATAGAACTGCCATATGACCCAGCAATCCCACCACTGGGCATACACAACAAGGAAACCAGAATCGAAAGAGACACGTGTACCCCAATGTTCATGTTTACAATAGCTAGGACATGGAAGCAACCTAGATGTCCATCAGCAGATGAATGGATAAGAAAGCTGTGGTACATATACACAATGGAGTACTACTCAGCCATTAAAAAGAATGCATTTGAATCAGTCCTAATGAGGTGGATGAAACTGGAGCCTATTATACAGAGTGAAGTAAGTCAGAAAAACACCAATAGTGTGTATTAACGCATATATATGGAATTTAGAAAGATGGTAACGACAACCCTATATGCAAGACAGCAAAAGAAGTACAGATATAAAGGACAGACTTTTGGACTCTGTGGGAGAAGGCAAGGGTGAGATGATTTGAGACAACAGCACTGAAACATATATTACCATATGTGAACTAGATCACCAGTCCAAGTTCAATGCATGAAGCAGCCACTCAAAGCCGGTGCACTGGGACAACCCTGAGGGACGGGATGGGGAGTGAGGTGCGGGGTGGGGTTCAGGATGCAGGACACATGTACACCTGTGGCTGATTCGTGTTGATGTATGGCAAAAACCACTACAATACTGTAAAGTAATTAGCCTCCAATTAAAATTAATTTTTTAAAATTATAATAACTAATCATAAAATGCCATTAAATGTATACCACTATGAAAAATTAAATAAATAGCTGAGCTACTTACTGCTCAACAGCAAACAATCAGACACTTATTCATGGAGGAAGCCCCCAAAGCAAAAAAAGCAGAAAAGTCTGAAGACGCTGGAGAAAACTTCTATTTATCATGAAACAGCACATGTGCCCTGTGTGATGAATCGGCAATCCATTACACAGAACAAGGGAGCAAATAACCTAGGCAGAGGAAGAAGATGGATTTCAGAAGAACCCTGAAGTTTTCCTAAGAATGAAGACATGATTTTCTTTCCCCCATTCTTCCTAATTCTCTAATTTTTATAAGGAGGAAGTATTTTATACTAATAAATTCTATGTGTTTACAAAATAAAAACTGTTTCTGAAAGATAACGTAATTTTTTTAAAAAGCTTTAAAAACACTTTCCAAAAAGAGGAAAAGGTAAATAGTAGATTTACTTTTTTTTAAAGCATCTTTACCGTTATTCAAATTTTAAAAGGATTTAAACCATCTTGACTTACACAGCAGTTATGCTTCAATACTAGCTGAGTTTTGACTTCAGATCAGCAAAACTGAAGATATACATATTTCTTCAAAATAAATTTTATATAGATAAACATATAAATACAGAGTTCAGTTCAGTTCAGTCGCTCAGTCGTGTCTGACTCTTTGCGACCCCATGAATTGCAGCATGCCAGGCCTCCCTGTCTGTACTCCTTTTCCTATTTGGAACCAGTCTGTTGTTCCATGTCCAGTTCTAACTGTTGCTTCCTGACCTGCATATAGGCCGCAGGAGCGGCCGAGAGGAGCTACCCCACATCTGAGGTCAGGGGCGGCAGCCGGGAGGAGCTACCCAACGCCTGAGGTCAGGGACGGCGACCAAGAGGAGCAACCCCACGTTCAAGGAGTGGTGGCTGCACAGGTGCAGGAGGGCCGAGAGGAGCTACTCCATGTTCAAGGTCAGGAGAAGCAGCTGTTAGGAGATACCCCTCGTCCAAGATAAGGAGCAGTGGCTGGGGTTTGCTGGAGCAGCCGTGAAGAGATAACTCATGTCCAAGGTAAGAGAAACCCAAGTAAGATGGTAGGTGTTGCGAGAGGCATCAGAGTGCAGACACACAAACCATAATCACAGAAAACTAGTCAATCTAATCACACGGACCACCGCCTTGTCTAACTCAATGAAATACAGAGTTAGGGGGAAAAAAATCTGTGATATTAAATTTGAGAGACAAATAACAAATTCAAGTCATTGAGAAACTTTTTATCAGGAAAATTCTCAAACACATACAGAAGAAAGAGCAAAAGGAAGCCCGAAGCATCCATCGCTCAGCTCCAACTCTCAGCACGTCAGCCAATGTGCTTCCTCTCCACCAACAACTGCTCCCCGGACCCCAACATCCAGGAACGACTTTACAGTAAAGTCCCGTCTCATCAACAGACAATTGAGTACATCACCTCTAAGAGCTGAGGACTTGCTTATCTTCTGAATAACAACAGTAACACATCCCAACTAATAATCATTCCTCTACATCATCAAATATCCAGGCTTCAGATGTCCCTGGTAGTTACCATTCTGTTTATGTTTCATTTACAACTTGATTGCATGAAGAGACTCTCACTGGCCAAATATGTGATCATTTACACATCAGTGACTGAAATGAATTTCAACACACCAACCAGGCAAAAATCCATGAAAAAGAAAGACAGTTTGCCACAACTCTTATGTGACTAATAGCCTGACTCCTTACTTTGGAAATTGGTTATTAAAGAAAAAGAACTAAGTATTTATCCTACCTTTTTAGGAAGAACTATAATCATCCCCAGTCGATGAAGAAAAGTATTCTTTAGAGGAGAATGCCAGCTAATATCTGGAGAAGAAAAGTAAAAGTTAATTGAAAAGCACCATTTTCCCAGCTCCAATGAGACCACTGATTCAGGCTTGCTGTTCAGTCTCTAAGTCGCGTCTGACTCTTTGTTCAGGCCTAGATGGATGCAAACATCATTAGGTAAAAGGCTGCTGAGGAAGCAAGGAGTTCATGGGGTGCCAAAGGGTGACCCAAGGAACACGTCCAAACGGAAGCAGGAAACACATGTTCCAGCTGTCACCCCATAACGGGTCAGACTCAGCACTCTGACACCCTAACACTTGTCTTTTCGTGGGACGGGTAATCCTGTGAAACAGGCCTGCCAAAAAGGCTGAACCGGAACAGCATCAAGCCTCTAGACTGAGCTCCTGGTTTTCAAGGATATAAGGGCCAGACTGTTGAGAGAAACAAGTCAGATGACACAGCAAGGAAACCACTGACAAATCCAGACTATGGGACAAGACCGCTGGCTTCAAGCCTTACGAAAATATCAGTGTCACTGGGAACTTGGATTAAAAGACTAAGGAGACATAATCATAAAATTCAATGTTCGAAAGAGAAGCAATTAAAAAGACACGTGGGGATAAGGGAGGAAGAACTGCACATGGCCTAGATTCATGATGGATTCGACTCTATCAGAAAAGTACTATTTTCTCAGCCATGAAAATGGCATTCTTAGGAAATCTTAGGGAGTTAGTCATGACATCTGCTTACTTACTCTGAAATGGTTCAGCAGCAAATAAATGTGATTATGGCAACATCTGCAGAAGCTTGATTATGCTTGTATGAGTGCTTAGTTGTTAGTCTTTCAACTTTTCTGTATTTAAATTTTTTTTTTCATAATTAAAAAGTTCATTTTAGAAAGAATCAACAACCTACAGTGAGGAAAAAATTCACTAGTCATGCCAATATGAGTATTCCAGTCTGTGTAATTGTATATTTACTATAATTTAATAAACTGGCACTCTGACTTTATGTATCCTTAACAAATATTTCTTTCATCAGCTGTAAGTCTATGTTTAAGCAGAGCCTATGTCTAAGGAACTTTACAAACTTAATGGTCTTTTTTCTTTTTAATGCAAATTGCCTTTCTTTCTCCATCTGGTTTTCATCAGATCAAGTCCAAAAGTGCCTTACCTGGTAAATGGTGATGATTTCAGTTTAAGGTAGAATGTGTACAATTTTCTGCTAACCAAAGTAGCTAAAAGCTAATGTGTATTTTAGAGAAGGGCTCTCAGAAGCTGGAAGCCCACCAGCATCATCTGGGGATGCTTTTTCAGAACACACGATGTATCCTCACCCCTCTCCTAGTTAACAGCTCCTGGTTTAGGACTCCCAGAAAAAGATGGCATAAGGAAGTGAGTAATAAAGCATTACAGTGTAAGTGGATTCAAGTAACTTATGCTGAGATGTCTTGAGCTACCCTTAACCTTTCAAGACTGATGCAAAATAGGAAGCCCGTTTCTCTGATGAGATGTCTTTGTCAAACATATAACAGCCTGAATGAATCAGATCTATCAAAATGAAAATGCTTATGTTCTTATGACAATACTGGTACACTTGGTCACTCCCACAACTATCATTTCTGAGACATTCAAAATATTTTAAGAGCCAGTTACCTTAAAGCCAGTTACTTAAAATCCACAGTTTGATAGTATGAGATATCCATTTCTGATTTTGTATTTATTCACACCTTACTGAAATCATGCTGTGTTGTTATCAGCTGCAGCTACTGGTAGTTTTAATTGAGTAGCTAACTCCACATTCTAGAGAGACACAGAAGGCTTCTTTTTTGCTGTTGTTCTTTACTTACTTGAGACGGGATCACTGAAAAACTCCACATCCTCTGAGCACTGGAGGACAGATTGACAGGCATCCCCAGAGCCCGTCTGCTCTGGTTGTGGCTCCTCTTCTGCAGCTCCTGCTACTTTCTGTCCTCACTCCACTTCCCGGGGCTCTTCTGCATCATCCCTGACCGTCCTAGATGATATAAGAAAAAATGTCAAGTTACATTATTCCAGATGTACACAACAGGGGAATTCTGGTGTTTGATCCACATATTCCATAAGAACTGGAATGTAAACATTAAGCCATAAAGTGGGCAGTCCTGAAATGTGTGGCACTTTCTTGTGCTGCATGTAGGGCTGCGTCCTTCACACTGTCACATGCGTCTTCAGTTGTCTCAAAGGAATCACATTCTTTGAGGACTGTTACCAAGTTCAAGCCTGTACTGCTCACCACACGACAGACCAACAAATCGACAGACGAGTTGCTGGGACAAGGAATGGTGACTTTGTTTGGAAAGCCAGCAGACTGAGAAGATGATGGACTCGTGTCCCAAAGAACCAACTTCCCTGAGTTAGAATTCTGACTTCTTTTATATGAAAAGGGGTAAAGTCCAGGTTCCAGCCAGACTCCAGAGGGGATATGTTAATTTCTTCCTCCTCGCAGCCATTCAGAAGTGGGACTGAACAAGGTGTTTTCTGTGACCTGAACAAAGGTATTTGAGCTTCACCTGGGAGGCAGGGTTCCTAAAGATGGACCACTGTGTAATTTAAGCTTGCAGGCAACATCTCTTTAATGATTAACTGGAATACAGAGGCGCTTCCCTATTATAAGACAACTTTCCCCAACTTTCATTAAGAAAATGCTTAAATATTCAGAAAAGTTACAATATTATAGTCAACACCCCAGTACTCATTCACCTAGATTCCACTGTTGCTCTCCTTGGTATATGTATATTTATTCCTCTTTCCATCCATTTTATTACATTTTGATACATTTCAAAGTAAGCTGCAGACACTGCTACACTTCACCCTCAAATACTTCAGCGTGCATATCATTACCTAGAGTTCAGTATTGGTTTATAACTCTTTTCATTTTGAGACAAAATTTACAAACAATGACATGTACAAGTCTTAAGCATATAATTTGACAGCACCTCTGTAACCAAACTCCTATCAACTGATGACATGAAAATAACTTCTATTTACTTGTTCACTAACTGTTTTTCTTTCCTACATAGCTGATATTGTATATTGATATCTATTATTTCCTGGGAGATTGGAACAAAAGTTACATGGATTCTAGTGGACTAAAATATTTATGAAATTAATTTTTCCAATTCTGATGACTTTTAAGAAGCTTCTGTCATGCCTTCCAAAGGAGTTTCACTAAGTCCTTCTGCCTGCAGCCTGCTCCCTGCCCCATGTGCCCACTCTGGTAGGGGCTGAGCACTGAGCACTGCAGACCCCAGGCCTGCAGGTTGCTGTCTGCTGGCTCTGGTTTTGCACAAAGTATTCTCCATACCGAGATGGGCTGTTTCAGAGCTAGAATAGTGACTAAAAACACCGGAAAAAGCCAACATAATATCTTGGCTAATTATTTAACATTTCTTTAGCCATAAAATTTTAAATTTATTTTTTAGTTATTTTATTGAAATAAGCATCCAGAAAACATTTTTAAAAAAGCTTTTAAATCCTGAGCTCAAGACTCAATCCTAAAATATGTACTTAATCCTGTATATTATTCTTCTAATCTGTCATCTCACCTTCCAGAACCCCCATCTCAGAGACCAGCATCTTTTCCAGGTCTGCTCTCCCGCACTCCCACAGCTAATCCAACACCAAGGCTTCTCAATGTTACTTCCAAACACCAATCAAATCCACCTACTTCTCTCCATGTCCATCTCCACCACCCTCCTGAGGACACCTCCCACCATCAGTCTCCTAACTAAGCTCTTGCACCTTGAACTCCTCCCCTCTGCACTGCTGGTGCTGGGTCCACACGCAGTGCCCGCCCACCTTAAAACTGCCTGCAGACTAAAGACCTATAGCTTTCAGGCGGCCAAAAGGCCCTTCCCGCCTCATTCCACACCAAAATTCCTTTATGCCTAAACCACACTGGCCTTGCTGATCATGAATGCTCTTCCCCCTTGGTTTACGAAACTCCTTTCCTGCCGAGCGCTGCCCTTCTCAGGGCATTCCTCTGATCACCTCCAAGACTAAGCCAGATCTCCCCTGAAAGCGCCCCCGCCCCCCACCCCGCATTTGTTTTTCGAGGTCAACGGTCAAGTATTTCCACAGTATAACCTCTTTCCACGATTATAATTTTGTGATTATTACTGATTCTCTCCTTCACTAGACGGTGAGTTTTGTGAAGCAAGGAACACACGTGACATACCCTTCCCGGAACCGCGCCTGGCACAGTAAAACCTCACAGCTTGCCCTCGGAACTACGGCTATTCAGTCAGAAAATGTTTTTACTTCTTTCAAGGAGCCTCATGCCAGGGAGCCCAGTAAATGATAAACGGGGGTAAAAAAAAGAAAAAGAAATCCCAGTTGTTTCGGCGACTTTCCTCCTGCATCCCTCCTTGGGCGGCCGCAGACAGCAAGGGTATGCAGGTGTCTACGCTGTCTCACCTGCCAGGCGCGGAGCCAGGGGCCGAGGGGCGGGGCTACGCGCGCCGAACGGACCAATCAGGTGCGATTTCGATGGCCGCGGCGCGCCAGGGCAGGAACCCGGCGTAGCGCCGTCCGGCCTGCGTATGTCCCCGTACGTGCGCCATGATGGCCAGACGGAGGACGTAGGGGCCGGAAGGACGGGCGCCCGGCCTAGCCCGGGCTCTAAGACAACTTTACACCCTGGCCGCGGTCCAGCCGCGCGGCAGCATCTGCAGTCCGCCGGCAGGTGGGCGGCATTGGCCTTCCAAGGACAACGACACGGCCGAACGCTAGGCCGCAGGCCTGCCCCTACGACCCCGTCTTCCCTCCGCAGGTCCCCTCACTCGCGCAGCGCCCCTGGCCTTTGGCTTTACCTGTACCGAGCCGCCGATTGTTGAGGTTTGGCGGCAGCAGCCCGCAAGCGGGCCCCCGGGTGAGACCCTCTTCGCCTTCCGTAGTGGGCGGGGCCTCGACTCCCGGCTTTAAAGGGAAGGCGACGTTAGGAGGGGAGTATTTCCGGCTGGCGGCTTCAAGTCCTCCGATAGAAAAGGGCGCGCAGCGGCCGCTCCCCCGGCTCCAGCCGCCACAGGTGGTGCGGCGATCGGAGGCTCGCTACCCCTCGATTCCTTACGTTGGCGCCCACCTCATTGTAGCTGCGTGCCCAGTGGGCTTACAGCTTGCATAGGCCTTTCTTATTTAATAAAATATTACTTTGATAGGATGGTTAATCAATTCAGTCCAGTTGTTAAGTCGTGTCCGACTCTTTGCGACCCCATTTACTGCAGCACACCAGGCCTCACTGCCCATCACCAGCTCCCGGAGTTTATTCAAACTCATGTCCATCCACTCGGTGACACCATCCAACCATCTCAACTTCTGTCATCCACTTCTCCTCCTGCCTTCTGTCTTTCCCAGCATCAGGGTCTTTTCCAGTGAGTCAGTTCTCGTCAGGTGGCCAAAGCATTGGAGTTTAAGCTTCAGCCTCAGTCCTTCCAATGAACATTCAGGACTGCTTTCCTTTAGGATGGACTGGTTGTATCTCTTTGCTGTCCAAGGGACTCTCAAGAGTCTGCTCCAACACCACAGTTCAAAAGCATCAATTCTTCGGTGCTCAGCTTTCTTTAGAGAACAACTCTCACATTCATACATGACTACTAGAAAAACCATAGCTTTGACTAGACAGGCCTTTGTTGGTAAAATAATGTCTCCGCTTTTTAATATGCTGTCTAGGTTGTCACTCTGCTTATTTAAGTTATATGCAGAATACATCATGAGAAACGCTGGGCTGGAGGAAGCACAAGCTGGAATCAATGTTGCTGGGAGAAATATCAATAACCTCAGGTATGCAGATGACACCACCCTTATGGAAGAAAGAGAAGAAGACTAAAGAGCCTCTTGATGAAAGTGAAAGAGGAGAGTTAAAAAGTTGGCTTAAAGCTCAACATTCAGAAAACGAAGATCATGGCATCTGATCCCATCCCTTCATGGCAAATAGATGGGAAACAGCGGCTGACTTTATTTTTCTAGACTCCAAAGTCACTACAGATGGTGATTGCAGCCATGAAATTAAAAGACGCTTACTTCTTGGAAGAAGAGTTATGACCAACCTAAACAGCATATTCAAAAGCAGAGACGTTACTTTGTCAACAAAGGTCTATCTAGTCAAGGCTATGGTTTTTCCAGTGGTCATGTATGGATGTGAGAGTTGGACTATAAAGAAAGCTGAGTGCCAAAGAATTGATGCTTTTGAACTGTGGTGTTGGAGAAGATCCTTGAGAGTCCCTTGGACTGCAAGGAGATCCAACCAGTCCATCCTAAAGGAGATCAGTCCTGGGTGTTCATTGGTAGGACTGATTCTGAAGCTGAAATTCCAATACTTTGGCCACCTGATGCAAAGAGCTGACTCATTGGAAAAGACCTTGATGCTGGGAGGGATTGGGGGCAGGAGAAGGTGATGACAGAGGATGAGATGGTTGGATGGCATCACTGACTCAATGGACATGGATTTGGGTGGACTCTGGGAGTTGGTGATGGACAGGTTTATTTCAGAGCCTGTGACTTCTGTAGGGTACTTGCAATCCAGCAGGACGCATCACTTTATTCTCATTAAATAGCTCCTCAAGCATTACCTCTTTGATTACAGATGAGGAAACTAGATCAGTCTTAAATAGCTCCTTGACAGCAATGAGCCATTTTTTTGTTTACTCATCAAATCCACGTGGTCTGGCCCAGAAGCTGAATATGAACAATGAAATGGTAAACCCAGGAAAAACTGTCTGCCTCAAAGGCTGATGGTTAGTATTTGCATATTGACCTTTTTGAAGTTAAATAAGAAGAGTTAAAGTTTCAGTTTCATTTTACCAGGAATATTCTTTAATAACAACATGGTTACTTGGTGTAAGTCTGGGAGTGGAGTGACCAGCACAAAACTTGGGAAATAGTGGGTGCTGACCACTGTGCTCCTTGCTTTCCTTCTATCAAGTCGTCTAATCTTCAGGAAAAGCCAATTACCTCATTTCACAGATGGTGGAATGAAGCCTAAAGAAGGTAAGTATTAATGGTTTGCCCAAAGTCTGGCAGCTAGTAGACTCAATTAAAAAAAAAAAAAAAAAATCCACCCAGGCAGCCCAGTGCGAAAGTTGGCTTTCTCAATGCTGAATGTCTCTTATGAAAAGAGTGAAGCAGTGGGGTTCGAGTCTGTGAAGATACTAAGTGAAATGTGTGGAACTGAATGGAGAGTTTAATACCCAAACTCAGGACTTAACAGTTTGGGGAGATTATGACCAAGTCGTCATCAGTAACTGGAGCTTCCTGTCAGCGCCCCTTTCGCAGCCCCTCTGAAGTACGAGCAGCCAGAGTGGATGCTTCGAGGAGTTCCCTAGACTGCAGGCGTCAGGTGTCTCAACTTCAAGAGACAGACGTTAGTGCTCCTGGAAGGAGATGAGCAGAAGGGTGGGTGTCACAGACATGGCCTCAGAAAGAAGCAGCCTCTTTTGATCTCTTCTGAACTCTGCTTTGACCTCAGCTGAAATGGGACCAGACAGCTTTCAAAGAACCATTGAGAGTTTTGGACTCGGCCCCACTGGGGGCCGACTTTAAAGACCCTTGACTAACGAAAGTAGAGCGGGCAGCTGGCTTTTTCAGGACCCCTCCCTGTATTTATGGCCTCTGCCTGCTAAGGCTCCATCCTTGCTTTGGGCATGTTATGTGACAATGCCACAAAGCCCTTGGAAGCTGTCTGATTTGATATGTTCATGGAAGAGGATTCTCAGTATAGAGAGCTTTCCCAATTGTTATTGTCTCTACCTATAATTCACCAAAAAAAAAAAAACCCTACAAAGCCCAGAATGTAAAACTGAAACTCCATAATATGACTCACAACCTGGTGACTAAAATTCCTACATTTTCCACCACAGTGTAATTTCCAGGTTATTTCCTGGTTAGTCCCTGAATGGCACATTTCCTCACACAGTGCAGATACTGGTGTTTTTGCCCTGAGAAAGGATTAAAGGAAACAATTCTGTCCCTCTCCTTGCCTGTTAGCTTTCAGAGTCCCCTCTCTTCCCCTGTGGTGCAGAGCGAGGCATGGGAGACAGCTGCTTAACCCGTCTTTGAGGTTCAGGAGTCTACTCTGTGATTTCCTCAAAAGTTGTTAACTCTAGGCTGTATCTTCATGATGCCCCAGTGACTGCAACAAATTAAGAAGCTAATCTGATAATAGTCCTGTATTTAGTTTGAAGTTATGTGGATGTGGCAAAGCCTGTCTGGGGTCAAATACTCAGCCTATTCTTCAACAAGTAGCTATTAATGGATTGTAGGTAGTTTATATACCCTCTTCCCACCGTCCATTAGATTGTAAACTCCCATCAGGACCGTTTTGCTAAAACAAAAGAACAGGAGTCTATTACGTGCAAGAGCCTGTGTGGTGCAGACCGAGTCCAGGGAGAGTGTTGGCTTGAATGTCAGCCGCTTTCTCATCTCGGAGCCATTTGGTAACGGAGAAGAGCCGTGCTCTGCTCTTTTGAGCATGTGTTTACAAACTTGTGGAAAGGGGCAGAGAAAGCATGGTGTGCTTGGGACTTTGACTGATGGAGGGTGACTTCAAAACCTCAGCCCTTAACACCTGAAAGCTGGAAGCCTTCTTACAGCATCTCTACCATTATCCCCAGGCAGGACTGCGATGAATCCATTCTGAACATGTAATCAGCTAGACTCTTAAAAAACAAAGCACCAAAATCCAGGCAAGGAGACCCAGCCCTCCGTCAGGAGCTCATCTCAGGGTTTTAAGGGGCTGAGGGACTCCTGTTTTACGAACCTAAATCCATCCGGCAGCTACTTCTGCTAGTTCCTCAGAAGAGCTGCACCATCTGGTGACCACGTCTGTGTCAAAACCCTTCACATACTCTCAAACTATTATTAGATTCAAAATAAATTTATTTACCACGTGAAAAGTTTCCCGTAACATTAGATTCCAGATTAATCGTTTCTCTTACCAAAAGTGATGGCACCAGACTTCCCTGGCGATCCAGTGACTAAGACTCTGCACTTTCACTGCAGAGGGCACTGGTTCGATCCCTGGTCCAGGAACTAAGATTCCACAAGCTGTGTGATGTGGCCAAGGAAAAAAAGTGATAACACCAATAATTAAAACATGACAGTGGTTGGGAATGACCAAAACAAATTTGTCAAATGAATGAAATTGTGAATTTTTTAAAAAAAGTTCTCATGTCTGCCAAGATATGGACGAGATGGTTGGATGGCATTACGGACTCAATGGACATGAGTTTGAGCAAGCTCCGGAAGATGGTGAAAGACAAGGAAGCCTGGCATGCTGCAGTCCATGGGGTTGCAGAGTCGGATATGACTGAACAACAGGTCTGCTGAACAACAGAGTCAGACTGAACAAGAGGTCTGCTAAGTAAAAACATGTTTATATATGAAAGGTCCTTTTATTGTCTGTGAGAAACGCTGTTATGCAACCAAATAAAGCAGAAAATCGGTTCAAAATTCTCCTTTGGAGAAACAACAGGGCCATACGCTTCCATTTCAAAGATGTTCCATTCAGGAGTAAGTCAGTTAACTTTGGTCATTTTGAAACATTTGATAAAAATAATTTCTGTTACCATAATGAGCCGTCGTGTAGAAACACGAAGAGCTGGTGCAGGAAACCTTAGGAAATGTGCGTTGTCTTGTACTGTGAAGTCAGCCTAAAGCAGGACCAAGTCCTGAGTATTCTCTGTGATAAAATCCACTAATGTGTTTAAACACCCACATGAGATCTTCTAGTTACAAGGCTGCTTAAGGAAGTCAGGGCCAACAGCAAATATAATGTTAGTTGTGAAACAAACTTGTGTTCCCGCCGCTTCCCATCTTTGAGGGGCACGGAATTAAAAATGGATCATTCCATCTTGGAGAGTCCTCGGCTGTGGAGTTTGATCTGTTCACTGTGTGGGGAGGAGCACGCACAGTCCCACTGTACGTTTCTGTCATCAGCTGCTTTCTCCCCTGCAAGTTGTTCAGTTGCCAAGATTTTAAAGGGTGATTTGCTGGCAGCCTGGGATGTATCCATGACCTTAGCAAAGTGGAAATGAAAGCTCTCCGTTTTTCTTCTTTTCTTTCTTTTTTTTGCAACAGTAAAACTACCAATTTTACAGTCAGTTGAACAGCAATAGATGAATTTGTTTAAAGTCTGTATTCACAAAGAAAACCTGAACTTCAGTGGCTTGAATGCCTGAAGCTGCAGCGCGATCTTTGAAGGGCAGACACTCTTACAGCTTGCTCTAGGCCACTGTCACCTGCTTCTCCGCACAGGTGCTGACCCCTCCGTTGATCCGGGGCCTCCTGGCGGGGGAGCAGGAAAGCTGGGCCTTTGTGTGCTGCAGAGAACGCTTTTCCAAGGCCTGGGCCAGTTTTCTGCAGCGGCCACAGGAAGCAGAAGAAAGAAAAGGTTAAGGGCCACCACGAAGGTCAAAGGGGGTTTAAATTTAGTTAACGTTGGAGGTTATAGCTTTTAACAACAGCTTTAAGAAAACTGATTCGAAGATGCAATTTGTTTCTTCTTTGTCAACTGTTAATTTTTTTTTTATCCTATTGATAGTGACAGCTTAACAAAGTTTTTATATGCTAGAGGTTTTCATCCTTTTAGAGGATAAAGGCCTGTTCCTAAAAAGAGATGCAGGTGGAGAATTTTATAAAGCTTCCATGACTTTCAAATTGGGAGCTTTAAAATAGACTCCCTGCTTGGCTGAGTCAAAAATAATCTGCGAGGGATGTTTAAAAAAAATCTCTATTGGAAATGGGGGACTACTTTGGCAGTCAGATACAGAGGCTCAGATTTCTAGAAGCTTCTTTGTATTTTGCTTTCAGCCATTCTAGGATAGTTTTCCCAGTTTTTATTCAAAATTACCAAAGACTCCTCCCCTTATCTTTTCATATGTGTATTTCTTTAAATTTAGAGCATGGTATTGTTCATTGGATCTCTGTGTGAGCAAAAGAGATGGCCACAGATTTCTGTACTTGCGCTCTATGTTCCCGTCATTCTGTTAGTTCAAGTTTTCTATTCAAGGATGGAAATGTTGTGGAAATTAGTCTTTCAAAGGAGAGTCATGTAAACTCTAGCTTCTCAATGGGAAACCCATACCGTTCAATAGGTATGATTACCCAGGGCTGATCTTGAATGTCCTGTATCACACAAAGGCCTTGTGTATTATTTAGCTCCATTTCTACCATACATAAGAGGCTTGACTCTTTTGGAATGGGTTTCATACATTTATTTAGCTGGAGTTTTAAAATGCTGAGCTTGGGTCTACAGAGCTGTGCTTTCTATCGTATGTATCTTCAGCAGGGTAAATGTAACCTGTACATCCAACTGCTGTCCTGTAAATGTAGCCGTGAAATTAAAAGACACTTGTTCCTTGGAAGAAAAGCTATGACCAAACTAGACAGCATATTAAAAAGCAGAGACATCATTTTACCAACAAAGGTCCATATTGTCAAAGGACCAGAAAGAAGGCAGAGCACTGAAGAACTGATGCTTTCAAACTGTGGTGCTGGAGAAGACTCATAGAGTCCTTTGGACTGCAAGGAGATCAAACCAGTCCATCCTAAAGGAAATCAACCCTGGAATATGCATTGGAAGGACTGATTCTGAAGCTGAAGCTCCAATACTTTGGCCACTTGATGCAAAGAACTGACTCATTGGAAAAGACCCTGATGCTGGGAAAGATAGAAGGCAGGAAGAGAAGGGATAAGAAGATGAGATAGTTGGATGGCATCACTGACTCGATGGACATGAGTTTGAGCAAGCTCCAGGAGATGGTGAAGGACAGGGAAGGCAGGCATGCTTCAGTCCATGAGGTCAAAAAGAGTCAGACACGACTAAGCAACTGAACAACAACAACAAATGCATATATTTGACAGCATAATGATTTTAGGTTTGGTGAGGACTCATTTAATTATTATTTGGGAAATGAAATTCTTTGTATAAGAGATGTTTATCTTCCAGATACCTAAGCGTACCTCTCAAAAGAACACAAAACTTCTTAACATTTTGAATAAAAGTGTTTTATAGAATCTATTACAGACTTTACTGCTTTCTGACACATGGTATAATGAGTATTGTTTTCAAGAATGGGAGTATCCTCAGCCATTAAAAAAGGATGAAATCATGCCATTTGCAGCAACATGGATGGACCTAGAGACGGTCATACAGAGTGAAGTCAGAGAAGGAGAAATATCGTATGACATCTCTTATATGTGGAATTTAAAAAGAACTGATACAAATGAACATACAAAATAGAAAGAGACTCGAAGACTTAGGGAATGAACTTATGGCTGCCAGGGGAAGGGATAGTTAAGGAGTTTGGGATGGACATGTACACAGTGCTATATTTGAAATGGATGACTAACAAGGACTTACTGTATAGCACAGGGAACTCTGCTTAATGTTGTGTGGCAGCCTGGATGGGAAGGGAGTTTGTGGGAGAATGGATACATGTCTGTATGTGGTTGAGTCCCTTCACTGTCTACCTGAAACTGTCACAACATTGTTAATCAGCTATACCCTCATACAGAATAAAAAGGTTAAAATAATAACGAAAAAGAATGGCAGTCTTGCTATGACTACACGTCTCCATATGGTGGTATATGTGACACTCCCATCATAATCAATGCCATTACATGCCCAAACTGGCATGATTTTGAATTTGAGATTCTTCTTTTTATAGATATTCTTACTCCTCTCTTGCCATTATATTGCCAGCTACCCCCTGTTGCTCTTTAATGGTTCCTAAAGTTCTGCTCAAGGTCAAGTTCAATCTCGTCTGGCCTCATGCAGGGGCTGCTCCATCCCACCTTATTCCAAGTCAGCCCACACACTGCTGCCAGGGTAATCTTGTTTTAGTAAAAAGCTCTGCTCACACCAGTGCCTTGCTGGAGACACTGCTGGTGATTTTGCACGGCCTGCCTGCTGAAATGGACTGTGAGTTTCCACTGCAGGGTTTCTCACCTTCTGCGATGATCCATCAGCCTTTTGTAGTTGACACGCTGGTCAATTTGTCTGTTCTGCCCAGACTCCTTTTTCCATCTTGGCTCCTGGACATGACCCCTGAGAGGGGAGCCTCACAGTCCAAACGTCCAGCCTGCAGACCCTCTCCAGTTCTCAGCTCACTGGACCAAGGCAGGATCTACAGCAGAACGGTCCATCCGCCATGACAGTTTGCGGTCAACCTGGGAGATTTGCTGGGTGTCCGAGGGTACTTGGGGCAGAAAAACTAATTGGATATCCATTCTCCTCTCCCAGGTTTTAGCTAAGCACATTTGTTGTTGTTCAGTTGCTCAGTCACGTCCAACTCTTTTCGACCCCATGGACTGGAGCACTCCAGGCTTCCCTGTCCTTCACTCTCTCCCAGAGCTTGCTCAAACTCCTGTCCATCGAGTCAGTGATCCCATCCAACCATCTCATCCTTTGTCATCCCCTTCTCCTCCTGCCCTCAATTTTTCTCAACATCAAGGTATTTTCCAATGAGTTGGCTCTTTGCATCGGGTGACCAAAGTATTGGAGCTTCAGCATCAGTCCTTCCAATGAATATTCCAGGGTTGATTTCCTGGAGGATTGACTGGTTTGATCTCCTTGCAGTCCAAGGGACTCTCAAGAGTCTTCTCCAACACCACAGTTCAAAAGCATCAATTCTTTGGCATTCAGCTTTCTTTATAGTCCAATTCTTACATCCATACCTGACTACTGGAAAAGCCATAGCTCTGACTAGACAGACCTTTGTTGGCAAAGTAATGTCTCTGCTGTTTAATATGCTGTCTCAGTTTGTCATAGCTTTTCTTCCAAGGAGCAAGCGTCTTAATTTCATAGTTGTAGTCATCATCTGCAGTGATTTGGGAGCCCAAGAAAATAAAGCTGAGCACATAGCTGCCCAGAATAAAGACAACTCCAGTCCCCTGGAGCCTGCAGGGCTTCATTTCCTGTCTTTGGATAACTCTTAAGCAAATTTTCTTTTTTTTTTTTTCTTCCCTTTTAAGAGTATATTTATTTATTTCTCTATCTTTAGGCTGCACCATGAGGCATGTGGGATTTTAGTTCCCCAACTGGGGATCAGACCCATGCCCCTGAAGTGGAAGGTCAGAGTGTTTAAGCACCCGACCACCAGGGACATCCTGATGTGGATATTCTTATCTGTCTGTCGATTGAAACCAAACATCTTTACAGCTTTAACCCTCTTTACCCTCCTCTGCCAAGCAGCCAGACCATGATTTGCTCCTATGTTCCTTGTGTTTTCTGTGTCTGCCCATTCACATCCTGCTCTCTGCCTGGAATCCAGTCCAGCACCCTGTCTTCACGGAACCCTCCCTTCGCCCACGTGGTAAGTTTCTCCCTTCTTCGGATCCTGTCATTTCTCGTATGCGTGTTCTGTGCCATTTATTTTTCTCTGTCTCCTAATGTGTTTACGTAGACGTTGGCACATCCCCCCCTCTACAGTGTCAGCACCTTCAAGGCTGGGACCCTTGGTCCCTGCGTCCTGCAGAGAGGCCAGCCTCGGACCTGCGTTTCTTTAATGCACATTAAGAATTTGTTGTGGGCTGTGGAGCACACACCTAAGCCTTTTCAGATGGGGGTCTCTGAATAAACTGTAGGAGCTCTGCTGCAGGATTTCATGTCTTCTAGATGTTTCCCTCCTCTCTGCTATCTTGGAGCTGACAGTCAGTAACCAGAGACCACAGATGCTGAGTCACAATTTTAGGAGGAACCTTTCTAAACCACTTGGGACGCTCTCTGAGGTTAAC
Organism: Cephalophus harveyi; assembly: GCA_006410635.1. Lineage (NCBI taxonomy): Eukaryota > Metazoa > Chordata > Mammalia > Artiodactyla > Bovidae > Cephalophus > Cephalophus harveyi. Next base: position 304,013 of record SJYT01050971.1, on the reverse strand, counting down.
ATCTTTTGTTGAAACAAATTGCTATGCTCAGTAGCATGCCTGCTGAATTAGAAGCACGAAATGTCTATAAACTATTTATGAAAAAAATCACAGGGAAGCTCAGTGTCTGTAAAGGGATAATAGCTGGGTCTCCAAACTTTAGTGTTAATTACCGTGTTATGGACTCTATAATTGCAACTGACATTCTGTATAATCATCACGCATGTATATATACTCAGTTGCTCAGTTGTGTCCTACTCTTGTGACCCCATGGACTATAGCCCACCAGGCTCCTCTGTCTATGAGATTCTCCAGGCACGAGTATTGGAGTGGGTAGCCATTCTCTTCTCCAGTGCATCTTCCTGACCCAGGGATAGAGCCTGGGTCTCCTGAATTGGCAGGCAAGTTCTTTACCACTAGTGCCACTTGGGAAGCCCATATTCATCATAAGAATTGTCAAAGGATTATTAAACGATCAAACATGTATAACCTTGGGTTGACCTTGCTGCCTCTAAAACAGAAAGTTCACAAGGAACTAGAACACCCAGTCTTAATCACTTCTTTAACTTTCTGTGCGTGATTGATGGGTTTTTACGACTGTCGTGGTCAAATGTTTTGGTAACATGTAATGCACTCATATCTAAATACTTTGAAATTTTACATTTCATTTCCACTTTAAATCAAGATCTATCAAGATATTTTCATTTTATTCTATAGTATGCCAGGTTTTTTTTAACGGATATAAAGTTGTGTATTTGAATGTATCAATTTAGATCAAGCTTGTTTGTTATTTAAATTCTCTGTGTACACTTTTCATTTATTTGAATTTTTATTCTCCATAAAAAACAAAAACTACCTAACTATAGAAAAGATTTTTGCAGGTACTTTTTTTCCCCCGTGGATTATGCATGCAATTGAATCTCGTTCCATTGCCGCCATTTGTATTTTGTGATAAAAACATGATTAACCTCAGGCGGGAGAAGGCAATGGCAACCTACTCCAGTACTCTTGCCTGGAAAATCCCATGGACGGAGGAGCCTGGTAGGCTGCAGTCCATGGGGTTTCGAACAGTTGGACACAACTGAGCAACTTCACTTTCACTTTCACATGAATCTCACAGTAAGAATCAGACATCATATAACAGGTCCATGTGTAATTATAATTGCATCTTTAAATGATCACTATGAAGGAGTGCAACAGAATAATGAGAACTAATGAGTAGAAGAACTGCCCCGAGGCATGTGGGATCTTCCTGGACCAGGGATGGAACCCGTGTCTCCTGCACTGGCAGGCGGATTCTTTATCACTATACCACCGGGGAAGCCCCCTCCCTTGCCCCACATTTCTGCTGCATCCTTTATAGGCTGTGACTGATGGCCTTTCACAACTTCTAGTATCCCCTTTCACACTCAGCCATCATGTTAGGATCCACTGGTGTAGCTGAGTGTTTTACACTAGCAATAGTTTAAATCATAAACGTTGCCACTGACTTTATTGTTTGCAGATTAGAATGGATTTGAAGTTACTCCTTTGCTAATTGGCCTCCAGCTCACTTGCTTTCTCAAGCCGGGGAGAGGCGGCTGCCAAGTTACAGCAAGGGGTGCGCCGCTCCCCAGACCTGATTAGGCCAGGCTCTCGCCTCTTGCCGCACTCCCCGAGTGTGGCCAGGGGGCTCCCATGGGGGCTTCGCATGCTTGCGGGGCTGCTGCAGAGGGGGACACCTGTTTTCCCAAGTGTCGAGCTCTCTGTGACCCCACAGACTGTAGCCCTCCAGGCTCCTCTCTCCAGGGGTTCCTCCAGGCAAGAATACTGGAGTGGGTTGCCATTCCCTTCTCCAGGGGATCTTCCTGACCCAGGGATGGAACCCGGTCTCCCATATGCAGGGAGACTACCATCTGAGCCACCAAGGAAGCCCAAAGGTGTTTTCCCAAAGGTGGCGTCAGTGAAAGTATACACGTAGACTGAGAAACACACTCATACAGTGAATGTGACAGAGTCGGAGAAGAAAACGCAGGACGGCAGGGATTCTGCGTGGGCAGGAGGTTGGGAGAGCCCCAAGCCGGCACTGGGTCAGGGAGGCTGAGCTGCCAGAGGGCGGACCCAGGGGCAGGTAGCAGGGGAGCTGGTTCGCTGCCTCATGATCTGCAGAAACGTGATGGTCGGTGAAACAAGCCAGTCACAAAGGAACACGATTTTCCATTTATAAGAACCATCCCCAAATGACAACTATATGGAGGCAAAAAGTAGATAATGCTTACTTAGAGCGGGGGCTGGCAATGGGGAAGGATTGTGAATAGAAAATTTTTTCTTTAATTAGGTGATGGAAGCATTTCTAAGATTAGATTGTGGTCATAGTTATACAACTCTATACATTCACTAAAACTCCATTGTAAAAATGGGTGGACTTTACAGGATGTAAATTTTATGGTGTGTATTCATATTAGGTATCAATAAGGCTATTTTGGTGATGTTCCAGATGGCGCAGAACCCGGCTGCCAAAGTAGGAGACACAAGAGTCGCAGGTGCGATCCCTGGATCAGGAAGATCCCCTGCAGTAAGAAATGGCAGTCCGCTCCAGTATTTTTGTCTGGAAAATCCCATGGACAGGGGAACCTGGGGGGCAAGTCCATGGGGTTGCAAAGAGTCGGACATGATTGAACTCAAGGCTATTTTTTAAAAGTCAGAGGATTTATTATTTTAATAATAATCCAAGCTCTTCTAGGAAAATCTTATTATATAAAAATATCATTTTACCAAATTTCTATTCTTAGTATTGCATCCATTTTATCTCACTTAGTGATCTGTAAAATGCTCACTAGGATGTTAAATATGAATGGCAGTTTAATTTTTCTAAAATTGTCATTGTGCAAAAAGGCAGCATGTATTTATTTCAATTCATATGGTATTAGATAGGAATATATTTATTTTCCCCAGCGATTCAGTATTCTGTGGAATTGAGTGTGATCAGGTTTTATACTTTTGCCTTAGCAATTATGGCATTATAGCAGGATTTTCATAACTTGAAAGTATAATTGGACTGCCGCTGACAGGATACTTTATTACACAAAATGCAAATTAAAATCCAGCCAGATTTTGCATATGTTTTGAGTCAGTTTCAGTGAGAGAGATTTTATAAATTCAGTCTGAGTGTAAATAGAATTTCCTTTACAAATTAACCTGTATAAACAGTAACGCTTATTATTCCACAAGAACATAGATTTCATGTTTTCACCACCAGTTGTCTAAACATTCTCGTGAGAGGAGGCTGCACCAGAGCTGACCCTTCATATAGAAAGTGTGTGAGTGTCCAGGGCGCTCTGTAGACACTGGGCCTGGACACTGGTCCTGCAGATCCCACAAAAATCTCTATGGTCATTAGACTGTTCAGGGAAAATCTTGTCGTGCTGGTCGGCAGGTCTCCCTCCTGGTGCTTTTTCCGAATCATTCTCACGTGCCCTGAGGACCCCTTCCTAAGAGGGAATCAGGCCTCAGAGGGCAGGAAGGGTTTGGTGAACTGTGTCCCTAATTCCACAACAGAACGCCCGTGGGCTTCCTGAGGGGGGCAGCACACATAACCGTTAGCAAAGCCACACGCAAGAAAGCTGTGCCTCTGCACACACGCAGAGCCACACGCAAGAAAGAGGGCCTCTGACCACAGCAAGGGTGTGTCCATCAAGCACCAACACTGAGAAAAACAGCCCAGACAAAGGGAGTGCCCAGGGCTCAAACCACCCGGGAAGCAACTTCCCGAAGTCCAGCACTGGAGTTAGTAACCTACCTCCCCCTCCACCGCCCCCCACCCCCGGCCACCACACACGCAGCCCCAGGCCTGGGGATGCCCTTGGGGTAGCCCAGGGTGTGGTACTCTATTCACTGGACCGGGTACTGTAGTCACTGGACGCGGTGTTGTGCAGTCCCTGGACGTGGCATTGTGTAGTCCCTGGATGCGGCATTGTGTAGTCCCTGGATGCGGCATTGTGTAGTCCCTGGACACGGTGTTGTACAGTCACTGGACGCGGTGTTGTGCAGTCACTGGACATGGTGTACGGTCACTGGATGCGGTGTTGTGTGGTCATTGGACGCGGTGTTGTACGGTCACTGGACGTGGTGTTGTGTGGTCACTGGACACGGTGTTGTGTATTCCCTGGACGTGGTGTTGAGTAGTCACTGGACACAGCGTTGTGTAGTCCCTGGATGTGGTGCTGTATATTCACTGGATGCGGTATTGTGCAGTCACTGGACGCGGTGTTGTGTGGTCACTGGACACAGCGTTGTGTAGTCCCTGGATGTGGTGCTGTATATTCACTGGACACGGTGTTGTGAGGTCTCTGGATGCGGTGTTTTTGCGGTCTCTGGACGCGGTGTTGTGTGGTCACTGGATGCAGTGTTGTGCATTCCCTGGATGTGGTGTTGAGCAGTCACTGGACGTGGCTTTGTGTAGTCCCTGGATGTAGTGCTGTATATTCACTGGACGCGGTATTGTGCAGTCACTGGGCATGGTGTTGTGCAGTCACTGGACGTGGTATTGTGTGTTCTCTGGACGCGGTGTAGTACAGTCTCTGGATGCGGCATTGTGTAGTCCTGGACATGGCATTGTGTATTCACTGGACATGGTGTTGTATATTCACTGGATGTGGTGCTGTGTATTCACTGGACATGGTATTGTGTATTCACTGGACACGGTGTTGTACAGTCACTGGACGTGGTATTGTGTAGTCACTGGATATGGTGTTGTATGGTCACTGGACGTGGTGTTGTGTGGTCACTGGACGCGGTGTTGTGCGGTCACTGGACGTGGTGTTGTGTATTCACTGGACGCGGTGTTGAGTAGTCACTGGACGTGGTGTTGTGCAGTCACTAGACGTGGTGTTGTGCAGTTACTGGACATGGTGTTGTGTAGTCACTGGACATGGTGTTGTACAGTCACTGGTTACAGTGTTGTGCAGTCACTGGACGTGGCATTGTGTAGTCCCTGGATGCGGCATTGTGTAGTCCCTGGATGCGGTGTTGTGTAGTCCCTGGACGTGGTGCTGTATATTCACTGGACGTGGTGTTGTGCAGTCAATGGGCGGGGTGTTGTGCAGTCACTGGACGCGGTGTTGTGTGTTCACTGGACGCAGTGTTGTACAGTCCCTGGACACGGTGTTGTGCAGTCACTGGACGTGGCGTTGTGTAGTCCCTGGATGCGGCATTCTGTAGTCCCTGGACGTGGTGCTGTATATTCACTGGACATGGTGTTGTGCAGTCACTGGACACGGTGTTGTGCAGTCACTGGACGCGGTGTTGTGTGTTCACTGGACGTGGTGTTGTGCAGTCCCTGGACACGGTGTTGTATAGTCATTGGATGTCTAGTTTGCAGCTTCAGCTTCTTGGAAGGGCACTGTAATTTAGCCCCACCTGGGTGACTGGCCTTGTATACAGATCCAGGAGGGGCGTGATGCCAGCCCTCTGGGGGCTCAGCCACCCAGGACCCCCAGAACTTCCCAGGCCCTGCTCCTCTTGGCTGGCACAGGTCTGCTGCACCCCATGCCACCACCTAGGGCTGTGGCTTTTCCTGCTTCCGTGGCCAGGGCTGGGTCCCTGGTGCTCTGCGAATCCTTCCCTGACATTCTTTTCTGAAGTCGCCTCGTCACTGGTCTTATTGATGGAGGGATTCTATTTTGGTTTTGAGAATTCTGAGTCAGAAAACTGAGCCTTGCCACCTAGGAGTCCTGGTCTGAATCAAGGCCCCCTGTAGGTCCTACCTGACCCCAGCCTGAAGGCTGAATGGCTTCAGGGCATTAGTAATAATAATGATATAATATGTGATATATCTACACACATATATATATGCATACTGCCTACTGTGTGTGCCAGCCACCCTTCTAAACATGTTACATCTATTGACTCATTTAGTTCTCATAAAAACTTTCTGATTAAGAACTTGTTCTTATATCAGTTCAGTTCAGTCACTCAGTCATGTCTAACTCTTTGCGACCCCATGGACTGCAGCACGCCAGGTCTCCCAGTCCATCTCCAACTCCTGGAGCTTGCTCAAACTCATGTCCATCGAGTTGGTGATTCCATCGAACCATCTCATCCTCTGTCATCCCTTTCTCCTTGTTCTTATATATTCTTTCATAAATAAGGATGCTGAGACGAGAGTTTAAGTAACTTGCCCAAGGTCATACAGCTAATTAACAGCAGAGCTGGGGTTAGAACCTCAGAGGTCTGTCTCCAGAGTTTATGCTCTTACCTATTGAATTACCAGTGAGAGTTAAAATATTATTTTATCTATGTATTTCATTTTATGTGGCATTTTATCTAGGTAATAATAAAAATAGTGACATTATCAAATTGATTATACACCTAGGTCTGACTTAAACTGAGTTATAATTCCAGAACTTCCTTCACTTCTCAAAAACTTGTAGGGAGGTGATATTGAAAATCATTTAGAGAGGAATATTTGTTAGTTTATACTTTATTTTCAAAATTCTTTGTCTTCCATGTGGAGGACAGAGCTCTGTTGTGAGGTTTATTTGCCAATTCCATCTTTTACCTCCTAAGTTTCCTTGAGGAGTTAGGGTTTTTTTTTTTAATATAAATTCATTTATTTTAATTGGAGGCTAATTACTTTACAATATGGTAGTGGTTTTGCCATACATTGACTTGAATCAAGTTAGTTTTAAATCTCTGGACTCTTGCTTCTTCATCCTTAAAATGGGATAATACTGTCAAAGAGTGCAAGGATCAAACAGGATAAATTAAAATATTTTGGAAACTATAAAACAACATAAAAATGTCAAGATATTATTCATTTCCTGATCCCAGGTCCCCTCGAAATACTTATCTCTGAGCATTTGCTGGGCATGAACTGATAAGGGGATAAGCTAGGTGAACCAGTGCTACTCCAAGTGTGGTGTGGGGACCAGTAACGCTAGCAGCCCCTGGAAGCTTCTGGGAAACGTTTCGCGGTTTGTTCTCAGGTTTACCGATTCAGAAAGTGATTGTGGGCATGGAGTCCACAGTCATACTTAACAAGCCCTCCAGGTGATTCTGATGCACGCCAAGTTTCAAGCAACACTGGTGTGGAGTACGTTTAGTCCATTCTTCAACAGATATTGATGGAGTATCTCTAGAAGGGGCTGGTGGCTGGGTCTGGAGGGTAAGACTGAGATGATCTCTGTGTTCGGTGTGGCCTCCGTGCTCCTGAGTCCCCTGGCCTCTGCCCCGGCAGCCTTCCCTCTCCTCCTCCTCCATCCTCCCGGACGCTCAAAGGAGGCCTCCCCACCCTCCAATAAGTCAACCACCTGTCCGTCCCTCTGCACCCGCTGTGTGCCTCCATCAGGTCTTTCTCAGGTCATAAGGTAAGGCGTTTTGTGTCCAGTTTTCCCCTAAACTAGAAGCCTGAGTTTTAAATTTCTAGATCTCTGGAGCTTGATATGTTCACGGCGGGAAGACCCAGGAGGAGGTGGTGGGAGACAAAGTAGGGAAGTGGGGCGTTTGCCTTTTTCTTTGGAAGGCATCACCTCCATTCACCTGTTGTGCAAACCGGGTGATTTTGTCTTCCACGTGCAAGAGATCTTTCAAAGCCCAACTCTTGAAATGACCCGCAAATGTAATTAAACTCTAGCTATTTCTTTCGCATCTTCTACCTATAAAGCACTGTGGTGGCTGCAGTGAATGGTCCTGCCCTCAGGCAGCTCCCCATGCAACAGAAAAACACAGGGCCCAGCGCCCCTGACCCAGCCAGTGGGGTGTTTTTGATTAGTTGGCCACTTGGAACCCTCCAGAAGACATTCTAAGTCTTTGCAGCCTTCCTAAACATAGGGCTGGTGCCGTGACCCTCTGCTAAGTCCCCTTATCATTCTAGAAGTTTGTGCTGGGAGCCCTGCTGGGGTGCGGTCCTGCAATCCTGGTTGCCTCTGCAGGGGCTGCTCTTTGTTTGGAGTTGGGAAGTGAGAGGAAGCTGGTGGTGAGGAGATGGTGTGGAGTGTGGGGGAGGCGGGGGGAGGCAGGAGGGCCCCAGGGTGGGGTGAGAAAACAGAGTTATGTTTCCAGAAGCACTGCGGTTCATTTGAAATATTGAGTCCTGTGGGGAGGTCACAGCCCAGCCTTTGTGGTGCTTTTGGAGGAGCTATTTATACGTTTTGGTCTTTGTTTTGGAGTCAACTCCTATATTGGTGACACTCTGGCTTTGCTGAAGTAGTGTTTAAAAAAGAAAGTAGTAATTACTAACTTCACCCATGGAACAAAAGCTTTATCATAAGCGTCTACTCCCACTGCTCGGAGAGGGCAGCTGGAATCCTCTTCCTCTCTAGCTAAAGCAGGGTTCTTGGAATAAATTAAATGAAGACTCACATGCCCTTGAAATCCTGAATTTTGAGTCCTATAATGACTTTTCGGGCTTCCCTGGTGTCTCAGGTGGTAAAGAATCTGTCTGCAATGCAGGAGACCCGGGTTCGATCCCTGGATTGGGAAGATCCCCTGGAGAGGGGAATGGCTACAGTCCATGAGGTCCCAAAGAGTTGGACCCAACTGGGCGACTAACACACACAGTATAGTGAATATGACAGCATTATTTGTATTTGGCCCCACCATGCAGCATGTGGGATCTTTGTTCCCCAACCTGTGTCCCCTGCGGTGGAAGTACAGACAGAGTCTTAACCACTGGACCACCAGGGAATTTTTCTGGAGCATTTAATTAAAAAAAAAAAAACAAACAACTTGCATATACTGTAATGCAGCAAAAATGAATGGCAAGTTTACTACACTATGAGACATCAATACAAGGGATGCTCATCTGCTTTCTGAGATGGTACAGCAGCATCCCTGTCCTGTCGTGGACCTGAGTTGGCACTGGAGATTAAAAAAAAAAAAAAAAAAATACATGTTTGCAGTGTTTATTTCTACTTGAAGGATACATAGTTACATCTACCTACCAGGCTTGCTGTAGAGCCTGAACCTTTTTTCGGGGTGCCGGGTGGGGTGTGAGCGTGCCTGGAACTCCACCCAGCCTGTGCACAATCACACCCACACCAGCCTGGGGCAAGATGGAGGCAGGATCACTCATGCTCTCCTCGCCTCCTCTCACTACATCTGCTTCTTCAACAACCTTTATGTTTAGGGACTGGCCCTTTTGGAGATTTGCAGCTTGGTTTTTACTGTCTGCATTCACAGATCAATGGTTATGTTGGTATTTAATTCAATTATGTAATTATAGTATCAGGTATGACTAGTAAGAATAGATTTGAGGATAAGCCAACTGCCTTTGGGTCAGAGGACCATCCGAGGGGAGGGCGGAGGAGTCCAGCCATTGATCTCCCTGTGGGCCTGTGCGTGGCCATCCTCGAGCAGGCTCGGCACAGACCATGGCCAAGTCACGATGCCGCTTAAGTGGAGGGCAGGAAAGAGTGTGAACAGTACATGAGCACCATACATAACAGTACATGGCAGCGTCTTTGGTGTTAAGTGAAGAAAATTTAAAATGCGTGTGTGTGTGTGTGTTAGTCTCTTGGTCACGTCTGACTCTTTCTGATCCAATGGACTGTAGCCCGCCAGCCTCCTCTGTCCATGGGATTTCCCAGGCAAGAGTACTGGAGTGAAAATGCATGCATATGACAGCAAAAATAAGTAAAAATGTTATCATGTGGACCACAAATGAGACAGCATCTTTCAGTGACCCAGTTCCAGGGACTGGCAGAGTTAGAATGCTCCAGAGGGTGGCGAGGGTAAGTGCTCCTCCATGGGTGGTTCATCAGAGCTGAGGACGTGGGGGACTTCAGGGCAAGCCCCAGGGAGAATGGGCCCCAGGTATGTTAGAACCTTAGGAAGTAAAGTCAGGAAGGTCCTGGGGAGTGTTTCCTTAGCGAGTCTATTTTGTGGACCATCAGTGTGCTGAGATTTCTTTAGGTAGCCATGCCTGCTGAATGAGTCCCCCAATTTTCTGCATCTGTAAAATGTGAAGCTTCAGTCTCCCCTAAACAAATGTTACATCCTTTTCTGACCTTTAATCACAGGAATTAATAAGGGTGATGCATCTTATAACTTTTTGTAAGAGAGAAATTAGTAGAGTCTATATCTTTGTGATAAAATAAGGATTAGTTGAGTCGCTCAGTCACGTTCGATTCTTTGCAACCCCATAGACTGCAACAGGCCAGGCCTCCCTGTCCATCACCATCTCCCAGAGCTTGCTCAAACTCATGTCCATCAAGTCGGTGATGCCATCCAACCATCTCATCCTACGTCATCCCCTTCTCTTCCTGCCTTCAATCTTTTCCAGCATCAGGGTCTTTTCCAATGAGTTGGCTCTTTGCATGAGGTGGCCAGAGTATTGGAGTTTCAGCTTCATCATCAGTCCTTTCAGTGAATATTCAGGACTGATTTCCTTTGGGATGGACTGGTTGGATCTCCTTGCAGTCCAAGGAACTCTCAAGAGTCTTCTCCAA